>OX451735.1:1568364218-1568816686 GCA_948472305.1 Vicia faba
CTTCATATTCAACCCAACTTTCATACTGATGTAAGTGGGTTTCTTCATCAAGCCATCGCCTAGATCCACTTCTTCTAAAGGATCTTAGGCCTGCATTTTCTGCACTGAATTCAATGGGTTTTTTTCAAACCCCAATGGCTCATTGTCGTAGATACAATCTAGCCTCTGGATTTCTGAAGCTGATGTTTGGCCATAATGGCCTTCTCGGTTTTTTGCATTAGCTTTGACAGCAAAATATTGCAACCTTATGGCTTATAAAGCCAATTTTATTTTACTTTCAGCCACATAGGCCGAAATTCGAGCCAGAGTTTATGACTCACTGGTCATTCCATTCGACCACGTTCCACCTTGTAGGTGGATTCAGTTCCCTGGTCATCATTTCTTCTTTGATGTCCCATATGAATCCATGATCTGGATCCAAACTTGAAAAATGATTTGTGTTTTCTCCAGGAATTTAAACCTCATTATCACAACGTGTTGTACCCTAAAATTTTCCCTCTCATTTTATTTAAAACATACTCCTAGAGGTCCTCAAATGCTCAAGGTTGACCAAGAATTGACCAGACAAATTCTCTTCCTAAGCAATGGACTTCCAACTAGGGTTTCACTTTTCACAAAGAAGTTTAGGTTTCAAAGGCCTCAAGTGATTTCCATTATTCCTAATATGTCCTCAATAATGCTCATACCAAGTTTCATGCCTTACATCACAAGTTTGCTCAGTCAATTGCTCAGATGACTGAAAATCAATTATATTAGGTCAAAAGTCAATTATGGTCAATATACAGTCAAACTTCAAGATCTTTGGTCAACATCAAGATCTTGAATTGATATTCATCATTTGATCAAGGGTTGATCATGATTCCTCAAGTAAAATCCTCAGATCATCAAAAGTCAAGATTTGCTAAATTAGGGTTTCCTAGGAAAAGTCAACTGAACTTTGACCAGGCATAACTTTCACATGCTTTAGAAAATTTTCCACAACCAAAGCCTATTTTGAAGAAAATTCAATTACCTACAACTTTTATTATATTGTGAAGTCCAAAAGATGCTTCATTTGGAAGATATGACCTCATATATTATAGGTCATTTTCAAAAGTCAACAAAAGACACTTTTTGTCAAGGAAACTTACATCAAGATAATGTCTTCAAAAGCAAAAGTTATCAACATAGAGATTGTCGAGGACATTTTGGGATTTCCAAAAAGTCCAAGATCATCTTCAAAAGATGAAAATTGAGAAAGTTATGGTTTGCACAAGTTGGGAAAATTTGTGAAAAATGTATCAAGTCAACTTTGAGCAAAATTGCATTTTTAAGTTAATGGTCCTAACTTTTAGGGTTCAAACAGGTTTATGACATACCCAAGGACCTCTAAACTTAACCATTGATTTTATTTCTATTTATTTTAATTTTTATTCATTTAAATATGAATTAAATCAAATAAATCAAATAAAAATATAAGAAATAATGGGCTAATGCATTTGGGCTTGGATTGACCCATCATGGAGCCCAAGATTTCATGAAAGGTACATCAAATCTGTCCAGGTTCATTGCAAAACAAAATGGGCAAGAATATCTTATTTTTGGAAATATTTCAAAATTGATTTTGGTGTTAAAACCATGTCTTAATGTCTTGATTCTTTCCATGATCATTTTAACTCCTTTTATCCCTCTATATAAATAAATACAAGGCAGCCCAAAGAGAGCACGAAATTCCTCTTCAAAAATCTCTCCAAAAGCTCTTCACAAAGCTCTACCAAATTCTCAAAAATTCCTCAAAATTGCCAAAATTTGTAACTGCTTTTCCATGCATAATCAATCCAAATCAGTAATCAAACCTTACTCCTGAGATTTCTAGGAGTCTCCCCGGATCCAAGAACACGTCCAACCTTGCTTAGAAGGCCATTCATGAACTCACCAGTGGTAAAAAAATTGTTCATTTTTGTATAATCGGTTGCAGGTCTATTTAACTTCTTTTTTTGTGATACAGTTGCATTCATATTAGAGAACAGGAGATGAACAAGTGATCGCGTGAAGTTTTTTCCGTTAGAATCATGCTTGTCATGCACTCTCACATCAACATCATCAGATCTAGATCCAGTAATCCAGATATGAGCACCCACGATAGGCCTCATGGAAGAAATGCACTAGATCCTGAAGATTTTTCCTCCAGCGTCTGGACCAATGTTGTTGGGCCAATTGATTTTTGATTCTCACAACCCCTAATTACTTGTTTTGAAGCTTGGCCCAATTTAATTTTTTTTTTGTCTTTTTTCTTTTATTATTTGTTTTCTTTTACTTCAATTATTTCTTCTTTATGATAAAAAAACAAAAAAATCATAAAATCACAAAATAACATTAGACTTAGATTTTTATTAATTAAAATTAATTTTAATTAATTAAATTAATTAGAATTAGGTTTTTATTAATTTAATTATTACATTTCCTAAACAAAAAAACAACAAAAACATTTCTTTCTTTTTATCATTTAGAATTTTTTAGGTTCTCTTTATATCTTTCTCTGTTCTCCCCCGCGCGTTTATTTTATTCGCATTATTTTCACAACTATATAATTTCCTATGGATTGTAATAGTTTAATTAGGACCATTTACAATTCTTTTCCCCGTTTTGGTTTGTAATTCCCCCATCCCGAAGCCTTGTAATAGGCTTGTATGATAAGACTAAACGCAAACGCTAGTAAACCTGACACTCAAGATAAACTTAACTGAAACACAACACACTCGCACACGCGCACCTCTAAGGTACCTCTACTTGTTGCCTTCAAAATAAAGTAGGCACGACTCTCGAACGTAAGAGATTTTAGTGGTAACCCTTTGGTTTAAATATCATAAGTCCCTCGATGACCCATTCGATGTTGCCTCGGTATATGATCTTAAAACCTTAGGGTAATTACTAAAGTATCTTACTAGTTGCTTTCGTGACTGTACGATGACCCTCGCTCGTCCCTAAAAAATCCAACGATAGGGCTACCTACTCACTAATAGTAGGATAGCATTGTCTAAAGGAAAAGAGGAAAAGAACAAACCTTTCGAGTAGGTATATAGCTCCTATTTGCTTTCTCATAAAAATAATCACAAAAAAAAATTCACACATACACAAACTATTTTCTAAATATTTTCAAAGACAAAATACACTTTGTATACGTTCTCGCCGAAACGAGAAACATTACAAAGTCCACCGCACTAATGCGTCTTTTCAAAATATCTTCAAAACACACTTACACAAAAAAGCATTTTCAAAATGAGCTAGCAACTAAGAGCTCGTAGATAACTAAGGATGGAAAGGGTGCTAACACCTTCCCTTTCCATAACCTATCCCCCTTACTCATAAAATTCTCTGGAAAGGTCTTTCCTGTTCTTTTCACCCTTTCCTTGTTGGATAAAAGAAAAGTCGATGGCTTCTCTTGTTAACCGCAACATTTGCGATAAAATGTAAAACCAGTAAAAGTCAGTTCTCCCACCATATTATAAAACTGGTGACTCTGGTGGGGAGACTAAAATTAAAGTGGGGTTACCTTAGAGCTAGATCATATTTAAAATGCTTTCCTTGTTTGATTTGTGTGCTTTATCTTTCGGGTTTATGTTTGGGTTATTGTTAAAGATCATATACCCAGATCTAGGGCACCTTTTAGGTAAGTAGCAATAAATCATGGAGATTGTATGGTGTAGACCAATATGGATAATATGATAGCTAATTTAGTGGGATACTCTGGCTTGTACTAATGTTCCTTGAGTCAGTCAAGGATAACATTAGGCTTCCACATAGTGTCATTAAGCACTAACTGGCCTTTAGAACCTTAAATTGACTCATCTTAGCCATTAGAAAGTAGTGAGATGGTCGGCTTTGGTGCAGACTGAAGTTGGTTGATACTTGATGCTACACTCATTGAGATTGGACTTTCGGGATATTTCGGCCGCAATTCAAATGTTTGAGTTGAAATAATGCCTAAGAGAAAGATCAATGATATGAGATCCCTAGAATCCGGTTACTCTTCCTAGGACAGGTTGAGCCAACTAAAACTTCAAGAGGGTACTTACCTACAAATTTCATCCAAGCCTGAACCTAAGGCTACTTGTGTGACTTGTTTTCTTTCATTATCTAATAACTTAAACTCCTTGCAGGGTTTTGTTTGTATTCATTATCTAACGATGTGAGTTCCTTGCAGGACTTGTTTATAGTCATTATCCAATAACCTGGACTTCTTGCAAGACTCACTTGTCTTCATCACCTTACATTTTTTCTTAGTGCATAGCATACACATCATGATATCATACCATAGCATTTCGTTAACCATTTCAAGGATATCTAGGGCATGTGATGCAGGTTAAGATGAACCAGACGTCTAGCAAGGGGCAAGGGGATTTATTTTCCTCTAGCCAACACCGTCAAAGCATGATAATTTGAGTCAGAGGCTATGACCCACTCGACATAGGGAGCTTGATTCTTATAGAAGGACATTCAATGATACAAAGTTCTTCCCTCAAAGATGCAATCAAAATTCAAAAAAATTCTTGTGTTTACCCCGCGAGATCCTTGAAAACATTGCATGCATGTCATTACATAACAAGTATTCTCAAGACAGATTTATCATTTTCTCGTTGTTTATTTCAGCAAGGAAGATGGCTCTCAAACAGAACGATAGAGATCTCCAAACTCAAGATGCTCAGTTCAAGGAAATATTCCTGAATCTATACAAGGGGCAAGAAGAATTGAAAGCACTCCTTGCTGGGAACACGGCCAACAAAAATCCTGAAGATAACCAGGATGACCAGGTGGAACAACTGGAAGCTGAGATGGAAAGGATGAGAATCCATATGAGTAGTCAGATGGCTCTTATCCAAAATTTATCTCGTGGATAAGAAGAGTTAATAATCCTCATTAGTGAACTTCGTCAAGACAGATACGACCGTCTGGGGAAAACTGTTAGAATTTGGGGCCTAATCAACGATCAATCTCTTTTGGTAGACAGGGAATCGGGTGACATGTTCATGTAGGAACATGTTGAAAATAAACTCAGGAGCGGTGAAATTCAGGGGACTGCATCTTCAAGTGCTCAAAAGAGATCATACAATAGAAAGAAGGAGTACAGTACCGTGTATGACTAGAAGGGTCGTAATAAAAGTGATCTCAACCAATTTGTGGGGGCAGTGCAGATCTCTAATCCAGCGCTGGTGCAACAACAACGAAAAGGCAATCAGCGTAAGCAGGACGCGCCCAAAAGGCAATTCACCAAAATCAACATGTCCTCGGCTCAAGTATTGCAACACATGTTGAAGATGGAGTTGATAACATTGAAGGATCCTCCTCAGAATTCCAATACCGCCTTTCCTCGGTACAACCTTAATGCGAGATTCACTTATCATTCCAATAGTCTGGGGCATGACACTAATAGTTTTTGGGCATTGAAAAATAAGATTCAGGACTTGATCGACGAAGGGGTGCTGGAGTTCACACAAGATGGTCACACTGAATTCTTTTGCCATCTCTCAAAGGCACACCATCTGAAGTGACAAGTTCATATAGAGAGGCTTTTTTTTCATTAGAATTTTCAAATTGTAATTTCTTTTGATTGTTCGAACACTTATTTCATGTCAAACTTTGTTATTCCATTAATGCATTGCATATATTTATCTTGAATTAATCCATTCGTTATCAGTATACTGAAACTATGCTTTTACTTCCTTTTTGTGATATTCAACTCTCAATTAAAAGCTTAAACCTTTAGAGGGAGGATGGCGAAAACAATACCATAATATCATACAATATGCTTTTGAACAGACCCTGCTGGCGATGTACAAGCGTTCTTTCAAATCCTAAACAGTGGAGTTATAAGGAATATAATCCCTAGTCAACCCCTTTGAGCCTAAGAAGTAGGAGTTTTCTTTTTCACACAAATTGAAACCTTTAATCATAACTTGGGGTAGGGTAGTATCTCAGTTAATTCAATGGTGCATTCAAATGTAAGTTTTACCCTCGTACATGACGAGTAGTGTTGAAGATACTCTTCTAAATCAAAAGACATTGATGGTTCCCCATAATCATTAAAACAGGCAGTCATTATCTCTCAAAAGAAAAGCCCGCTAAGTCAAAACCTATAAAGGAGACTTAAGAAAAAACTAGGGCATCCCGCTGACTGTAATCACAAGAAAAAATTCAGGAAAAAGGTAGGGATAGTAAAATCACAAAAAAGAGGTCGCTACAAATCCTCAACAAAAAGAAAATATTGTAAAAATTGACTGCCTCCTCAAAATAAACTCCAGTATCCGAATCACCACTGAAATATCAGGGTAAAGATTCCAGACTTAATTAGGATTTAAAACGCACAATTAACTGAGTATAGGACTGAAGAAAATCACGAAGAAGGGGTTGGGTACAAATAAATTTTGAGCCTTTATCCTTTGTATCTTAAACCGTGAACTAGGCCATGCTACAACCCTTAAAAGTCCAAGCTGAAGCATGGGTTAGTTCGAAAGCATACTGTTATAAAAGGTATCCTGGCTCTTGTAAGGTTTACTATAAATCCTGAGTTGAATTCATATTCTTACAAAATTCTGTTTGTTTACTAAAAATGCACTTTTAAAACTTCAAGACATACATAAGCTTTGCATTCTTTAAATTCTATTGTTTGCATATGACTAATCGTTTGACAGTAGAGAAATTTGCACGACGAAAATTCAATTAACAGAAATACTTTCAATGGACAAAATCACCTCAGATGGAAAAACATTTCCAGTAACAAGCCTTTCATAATCAAGGGGAAGTCGAGTTAAGATTCTAGGAATCTCTCAAAAGTGCCAAATAGCCAAGGGCAGACCTCCGTCTGAATCACTTGGGGCATTGGACATGAGTTCTAGCAAAGGGCCACGTGCAATCAAGAAAAAATCTTTCTGGCAGTGCTACAACACTTACTACTATGGACAGTGACAATTCTCTGCACCCTGTGAACATGGACATAGTCAGAAAATACTACGCATGAAGAAAAAAGACCCGCTAGGTTGACTGACCGAGGCAATAATAAGGGCATCTTGGCGAACCAAAAAATTTCGGGCAAAAATTAGGGATATATAAATAAAAATGTACACCCGACAAGTCAAAAACCTGAAAAGGCGACTTGGGATAAAAAAAAGTATCCCAATGGACTGAAAATCTGAAAGGACTGTCCAGGAAAAAGTTAGGGATTAAAGCGTACGACTATGTCCCATCATCTCGTCACTTTTCTATCAGTAGAAGACTTGTCACCCTGATCAGCATTCACCAAAGGCTTTAGAAGTTGAGATATGTTCAAGTCTCCACGAATCCCCACTGAGCCACTGCCATGAGATTATCCCCATAAGGTAATCTTCAAAAGTTCATACATTCCCCGCAATTTCTCCGACAGATCACTCTAGCTGATAAAGGAGTATGATATTCTCCCCGACAATGTCACCAACATACAGGATCCCAAACATTACAGTCCAAGGTAATTCCTCTCCCCAGCTGAGTTTTCAAAACTGTAAAAGCCCCAGCAGATGACTCTGGAAGATCAAAGAAATGCAGGCTTCCTTCCGGTAATATTGCATATCTACAGGATCTCAAACATTACAGTCCATGGGAATTCTTCTCCCCAGCTGAGTTTTCAAAACTATAAAAGCCCCTGCAGATTACTTCTCTCCAACGAGCTAATTCCTCCATCGCCAGGTTTTATTTCCCCAATAGGGTTTATTTCCCCAACAGGATTTATCTCCCCAATGAGGACCAATATCCCCAACTTGAGTCTATTACTCAGATGACAATGAGTCACTGGCAAAACTTCCCTTCCCTAGTGAAGTCATCACTATCCCCAGAGAATTTCTATTGAATCTAAAATTGGATCAAATATCAGTCAACTTTATCCTCCTCAAACGAGCCAGAAAATTATCCATCGATGTTATCCTCAGTCAGGGTACACAAAGAATTATAACTCCCCGGTAGAGCAAAGAACAACTAAAGTTTTGAACTCTAATCCCCAAGCAGAAATCAACATCCCCTGCAGAGTTTCCTCAAAGCAAACAGGAATCCCCGGCGAAAGTATTCAAGACAAAATTGAAGATACACATACTCTTCATCCACAGTGACAGTCGAGGATTTATTTTCCCCAGACTAAGACGCTGCTCAAATTTGTGAATGCGCTTCATTAACATTGCACATCCATACATCATTTACCAAATGTCATAGCATATGCTTACAAACCGCATATAGCACAATCTCATTTATTTTGAGAACATTGTTCCGTAATGCATATCACACATCATGACATTGCATACAACTAACTCTTTACCGTTTCAAGAAAAGATCAATCAAGAGACCAATATCATCAACTACTGGTAGAACCAGAAAGTCTTATCAAAGACAATGTCTTCTAGCTTAGAATAAATCAACCAAAGGTTTTATTCTGATATTTCTTCCAGTGGAAATTCCTCTGGCTCAGCTTAGATCAGGAGTAGATCTATTCTGATACTTCTTCAAGTTGAAAACATTTTCTGGATCAGATTAAATCAACCAAAGATTTATTCTGATACTTCTTCTAGATAAAAACAAGCATAAATATCTGTTGGCTCAGATTAAATCGACCAATGATTTATTTTGATACTTCTTCCAGTAGACCTTTTTCTGGCTCAGATTAAATCAACCAATGATTTATTCTGATACTTCTTCCAATTAATGATACAGAGACCTCTTCTGGCTCATATTAAATCGACCAAAGATTTATTCTGATACTTCTTCCAGTTGAAGGCGGTGGTAGACAGATGCTGGCTCAGATTGAATCAACCAAAAGATTTATTCTAATACTTCTTCCAGTAGACCTTTTTTCTGGCTCAGATTAAACTGGCCCAAGATTTATTTTGATACTTCTTCCAGTTAATGATGCAGAGACCTCTTCTAGCTCAGATTAAATCAACCAAAGATTTATTCTGATACTTCTTCCAGTTGAAGATAGTCATAGATAGTTTCTGGCTCAGATTAAATCAACCAATGATTTATTCTGATACTTCTTCCAGTAAACCTTTTTTCTGGCTCAGATTAAATCAACCAAAGATTTATTCTGATGCTTCTTCCAATAGACCTTCTTGGACCAAAGATCTATTCTGATCCTTTTCCAGTCAAAGTAGAATATATACATCTTCTGGCTCAGATTAAACTAACCATAGATTTATTCTGATACTTCTTCCAGTCTGAAGTCAACATTTACTTTGGATGGCATCTATAAGCCCATCTCCGATGACTCTCAGTCATCTCTTCGAATGGCATCTTCTAAGCCCATTCAAGCATACCATCAACTAACAATATTACTCCGTACACCGGCAAGCGCAAATTTTTGGGCACTTTAGTATTCAATCATCTTTCACCTTCAGATCACGAAAGGCATACAATCCAATCTAAATCCTCAGGTTTAATACGATTGAACAGGGGCAGTTGTTGTACCCTAAAATTTTCCATCTCATTATATTTAAAACATACTCTAGAGGTCCTTAAATGCTCAAGGTGACTAAGAATTGACCAGACAAATTCTCCTCCTCAGCAATGGACTTCCAACTAGAGTTTCACTTTTAACAAAGAAGTTTGGGTTTAAAAGGCCTCAAGTGATTTCCATGGTTCATAATATTTCCTCAAGAATGATCATGCCAAGTTTCATGCCTTGCATCATAAGTTTGCTCAGTCAATTGCTTAGATGATTGAAAATCAACAGTATTATGTCAAAAGTCAATTGTGGTAAATATATAGTCAAACTTCAAGATCTTTGGTCAACATCAACATCTTGGAGTGATATTCATCATTTGATCAAGGGTTGATCACGATTCCTCAAGGAAAGTCCTCAGATCATCAAAAGTCAAGATTTGCTAAATTAGGGTTTCCTAGGAAAAGTCAATTGAAATTTAACTAGGCATAACTTTCACATATTTCATCAAATTTTCTCCAAAAAAAATCCATTTTGAAGAAAATTCAATTACCTACAACTTTCCTTTTATTCTCAAGTCCAAAAGATGCTTCATTTGGAAGATATGACCTCATACATTATAGGTCATTTTCAAAAGTCAACAAAAGACAATTTTTGTCAAGGAAACTTACATCAATATAATATCTTCAAAAGCAAAAATGATCAACATATAGACTGTAGAGTACATCTTGGTATTTCCAAAAAGTCCAAGATCATATTTAAAAGATAAAAAGTAAGCAAGTTATGGTTTGCACAAGTTGGGCAAATTTGTGAAAAATGCATGAAGTAACTTTGAGTAAAATATCATTTTTAGGTTAATGGACATAACTTTTAGGGTTCAAACATGTTTATGACATACCCAAGTACCAATAAACTTAACCATGCATTATTTGGATTTTTCTTTCTATTTATTTGAATTTTTATTCATTTAAATATGAATTGAATCAAATAAGTTAAATAAAAATATAAGAAATAATGGACTAATGCATTTGGGCTTGGATTGACCCATCATGGAGCCCAAGATTTCGTGCAAGGAACATCAAATATGTACAGGTTCATTGCAAAATAAAATGGGCAAGAATATCTTATTTTTGGAAATATTTCAAAATTGATTTTGGTGTTAAAACCATGTCTTAATGCCTTGATTCTTTCCATGATGGTTTTAACTCCTTTTCTCCCTCTATATAAATCACTACAAGGAAGGCCAAAGAGAGCACGAAATTCCTCTTCAAAAATATCTCTAAAAGCTCTTCACAAAGCTCTACCAAATTCTCAAAAAATCCTCAAAATTGCCAAAACTCGCAACTGCTTTTCCAGGCATAATCAATCCAAACCAGTGATCAAAACTTACTCTTGAGATTCTCAGGAGTCTCCCCAAATCCAATAACACGCCAAACCGTGCTTAGAAGACCATTCATGAAATCACCGGTGGTAAAAATTTTGTTCATTTTTGTATAATCGGTTGCAGATCTATTTAACTTTTTTTTTGTGATACAGTTGCATTCATATTAGAGAATAGGACAAGAAAAAGTGACCGCGTGATGTTTTTAACGTTAGAATCATGCTCGTCATGCGCTCTCACATCAACATCATCAGATCCAGATCCAGCAATCCAGATCTGAGCACCCACGATAGGCCTCATGGGAGAAATGCACAGGATCCTGAAGATTTTTCCTCCAGCATCTGGGCCAAAGTTGTTGGGCTAATTGATTTCTGATTCTCACACCCCCCTAATTACTTATTTTGCAGCTTGGCCTAATTTATTTATTTTTATCTTTTTCTTTTATTATTTGTTTTCTTTTACTTCAATTATTTCTTCTTTATAACAAAAAAAAACAAAACAAAAATCATAAAATCGCAAAAAAATATTAGACTTAGATTTTTATTAATTAAAATTAATGTTAATTAATTATTTAATCATATTTTTTTAATTAATTAAATTAATTGGAAATAGGTTTTCATTAATTTAATTATTACTTTTCCTATACAAAAAACAACAAAAATATTTCTTTCTTTTTATCATTTAGATTTTTTTAGGTTCTCTTTATATCTTTCTCTTTTCTCCCCCGCGCATTTATTTTATTCGCATTATTTTCACAATTATGTAATTGCCTATGGATTGTAATAGTTTAATTATGACCATTTACATATCTTTTCCCCGTTTTTGTTTGTAATTCCCCCATCCCGAAGCCTTGTAATAGCGTAGATTCAAAGTTCTCGCACTTTATTTTTTGTACTTATCCAATTAACTGTTAGATGAATTCTAATAGGCTTGTATAATAAGACTAAAAGTAAACGCTAGCAAACCTGACACTCAAGATAAACATAACTGAAACACAACACACTCGCACATGCACACCTCTAAGGTACCTCCGCTTGTTGCCTTCAAAATTAAACAATCACGACTCTCGAACGTAAGAGATTTTAGTGGTGACCCTTTGGTTTAAAGATCATAAGTCCCTCGGTGACCCTTTCGACGTTGCCTCGGTATATGATCTTAAAACCTTAGGGTAATTACTAAAGTATCTTACTAGTTCCTTTCGTGACTGTACGATGACCCTCGCTCGTTCCTCAAAAATCCAATGATATGGCTACCTACTCACTAATAGTAGGATAGCATTGTCTAAAGGAAAAGAGGAAAATAAAAAACCTTTTGAGTAGGTAGATAGCTCCTAGTTGCTTGCTCATAAAAACAATCAAAAACAATTTTTTCACACATACGGAAACTCTTTTCTAAATATTTTCAAAGACAAAAAACACTTTGTATACGTTCTCGCCGAAACGAGAAACATTATAAAGTTCGCCGCACTAAGGCGTCTTTTCTAAATATCTTCAAAACACACTTACACAAAAAAGTATTTTCAAAATGAGTTAGCAACTAAGAGCCCGTAGATAACTACAGATGGAAAGGGTGATAACACCTTCCATTTCCATAACATACCCCCCTTACTCAAAATTCTCTCGAAAGGTCTTTCCTGTTCTTTTCACCCTTTTCTTTGTTGGATAAAAGAAAAGTCGGTGGCGACTCTTGTTAACCGCAACATTTGTGATAAAATGCAAAACCAGTAAAAGTCGGTTCTCCCACCGTATAAAAACCAGTCTGCCCTATCCCGTGGATCTATTCGCGTCCTAATAAAAGATTAAAATTTTCTTTAGAATTTATTACCATGAAGAGTGTCGACCTGGTGGTTGTGCCAACTGCCAATTCGGTCTGGAAAACACGCAGTATACTGCTAGTTTTCCCCTCATAGTTGGATAAAACCATGTTATATGGTCGAAGATCAGTTCCACACTTTCCCATTTTCTTGAACAAGGAATAGGACATTAATTTCACATCCCCCCCCCATCGAATAATACTTTGTTTATCGGCATACCATTCACTTTTGTCCTTATAAATAAGAGTTTGAGGTGACATAACATGCATGGACTTGGTTTTTTAAACATAGAATTTTGATCCTCCACCACACCACTATTCATAACGTTGTAGCATAATGGCTTTTCATTGATGGTATCATCTGGAACATGGTCATCTTCACTTTCTGACAACTCCGACACTCTGTCGAATTCTGCAGGAAAAACAGACATAATGCCACAGTTAATGATGAAATCTTTGTCGTAGTCATCATTGACTATATCGTCTTCAAGAGGATCATAATCATCCCCCTCGTCTTCAAGTAGAGGTTCATATTCCTCCTTCTATTCATCTTCATTCATGGAAGAATATTATGCACTTTGCGTTGCTACCACCTCCTTATTTCCTAAAGGTGTTATTCTCATCGCCAATCTCTGATTTGCTATGATCTTCTCTTTTTCACTCAACCTCTGTTTTGGGAAACCATTTTTATGAACTGGAATTTCAACAGGTTTCATAGCTCCCACTGGCTTCAGATTTTTGATAGGCTTCACAATTTCCATGTCCTTCAGAATTTTGATAGGCTTCATCTATGATGTCGAGGCTTCTTTTGTAGCTTTCTTATTTATCTGATAAAGCGTCCACTATGTCCTGGTCATTGGTTTCTTCCCCTTATAGTTAGGAGACACCTGATATCCTTTGGACTCTGGTTTCTTCTCCCAAGCTTCATCCTCTTGGAAAACTACTCTCCACTTTGGCCTTTTCCCTCCTTTTTGATTTACTGGTTCCACCCATTTTTCTCGTGGGATATCCAACGGAGGACGAAAGGTTTTATGTTGAGGCTATTGAATTAGCCTTCTATATTCTTTGTTGCATTGAGGGATTCCCTCTTTTTTGAACACAAGCCTTGATACTGGAGGCTTCTCTTCCTTGAAAGCCTCTTTTGTTGCAGCTCCATATCTTTCATCTGCTTTTTCATTGTACACAATATTACACCTTGGGAACAATCTATCTTCTTACCCGTTCAATTTGCATTTTTCCCGAAAATCAACCAAACCTTCCTCAAGTTGGGGATAAACTGCTGGAAACTCATTTCCATCTTCATGATAAAGCCTTCAGTAGCTTCGACCACCATAACTTCATCGTCGAAACCTTCAGTAGCTCTGACCATCATGCACTCATAAGGCTATGCATATAGAGCCTCTTTGACCTTCAACGGATCAGGGTCCACCTGCATCTTTAGCTTTTCTCCAAATTGAAGCATGCCTTCCTTCAGAACTTGCTGCACGAAATCCCTGAAAAGAACACATTGAGATGTTTTATGATCAAGAAAATTATGAAATTTGCCGAATCCCTTTTTCTTCTTTTGTTCTAATAAGAGATTCTTTAGGACCTGAGGCGCAATAATTTGACCATTAGCTACCAACAAATCAAATATTTCATCACACTTAGTTATGTCAAAAGTGTAAGTTTTTGTAATGGCTTTTCCACTTTTCTCGGTTTCGACTGGATTTTTCCCGTTCGATGGCCTCAATGGTTTACAAGCATAAGGAAGCCCAGGCTGAAGTTCAGCCACACTCACCTCGATTTCTTCGACTGACTCACTGTCGTGAGAAGAATACTCTTCAGCGGTTACATATGCAACTTTCCCTTTCTTTTCATACTTGCTGACTTTAGCTTTCTCAGCTTCTAAGCATTCGATTTGTCGAACCCTAATATATAATTGTGCCATATCTCTCAAGTATTGAGTATCCAACTTTTTCCTAATCAAAGAGTATAGGACATTTGTATCCATTTTAACTAATTCGTGTTCAGGGACTTGAGTAAAACATCTTGCTTTCAAAAGTCTGAACCTATTTAATTACTGGTCAATGGACTCAATAACTTTTCATTTGACGCCAACAAGTTCTGCTAGACTTATTTTTTATTTCCCCATGTAAAATCATTCATGGAACAATTTCTCTAATTGATTCCACGTATGGATCGACTGGGAAAGTAGCATTGTAAACTAGGTAAAATCATTCTTCGACAAGGAAATTGGAAAATATTTTAGTTTCAAGTCCTCATTGTTGGCGATATTGCCAGCTTCGGTTTGATACCTAACAACATGTTCAACAGTGGATTCCTCCGTATCCCCAACGAACTTTCTAAATTTAGGAACTTTTCAACCCCTGGGTAACCATGTTTACAATACAAAATATGATAGTGGGGAAGAGTACGTAGGCCTCTGTGAGCCAGTATTCATCCAATTTCGAACCATGATTCATTCGACGATAGCTTCTAGATTTTGTTCTCTAGCCACTGCGTCTTGTCAAACCTGCCTGACCACTTGGTCGACATTCTGGTTTCAATTTACTATTATTACTGGGGGGTTTCAATAACCCTTGGTATAGGATCGACATGGTGGGGAATTTCTGGCTCTTGGTCGTTTGTCTCGTCGACCACTTCTTCATACTGCACTGGTTCTTCGCGTGGAGGCGGTGCAACATGTCGAACTGGAACTCTATGGGCACCAAGAAAGTCACTGATGCGAGTAATTTGAGTTTCCAAGGTTTGGTAACTCTGCACCGAATTCTCGATTAACGGTTTCAATATGATACTCATTTGTTGAGTAAGCATGTTGAACATTTCGTGATTACTTTCATCCATCTGCTGCCTTATAATTGCAATGGTACTTAGAGTGAAAGTGGGCATGACTTTGTGAGAAAAACCTAATCCAGTCGAACTACCAAACTGACCTCCCACAAGCCCTGATGCGTGATAAGGGGAAAATGATGACGATGAGTTTTCACCAAACATCGAAACACTGTTATGCAAGTCTACCATCATTGTTGTTGGCATTTCATACAGACGTTCCCCACCATGTGTAGGCATTGCGAAACTAGACACATATTACCCTGAAGTATTGACCATACTTGGTCTTTAAATTACGGGCTGAGTCGTGGTGACTGTTATGCTCGGGGTCGTCGAAGACACTACCACAGAACTTGAACCCACACTCGCTGCTTCACGGGTATTTCCTCCTGGGGTCTGATCCCCGTCTGAATTTCTAGGATCTACCATTTTTTACCACAACTCAATCTCATACACGGATTGGGATGAACTTAACACAAATGTGTCCCAACGGGTGTGCCAATTTGTTTGCGGGAGTTTCTCGCGAACAATCTCTAGCCTCTTAATTAAAGGTTATTGGCATAACCGACTATAAAAATCCTAGACTTAGTGTTAAGTTTGATAATATTTTGGTATTTGAAATGGTTAAAGTATGAAATGTAATAAGAAAAAGGTAAAAGACAAAGACAGATAAATAAATTGTAAGGTAGAAATGATAAACAAGACTTGAAATAAATTGATTTGAATTTAAAGGTGGACGCAATCGTACATTTCTCAGAACTGACTCGTTTCTCTCTAGTCGCATGTACTTTGAGTGATTTCTTACAATGTTACAAAATGCGACCTTTAACATGAATGAAAAAACTTGCTTAAATAGACAATGAAAGTAACTGTTATCCTGCACGTTCGACGGTTATTATAACCATGTTTGGAGTTTGTGGTGAAACTGTCTTTCTGAACCTTCTCACGTTGTATTCGCAATCGTCAATAAAAATTACTCTTGTTGAACGCTTTATGTGTTCGACTTGGACTTCAAAAACCCTTTCATCGACCTGACTCTCAATCAGCTGACTTTAGTCCATTACGTCGACCTAACTTTTAAACTCTGAATTTTATTAAGTCTCACAAGGACTTTTCTTTGATAATCTGTCAACGTCTCTCATTTTATCATAGGTTGTGTCGATATTACTTTTCTCATGGTGATGACCCTTAGCTTATTTTGCCCCTATTGATAGATCCAAAAACTCCCAAATTTGATTATTTTCAATTCACTTTATTTCTCTATCCATATATTTCCTCTATTTATCATGCTTCACCGCCTCCTTAAATAGAATTAGAAAATCGTATATGTCATTTTGCACCATGTAGGTTTCTTATTTCTCTTCTTCACTCAACCCATCGCCACTTACATGATCTTTCATTCAAATTGGTGTTCTGCTTTCTCTCCCTGAGTCATATTTTCATGAGGACTCCTTTCTCAATTATCATTATTGTCATTATCACTCTCACCATCAGTTTCACTTCTTATCCCCTCTCCTCATTTTCATCATTACTACAAATAAAATATGTATATATTTGTTCTTTATAATTTGGACCTCATTCGCAACTCTTTTCTTATTCAAATATTGTGTCCTTACTAACCCCAACCATTCTCGTCTTAGAATCAAATAGATGATAACCCTTTTACTCAACATTCACACCCCAACATAATACAAGAAATTTTTTTATCTTCTATTTTGGTGGAGTGTGCGGATAGTGGTAATTTGTCTCTTAATTTCATCCCTTTCACAAAATAATTTGAAATTTAGAGAGTTAGACTCTCCCCCCGTGTGTCCGCAAACACTTGATTGTTAATCAAAAAATAGGCAATTCCTAACGCATAACAACCAACTAAAAACATAAGCAAATATTCTTTTAGAAAGTTCTTTAACATTGAAAATCTTTTAACCACTTGAATATGTGGACAGAGACCAAATTTTAGGAGACCGCTCGAATTGACCGTTATATGCTTAGTATCCAATTTGGTGCACAAATTTTTCTAGACAATAATCATGGAAGATACTTTTCATTAACTTACTTTTAAACTTATTTGGGAATTTCACATTTCATAAAATAATATTTGAAAAATGAGTTTATAAAGTGAGACTAGTTCTCATTTTACTTAAATTCAAATTATAAGACAGTCTTAGCACTTGCAAAAATTATAATAATAAATAGGATAAAAATTCACAAAAACAAATACAGGTGGCGAATAGTTATTCATTAAAATAAAAAATTTAATAAAAATAGATTAACTGTATAAAAAAATTTATATTATTATCTAATAAGAATATATCATTCTGTTATGTCATACAAATAATTTAAAATTTCAGATTAATTTTATGAAATATATGATCGTCATTGATTGCTAGTGTAAAATTAATTTATCCTGTCGGTGTATCATTCTTTTTCTCTAAAATAAATAGAAATGAATGCAAATACAAATACTTTAATATTCATCTCGTCTTATATTCATACAATGTATATTTATATATTTTAATTTATATCACCATATGTGTCAAAAAATTTATACCATCATATAAAAAAATATGTCTATCTCTGTATAAAAAAAAGTATATCTTAATTAAACTACTATACATTTTAATATAAGTATTCATTTATTTCACAATTCAATAATAAATTTTTTGAATTGTTTGTTAGTTTTGTTAAAAAATTAAAATAAAATGGTAATGAAGAGAGAGATTGAAATGGTAATAAAATGTAAAATAAAAAATAAAAAATTAAAGAGAGAGATTGGAATGGCGTTTTTTTCTCCTGTGATGGAGAGAACATGGACAACTCAGTGGCAGAAAAAGATTTTCAAGAAAGGAGTGTTAAGAAAGTTAAAGAATACAATAATGAAACTCAAGTGTCTGAAGAGTAATCTGGAACGAAAGTTTCATACAAAGATATGGTCACGAGAAAGAGTGCTTCAACGCAGAATGAGGAGGAAGTCACAGAAGAAGAAATGGTTGATTAAATTCTAGGATACCTTGAAGGAATGACAGTGGAAGAAAGCAAGATTGGTGAATATGAATGCCTGAACTTTATGTTGTCTGAGGAAGAAGAAAGAAGAATCCATAGGCCATGGAGGAGATGAGTAATTGTGAAATAGTTAGGGAGAAGAATTGGGTGCAAAGCATTAGATACAAGGTTGATACAAATGTGGGTGAGAAAATGAGTCATCAGTATAATAGATCTGAGAAATGACTATTATCTGGTGGCTTTTTCACATGAAGATGATAAAAGAGTAGCAATGGTGGAGAGACCATGGTTTATATATGACCATTATTTAACTGTCAAAGATTGGAGCCCAAACTTTCAACCGGAGAGGGATACCATTGAGAAGATTGTTGTTTGGATCAGAATTACAGGATTACTGATAGAATATTATTATGTGTGTTTGTTGTCATCAAGAGCTTTGATAATGTCATTAATGTGAACGGTGGTGGTAATAAAAATGGTAAAACTAATAAGCAGAGGGAGGATTATTAGATCATTGCAAATAATGAAGAGAATAATGGAGTAATAAATAAAGAGAGATAATAAGTGTTGAAGCAAGGAATGGTGGAGTCATTGCATGGCATGGGGATTAATGATAATATGGTAATAAATAATGAGTCAAATCTGTTGAAATTGCTATAAATTTCTAGAATATTCTAAATATAATATGTATGGTAACGGTAGAATACTCTAAAAACTATAGTGTGTATGAGTATGATAGAATAATCTAGAACTATAAATATATGTAAAAGATAGAAGAACTTAGAACTATCATGATACTAACATACCATGAAAACTCTAGAAAAATCTAAAGTAATGTAGAAACATTCACCACCATTGAGAGGTTGGTGACTTGAGTCTATAAATAGGCATTTGGTATCTTGTAATGTACCATCTAAGAAATCAATGACATAATCTTCTTTTTAAACAACTCTCTAAAACTATCTTTTATCAACTATCAACTACACCACTACTAACAGTGGTATTAGAGCTACGTTTGATCATATATTGGGCGTAGTTAAATTAATACATATCATTTCAAGTTCCTCCCAACTACTTCAAAAATTTCCCTTGTACTATTAAATCATTCCAATATTTGTCTAAGACATGGATAACACCACTTAATCATCAATTATTTCTGTCCCTATTTTCAATGGTGAAAATTTTGATTTCTGGCGTGTTAAAATGGAAACATTTTTTTCTTCTCAAGATTTATGGGACATAGTAGAAGAAGGATTCATTGTTCCCGCAGATACTTCAGCTCTTAATGCAGCTCAAGAAAAAGAATTGAAGAAAAATAAACAGAAAAATTCAAAGGCATTGCTCACCTTGCAACAAGCGGTAACTGATGTAATTTTCCCAAGAATTATGGGAGCTAAGACTGCCAAAGAAGCGTGAAACACATTGCAGAAGGAGGTTCAAGGAAGCGTTAAGGTACGTGCTGTCAAATCTCAATCTCTAAGAAGAGATTTTGAACTATTGAAAATGAAGGAGTCTGAGACAGTTAAAGATTACTATTCTAAAGTTAAAGAAATAGTTAATCAAATGAGAGCTTTTGGGGAAGACATTCTTGACAAGAAAATTGTTGAGAAAATTCTAATTACTATGCCCCCAAAGTTTGACCCTATCGTGACAATGATTGAAGAAACCAAAGATCTGTCCACTCTATCAGTGATAAAACTTGTGGGCTCTCTTGAAGCATATGAGCAAAGACTGTATAGGCATAAAGAAGATACACTTGAAAATTTCTTCCAGTCAAAGCTCAAATTTCATCCCCAAAACAAAGAAAATGGAGGAAATTATAATTATGGAGAAACTTCAAGAAGAAGAGAAGATTCTAGGAATTTCCTTAAGAACAAAACAAATAAAAATCCTTCATGCATTATTGAAACAACCGGATGAAAATCATCAATCGATGAAGTCTCCATCGAACGTCTTTTATCCCACATGTAAGGAAAGGTAAACATCGAGAAAACCTGAGAAGGGAGAAGTCACGGTCTTGCGACCGAGAGATCGGGTAAGAGAGTCGGTTACGCGAGGGAAAGGTATTAGCACCCTACATGCCCATAGTATTCTACGGTATCCACTCTTGTTGTCTATCTCATAGGTGTGTTTAAACTATGCTTACTGTTTACTATACTACTGCTAGAGAATGCATGCAAAAGAAAGGAGAAAAGAATGTAGGGAAAATAAAATTGTACTCGCTTGGGACCTACCCAAATGCCTACGTATCCTTTTTGAGGAATCAGAGCTACCGCAGTTCGGCTCATATGTTTTTGTTTGTTTTGTGTTTTTTTATGGATAATGTTAATTCTGCCTTCTGCCGCAGCTCGACCTTTGGAGACTTATGCGTTGACACAAAAGTAAATTAATCATGTCCTTACCTGAAAAGGGTTTTCTGAGAAAAGGTGCTTGGACACACTAAAAGTTTTGAGTTGGTTTGTGTTTTATTACCTTGAAAAAGGGTTTAGGTATGATTAGCATGTTTTTGATTTGCTAAGAAAAGAAGTTTTTGTTTTAGATGCAAGGATGCAAAAGGGGAAGAAAATAGTCTAAGGGAGACTAGCCTATCTCTAACCTAATGTTATCATACAATGATAGCCCTACATCAAGGATGAAAGGGGAAGTTTCTACCTAATGTTAGTATGCATAGCTTACAACCTAAGGTCTAACTTGCATCCGAACGGAGCAAGCACATCCTAAGTGAACATTGTATGTACAAGGGTAAAGCAAACAAGCTAATAAGCTCAAGATAGCACACCTAGAGAGATCCTATATAAGTTAGCATGCAAAATAAAGTCTAACAAAACTATCCTATAGGGAACATACAATGAGAGCGAAGTCGTGATCTCAATTTCTAAATTGAGTGACTCATCGATCATCAAGAAATAAAGGAAAGCGATAAAATCATATAGGGAGCATGCACTGAGAGCGAAGTCATGATCTCAATTTCTAAATTGAGTGACTCATAGATCAACAAGAAGAAACAAACACAATCACAACACATATAGCAAATGAAGTGCGGAATGCCTGCTACAGGTCTTTAAACAGCGACTTCGAGCGCACGCTCTTTATTTCCTACTTCTCATGATATCTAGAAAGCGGTAAAGTGCGGAAATTAGGAATAAAAGTGAGGTTGCAATGATACCGAACGGAGAAGGTCTGTTGCCTCTTCAAAACCATGCAAGCCATAAGAAAACTCTACCAAAAGCTGCTCTGCGCAAGTGATCAAAGAATTAATCCCCGAGCATTCCACATCGTGAAAATTACGTCAATCATTCTATCACAAAATCTTAGCTAAAAATGTGAAAATGATTATTAAACATAAAATAATAGAAAATTATAATAAAATTCTAAAGAGAAAACTCAAACTATTCTAAAATATTCTACTATTTTTGTATCATTATCATCATTAAAATCATAAAAAAAATGAAGCTAAAATTGATAATATGAAAAAGTAGGAGTAGTAATACAGAGGGGATGTACTGTTGAGTCCAGGTGTTACTGAAGAAATTAGACGTTAAAGGCCCATACCAGATAAGTCCATGAAGAGGTAAATTTTTTAGGAAATATTGTTGTGCACCAAAAACGAATACACGCCTCAAGATTCGGCCCAACCACCAACAAGCCCGCTTCATCACTCTCTGTTATCGTTACTATGCACAACAAGAATGAATGCAAAAGTAAATACAGTGTCATTTGGTTATGATTAGGGTTAAAAATTGAGACTCTCATACTTCTTCTACCTCTCAACGGGAATGATGGTCGGAGACTCTCTTCTTCTCTCTCACACAGTTGCGGTGCCGCTTACCTTTTTCTGTGACTCAATCGCATAAGATCTTTGTTCTCTCAGTTCTAATCAACCACCATCACCATGATGTCTTCCTTCTCTTTGTTTACTCATCTGATTTCATTCTCCCATGATCCAAACTTCATCGCGGCTCCGTCTCAGTCTCCTCCCTTCTCAGCTCAGTTTGCGATATCAGTCTCGATTCGCTCACACAAATAGCAATATGTATCCATAAACACAGAAACGCGACAATGAATGATCGAGTTTGTGGCTTACCTTTCGAAAAATGTTTGGAGCACCTTCGAGTCTAACGAAGCTGATATAAAATCCAGAAAAGATTATTAAGAACTCAGGTACACACTCTTGAACTCTTGTTCGTTCGTTCCATGCTTCTTCTTTTCTGCATTTGCTCACGTTACTGTTTATGTAAGGATGTTCGTTTGTACTTCGGTGATGAATTCACGATTTCAATGTTGTTCTTCTTCCGCGTATGCTGTTTGAAGCAGGTTGAAAGTTGATGCATTGATGCAGAACTGGTGATGATTAACGATGCAGTTACGTCGCGAGGTTTTGATGCAAAGTTATGGATTGATGTTGTTGTTGAGAATGAAGGTTGATTATGTTATTATAGTATATTGAAGGATGAAAGATGAAGATGATGAACATTGCGGGATGGTTTCAAAGAGAGTGAAGATTTCAACAAATTGAAGGTTCAGTTCTGAGAAGATGAAGGTTGGAGATGCTTGAAGCATAAATTTCAGAGAGAGAGGTTGAAAGGCTTTGGTCATGAAAAAAAAGTGTATAGAGATGAAGATTGGTGAGGAGAAGAATCTCTGTGATTTTTTGTGAATGATGATGGTGAGCTCAGAGAGAGGGAGATTCAGTTCCAGTTCCAGAGAGAGAGTTTTGCTTCTCGTTTCTTCTTGTGAGTTTTTTCGAGATAAGGTGATTGAAGAGGAATGGAAAAAAGTTGAAGATGATGAAGAATCCTTTTGAGATTATGCAGAGAAAGTAAGGTTGAAAAGTGAGTCCTCTTTCTCTGTTACCTTCTGTTATGCCTCCCTCCTTTCTCTTTTTCCTGTTATATCTTGGATCTTCCACCTTTGGAAGTTTTTTAGAGGGTTGTTAGAGTTAGTTACAGATGGTTGGGAAGAGGTTGGAAAAGTTTTGATTCGGTTATGAAATGGTTAAGAGCAGTTTTGGGGGTTTGTTAGTTATGAGTCAGTTTTGACAGTTTAAGAGTTAAATTTTGTTATGGAGGATAGTTACAGGTTGAAATCTGGTTAGGAAATTGTTAGGATTCTGTTTGGCGGTTATCGTTTCTGTTAGTTTTTCTGTTTTGGTTAGAGGATGAGAGCTAGGAGAGTGGGAATTGGTAAAATTTGGAATTTTGTCTTGAGAAAACAGTTAGGGAGTTCTGCTGACAGTTTTGTTATTTTCTTTTTGATATCCTCCTCCTCTCTTTTATGATTTAATTTCGAACTCTCCTTTTTGTTTTTCTGTTACAGAAATTCTGGAATTGGTTTTTGCTGTTTGCATGGCTGCTCTTCTGTTACAGTTTCGTTATAATTTTTTGGTGAGGCTTGGTTAGGAGGTTAACTTCAATTCTATTATGGTTTCCTTTCTCTGATCTTTTCCTGATGCATTGCCACAGGGTCTATGTGGATAGCAAGTCGCAGCCTTGCGCTTCTTAAAAACTTGCATCAAAGACTACGCCATCTGGTACCGTTCTAACAGAGTTCAGAGATACTTCAGAGCTAAAGACCCCCCCCCCCTTTTTGAAGATTCCCTTCCATATATGGTGCTACTAATGAATAGCTGATTAAATCGATGGTGCCTTCATCAGAGCTAGCAATCGTGTCGTCTAAGCCAGTGGGAGATATTCTAGCAGCCTCCAAATATTTCCTGTTAGTTATGCTGCTTAAGGAACCTTTTTTGTAATAATGTAATCTTGAAATTTTTATTCTTTGGACTTTTGTAATGAGATGAACCCCTTTCTAAAGGACCTTGAATGGATTCGAACCTATATGGATGATTCTTGATTCCTTTTTGCAACTTGAATGAATATTTGTAGTGAGCACGAAATTCAATGAAGTTGAATTTTTTTTTTATAATGAAACGATTAAGTATTGAACATGATGAATAAGGTGAAGATGATTATTATGACTGAGTGTCTCTTTGTAACTTTGGTGTAATGTCTCAGTACCATGAAATATCTTGTACTTGTACCTTTTGTCCCAAACTTGAATAAAACTTGATATATTTGTACAAACTTGCACACTTGGTCCAATTATGGAATTTTGGATGAGACTTGAATGAATGATGAGTGGTTAGAAATTTATTGAAACTTAAATGGCTTAAGGGACTTGTAATTCTTTGCAAATTTATAAGTTGTATACCAAGAGAACCATATAAATGAACTTTCCAACCTTATCTTGAATCAACCAGATGACAAATCGTGAAATCGAGACCTTAAACATATATTAATCTTGAGTACAATTAGAAGCTTCAATGAACCTAAATTGACATCTCATTTCTCTTGAAATCCTAGTTAACTTGCAATTGAAGAAACAAGTATTTGAATCGTCATAATCCATATATTTTGAAGACACCTTGAGATGACCTTGTAGCTAAATGAAGATGAGAATCTAAAATCACAGATAAGCCCTATCGAAATCCCTGATCCTATGCCAAACCTTTGGGTTAATGAATGCATGATATTGTTAAATGACCTAGTGGGAGTTATGTATATGAGAAAAGCGCAAAATGCATAAGCCAGATAAAAATGAAAGGGTAGGACAAATTTGGGGTATTACAGCTGCCCCTATTTAATCGTCTTAAACTTGAACATAGGATTGGTGCGTGCCTTTCGGAAGATCGAGGTAGAAGATGATTAAATACCAAATGCCAAAAATTTATTCTGAAAGGAAGCGTAGGTGTTTATTTATTTTTGTGATATCTGCTGGGGAAAGGATTTTTATTTGTCTTCTAGTGAAGAGACTGAGATTAGAGTTGTAACGTGGCGTGATGCCAATAAAAGACAAACGTTGGTACAAAAAGACAACGGATAAGGTCTACGGGCGACCTACAATCCTAAGGTGAACGCTAGAGTGATTTGTCGGAGAACCTAACCTAAGGGCGATCTCAGGTTCGATGATGATCTATGGGAAGAACCTAACCTACAGGTGATCTTAGGTTCGACGAAGATCTAAGGAAGAACCTGGCCAAGAGGCAATCTCAGGTTCGATAGTGATCTATGGGAAGAACCTAGCCAAGAGGCGATCTCAGGTTCTAAGATGATCTATGGGAAGAACCTAGCCTACAGGAGATCTCAGGTTCGTCAATGATCTAAGGAAGAACCTAGCCTACGGGCGATCTCAGGTTCTAAGATGATCTAAGGAAGAAACTAGCCAAGAGGTGATCTCAGGTTCGACGATGATCTATGGGAAGAACCTAGCCTACGGGCGATCTCGGGTTCGACGGTGATATATGGGAAGAACCTAGCCAAGAGGCGATCTCAGGTTCGACGATGATCTATGGGAAGAACCTAGCCTACGGGAGATCTCAGGTTCTAAGATAATCTATGGGAAGAACCTAGCCAAGAGGCAATCTCAGGTTCGACGGTGATCTATGGGAAGAACCTAGCAAAGAGGCGATCTCAGGTTCTAAGATGAATGGGAAGAACCTAGCCAAGAGGCGGTCTCAGGTTATAAGATGATCTATGGAAAGAACCTAGCCTACGGGCGATCTCAGGTTCTACAATGATCTATGGGAAGAACCTAGCCAAGAGGCGATCTCAGGTTCGGCGGTGATCTCTGGGAAGAACCTAGCCAAGAGGCAATCTCAGGTTCTAAGATGATCTATGGGAAGAACCTAGCCAAGAGGCGATCTCAGGTTCTAAGATGATCTATGTGAAGAACCTAGCCTTTGGGAGACCTCAGGTTCTACAATGATTTATGGGAAGAACCTAGCAAAGAGGCGATCTCAGGTTCGACGATGATCTATGGGAAGAACCTAGCCAAGAGGAGATCTCAGGTTCTAAGATGATCTATGGGATGAACCTAGCCAAGAGGAGACCCCAGGTACTAATATGATCTATGGGAAGAACCTAGCGTACGGGCGATCTCAAGTTCTAAGATGATCTATGTGAAGAACCTAGCCAAGAGGCGATCTCAGGTTAGATGGTGATCTATGGGAAGAACCTAGCCAAGAGGCGATCTCAGGTTCTAAGATGATATATGGGAAGAACCTAGCCAAGAGGCGATCTCAGGTTCTAAGATGATCTATGGGAAGAACCTAGCCTACGGGCGATCTCAGGTTCTACAATGATCTATGGGAAGAACCTAGCCAAGAGGCGATCTCAGGTTCGACAGTGATCTATGGGAAGAACCTAGCCAAGAGGCGATCTTAGGTTCTAAGATGATCTATGGGAAGAACTTAGCCAAGAGGCGATCTCAGGTTCTAAGATGGTCTATGGGAAGAATCTAGCCTACGGGCGATCTCAGGTTCTACAATGATCTATGGGAAGAACCTAGCCAAGAGGCGATCTCAGGTTCGACGGTGATCTATGGGAAGAACCTAGCCAAGAGGCGATCTCATGTTCTAAGATGGTCTATGGGAAGAACCTAGCCAAGAGGAGATCTCAGGTTCTAAGATGATCTACGTGAAGAACCTATCCTACGGGCGATCTCAAGTTCTAAGATGATCTATAGGAAGAACCTAGCCAAGAGGCGATCTCAGGTTCGACGGTGATCTATGGAAAGAACCTAGACAAGAGGCGATCTTAGGTTCTAAGATGATATATTGGAAGAACCTAGCCAAGAGGCGATCTCAGGTTCTAAGATGATCTATGGGAAGAACCTAGCCTACGGGCGATCTCAGGTTCTACAATAATCTATGGGAAGAACCTAGCCAAGAGGCAATCTCAGGTTCGACGGTGATCTATGGGAAGAACCTAGCCAAGAGGCGATTTCAGGTTCTAAGATGATCTATGGGAATAACCTAGCCAAGAGGCGATCTCAGGTTCTAAGATGATATATGGGAAGAACCTAGCCTACGGGCGATCTCAGGTTCTAAAATGATTTATGGGAAGAACCTAGCCAAGAGGTGATCTCAAGTTCGACGGTGATCTATGGGAAGAACCTAGCCAAGAGGCGATCTCAGGTTCTAAGATGATCTATGGAAAGAACCTAGCCAAGAGGCGATCTCAGGTTCTAAGATGATATATGGGAAGAACCTAGCCTACGGGTGATCTCAGGTTCGTTAATGATCTAAGGAAGAACCTAGCCTATGGGTGATCTTAGGTTCGAAAGTGAGACCTACGGACGATCTTCTAGGGAGGATATATGGGTTATCTACCAAAAACTAGGCCTATGGTCGACCTACAAGGGGAGCTAGATCTACGGTTGATCTAAAATCACAAGGTAAGACCTACGGGCGGTATACCAAAAACTAGGCCTACGGCCGACCTATAAGGGAATCTAGATCTACAGTAGATCTAAGATCCTAAGGTAAGACCTACGTTCGGTCTACCAAAAACTAGGCCTACGATTGACCTACAAGGGAATCTAGATCTACGGTCGATCTAAGATCCTAAGGTAATACCTACGGTCGGTCTACCAAAAACTAGGTCTGCGGTCGACCTACAAGGGAATCTAGATCTACGGTCGATCTAAGATCCTAAGATAAGACCTACGGTCGGTCTACCAAAAACTAGGTCTAGGGACGGCCTACAATTCTAAGAAAGTGGTGGTATTGGTCACGACACGATAATTGGAGATACGAGAATGACCAAGTTTATTGCATTGAATTTGTTGGGAATTGCGGAGGACAGATAGACACAGACGAATGTTTGGATAACTGACACAAATGAGTGTTTAGGAAACTGACACGTACGAGTGTTTGGATCAATACAGACGGGTATTGAGAAAAGATACAGACGAGTGCCAAGGAAGGTTTCAACACGGACGAGTGTTCGGAAGACCGACACATATGAGTGTTTAGGAAATCGACACAGACGAGTGTTGGGTTTAGAGTTGGTGTATTGATTTTACTGGGCATTGAAAAGGTGAAGGTCATCGACTGGGGATTTCGGTAATGATATCCTCTTGTGGGGATGTATTGTTGTCCTTGAATGATTCAGGTCTTTCGTGTAAGGTACCTGATCTGGTTTATGCTTCATATGCATGTTTGAATTTCTTTTTCCGCAAAGATCCACTCTGATGGATCAGCTACGCGCTTTTGAAGATGCAATGTTATGTAATGATAAATATATGTAATGTAAAGAAATAGACTTCATGGGGATAAGCGAAAGCTTGCTGGGAACCATTGCTCATCACTGGGGATGCCAATACATATCGGCGCTGGAAGTCTGCAGTACCAAAGATCGTTGGGGATACTGATAAGAATTTGCACTGGGAGCTTATGATACCGAAGATTATCGATGACTCCGCTGAAGATTGAATTACCGACAAAGCGAGTCTTTAGGTACGCTGCTGAATTCTGAATTGTGTTATTGGAGAAGAGATAATCTGGTCATACTTCCATACGTCCTGAACCATTGAGAGGATGGTAGAACTAAATGTGCCGAAGGATAGATACTGAACACCATATGGATCACTTCCAATACATGCCCCAAGTTTACGCCATACTGGGGAATTGCCTCTTGAATCACCTGGGGATAAGAGACAGGCATGTACACCTACGAATGCCCCGGTTTAGCTCCACTGGGAATGTACTTGATTAACTCCACTGGGGACGCACTTGCATGTGCCGAGTCAAACGTCGACCCCGAACTTTACGAATTCACTTGGGGAATCAGGTTTGAAATTTTCTGTAGCAGATGAAGGCAGCTTCGTGCGCTGGCTAGGTCAGGGTGACCGTTATGATGCTTTTAGCTTGATTCGTCTCATACAACATAATTGGCTTGAGCAAATTTGCAAGTACGGATGAGGAATGCCCCTATCTAGAGGATCTCTGAGAAGATCTATGTTGAATAGAAGACCAGAATATTTGTGCCACAATACGATATGAGGTGGCATACCACAATCTCTTGAATCATGAAATAAACTGCTCTTGATTACAACTTTCTCGGAGAGATTTGTCGAATCTCGACGTAACATCCCCAGGTTGAATGGATTTTGAATAGATTTCTCAATGTGATAGCCTCTGATTGATCGAGCTTGAAGATATTTATCAACGTGATAGCCTCTTATTGGTTGATCTTGAAGAGATTTATCAACGTGATAGCCTCTGATTGATAACTTTGAGGGAATGCCCCAGACTTGGCTGACCTCAGAGAGATCGACTCTCGACTTGATTGCCCCAGATTGGCGGACTCTGCAAACTTCATCCTTGAAGGGTACTCAAATTGTAAAGCGTCAAGACATGCTTTCGCTTAACAAAATCACTGGTTAACATGAACCTGGATAAGTCATTTCTCTTGTGGCAGCTGGCTTTTGCTTCAACGGGGTATTCAAGCCTCTCTTCTCTGGCAATATTGAGCTCTTTACCGATTGTTCATTGTGTAAACTTACTTGATATCGATCAGTTGTTTTGTATGCAGAAGAATGTCTATTATGAGAATGATAATTCTAATGCAACACATATGTAAGCCTTGAAGTTTGAAAAAACTTTGAATGAAATGACGTCACAACTCTATTGTGAACGAGTCACTAGCTAGGGAGAAACATTTGCAAGTTCTTTTTATGAAAGATAATGCAAGCATATTATGCCAACACAGATATTCAAACATACCTATTATGAGTCAGTTAAACGATATCTCATTGTAGCACGCTTTCGAATTGACCCATGCTTCAATTAGAACTTTTATGGGTTGTAACGTGGCCTGGTTCACGGTTTTAGAAAAAATGATTTAAGGCTCAAAATTATTTGGTGCCCACCCATTCTCCATGATGTTCTCCATTCTTATGTTCAGTTGACCCGATACAAGCATTCATCTCTCTAGAAGAGTTTGATATGGTTGAGGAACTACTGAGGCCTCTTGGACATAACATTCACTAACTTCTGATTTTGGCATCTGATCAGACGACTTTGTTCTTTCGATGAGGATTTTTATTGGTAATCCTTTTCTCGCCTTTTAGGCTTTCCAATTTCTTTCTTGCTTTCCCTAATTTTTGCCTGGACAAATTCTTTTGAATTTCGATTTGGAAGTCCAGCGGGATGCCCCAACTTTTGCCTAAGTGACTTGTTTTCAATTTTCGACTTAGCAGGACTTTTTGTTTCTTTCTTATTCATAATTTCCATTTTGAACAAGTCATTGATCTTTGCATTGTCTTTGATTTGTCGGAAGTGATCGTGACTGTCTGAGTCTTTAGTAGACGAGGGATAGCCATTTTTGTATCGTCATATGTTGACCTCCTGATGTGCAAGGGATAACCATTGGGATATTGTCAATAGACGCACGTTGTTGTTAGAAGAGGTTTAACCATTGTGGTTTTGACTTTCCTCAACCTTTTGATGGATAACCATTGTTGTATCCTTGGATGCACACTCTTGATGAGTTTTGAATGCTTGATCAGATTAACTGAACATTACCCGTTGTTGTACCCCAAAATTTTCCCTCCCATATTTCTCAAGACATGTCAAGAATAATCTTCAAGTGACTCAAGATTGCTCAAGAGTTGGACAGTCAAATCATCTCCTAATGCAATCAATCTCAAATTAGGGTTTTGTGTTGCATCAAGGTCCTTACATCCAAATGAACTCAAGTGCTTCCCAATGTCCTAATATGTTCTTAAGTTCATCCATGTCAAATTTCAAGCCTTGCAGAGGAAGTTTGGTCAGTCAATTGCTCAAGAGGCTCAAAAATCGACAGTGCTAGGACAAAAGTCAATTGTGGCCTACAAATAGTCAAACCTCAAGATTTTTTGTCAACATTCTTATTTTTAAGGATAATTCATCATTTTATCAATGGTTGATCACGATTCATCAAGGATTGCTCAAGATTCATCAAGATTCAAAAGTTGCTAAGTTAGGGTTTTGCAGGAAAAGTCAACTCAACTTTGACCAAGCTTAACTTTCTCATACTTTATGAGAAATGACCCATCCAAAGCTCATTTTTAAGAGGATTAAATTTAATACAATCCATCTTCACAGCCCAATATCAATAAATTCTCTCACAAAAAGTTACAAATTTGGACATTATAGGTCATTTTTGAAAGTCAACAAAAACACCTTTTTTGCCAAAGCTTATAACTTGAGAATGGAATATCAAAATGAGATGAGACAAAAAGTGCTGGTTAGAGGACATCTCAAGCTTTCTAAAAGTCCAAGAACACCTCCAAAGGTTCAAAATTGAAGAAGTTATGAATTCTTGAAGTTGGGCATTTTTCCAAAATTGTCAAAAGTCAACTATCCTCAAAACTCCAATTTTTGACAAAAGGGCCCACTTTTTTCCACTTGATTTGATCTTCTCACACCACACACGTGTCCTATCTTCAGTTTCATGTCCATTCATTTATTTTTCTATATTATTTGATTTTTATTGAATTAATTCATTTTAAATCAATATTAATTCAAATAAAATCCAAAAATTGATGGAATGAGATCTTTGTGATCATTACAGCTTTCAAATATCATGATACACTCAATCAAATTCGTATCAAGCATTGTTGTGCATAAAATATTTGATTTGAGGCATTTTTGGAAACTTGTTAATGGAAGATCATATCAAATCATGATTCATCAATTCCTATGGATTCAAGCCCAAGTTTTAACCTAAATTCATTCCCTTATGCACACACAAGTCAGACACATCAAAGACACGACCTAAGAGCTGCAAAAACGGCCAGACAAAACTTTGAAAAAAGCTTGAAAACCTTGAAACTGAAATCACACTTAGAGCTCGTTTCAATCCAAAATCTCAATGTGGTGTTCTTGCTTGCAATCCCCTGAAGCTGTAGCAATCAGAACCAAACCCTCTCATCGCCTGAAACACTCTGTAAGTCGTCCTGAACATAGCTCTGAACATGAAATCGTGAATCCATGTTCTTGCATCTTTTTGCCATTTTTTTGTACAATCATGCTTAACGTCCAATTCCCAACATGTCTGCATTATTCAATTTTGTTTTCATGGCCTATAACCTTAGATCCGAAGCTAGGGTTCGTGTTCTTGTTTTTTAGGAATTTTTGATGCAGGTAATATTAGGACAAATAATTGGTACATGGATGTTCAGTGGAAAGAGACGAGTACGATGGTGTTCTTAAAACTCGTTTCCAAGGCCTATAGATGATTTTTGAGGGCAGCCATGGATTCAGCTGCGGATAAAATCCGCAGGTAAAAATCCTGGTTATTTCAACAAAGAAGACGAAGGCATGTCTTCTTCCTATTGGACAGTTCAAATCTCGCGCCACTTTTTTTTTATTTTCAGCATATTAGTTGAGTTTCCAATATAATATTCATTGTGTATTTTAATAACAAAAGAACGCGCTGGTTGAGTTGGCAAGCAGGTTGGTGTATTGTCCCTTGGGACCTGGGTTTGAATCCCAGGTCCCCCAATATTTGTTATGATTTTTCTCCAGGCAATTGTATGCAGCATCATACGCGTGGTCCACCACATTCCTCCTGATCTCAGAGGCCAGATGGCCTCCTGGCCAAATTTGAAGGCCAAGAATGAAGGACTATTATATGTCCAAGTCAACAAGCGCGTGGGTGATCCTGAAAATCAAACAAGGCTGACAACTATTGGGCCAAGGAAATACTATTTTCACACTCAAATCAGGCCCAACACCCCCCTATTTGGTTATTTCTCTCTTTCTTTTTTTAAATTTCATTTTATTATTTTGTTTAATTATTATTATTATTATTTACACTAACCAATTTATTTTCCTTAATAAAATCAGAAAACATAAAAAATATTATTTTTATTTATTAAAACTAATTTCATTATTTTATTTTTATAAATAAATATTAATCAATTTAGTTTTAAATAGGTTTAACTTTTAACATTTTTTGCAATAAATTAAAATTAATTAGAATATGAGGTTTTAACAACTTTAACCATTTTATTTTTATTTCCTCAAATATTAAAAAAATCCAAAAATATCTCTTTTTTATTAATTAATTAATAATTAGTTTAGGTTTAATTTCCATAAATTCAAAAGTGACAAAAAACATGCTTTCTTTCAAAAAGGGTCAAAACCCTAAAAAAAATACGCCGATTTAATTTTCTTGCACGCGATCCATTTATTTCCAATATTGTAATTGCTTCCGGTATGTAATAGCTTTTAATTAGGACTTTAATTATTTATCGCTTCATTTACTTTCCGCAATTTAAATTAAAGGGTTTGTTTTTGGCGATGTAAATACTCGACGCCTTGTAATAGCTTAGATTTAATTTCTGCATAATATTAACTGTTAGATATTTGATAATAGGGAATGCATGACAAGATCAAATGTATGAACTTAAAATCAACATAGCTCACCCATGACATGTACAGATAAAATTAACCGAAATAACACACTCGCACATGCGCACTCTTAGGGTACACCTCACTTCGTTGCCTCGAACGTGGTCATTAAGTATAGGAAGTTTTAGAGGTCGCCCTCTTGTCCAAAGATCATAAGTTACCTCGAAACGGTTGCCTCGGATAAAATGATCTAAGACATTAGGGTTATCGCTAAGGCGTCCTAACATTGCTTTAATGACCACACGTCCCTTAATCGAATTGACCCTTAAAACTCTAACGACGATGCTACCTACTCCTCAATAGTGGGATAGCATTGTCTAAAGGACATTTGTACAGATTAATTCCTTTTTGAGTAGGTAGATGGTTCTTAAGTACTTTCTCCTTTTAAAATAAAATAAAAAACAAAACTTTTCGCACTCACACTCTCTTCAAAACAAAAACTCTTTCAAACCCACAAACACAAAGAAAAGCAAACTTTTTGAGAACACAATGAGCAAGTACCTAAGAGCCCGTGGATAACCACGGATAGAAAGGGTGCTAATACCTTCCCTTTCTATAATCTACCTCCCGAACCCGAGAAACATCTCAAAAAGGAATTTTTTTGTGCTTTTGTCCTTTCCTTGTTGGATAAAATAAAAGACGGTGGCGACTCTTGCTTACCGCGACATTTTGCAAAAACAAACGCGAAACGCGAACCAGCATTCCAAAACAGTCAATTATCATTCCCACCGATCACAGAACTGACGACTCTGTTGGGGATAAACTTCCAGAGTCTACTGGGGAAGACGATTCAACTCTGTTGGGAAAGCTTTTTTAGACTATGCTGGGGAAATGGCTCCACTGGGGGTATCTTGTATCGGAGTTTCTATAGATCCTAACCCGGATCTGGGGGTACCCTTTAGGTAAGTAGTAATAAACTGTGAGGGAACTGTCCGGCATAGACCGACACGGTTGAAGCAGTAGCTACGTTGGTGTGGCACTTTAGTCTGTACCGATATCCCTTGTGTTGGAACGAGGAGAATATGGGTCTTCTAAGGGGTCATTAAGCACCAACTGACCTTAGAACCTTAAATTGACCAACTTTGGCCATAAAACAGTAGCAATATGCTACACTCATTGAGACTAAACTCTCGCGATGATTCTGGCCGCAAGAAAAGGTTGCTAAACTGGAATTACGACCGATTGAGGGTAGTCAGTGATATTGAGATCCTCTAGAACCCGGTTACTATTTTTAGGACAGGTTTAAACCAACTAAACTGAAATAGGGTAGTACCTAAGCTCCATGCCAGCCTGAAATCTAAGGGCTCTTCAGTGTGACTTGTGTGCCTTTACCATGTTTGCTTTTTGTGGATACTTGTGGTGTGCTTACTATCATGACATCATGACATCATAACATTGCATACATCTTGCATAAGACTAACCTATTTCAAAGACAGGAGGGATTCATCTTTGTTCTATTTTGTAGGTCATCATGATGCCCATGCGTAAGAATACTATCCGGATCAACTTTGTCCAAGTCCCTACCTTGCTTAAAGAGTTGGTTGCCAAGATGCCTGACACTACTTCCTTCATCAGGAGGCATGGTTCTCTTCTCAGTTTGGTCACCTCCCAATTGGACGAGCAGATGATGAGTGTTCTGGTCCAATTCTATGATCCGTTGTGCCATTGTTTTACTTTCCAGGACTTCCACCTGGTTCCTACCCTAGAAGAGTTCTATGAGCTGCTCGGTATCTCTGTTTTGGAGCAGACCCCGTTTACTGGTTGGGAGAAGACTCTTAGGCCCGAAGAGATTGTTGCAGCCCTTCATTTGACCAAAGAGGAGGTAATGGCTAATTGGGAGACTAGAAGTGGAGCTAAGGGTTTTTTGACTAAGTTTTTGGTTGGCAAGGCTAACTACTTCTGGGATAGCCTAGATTTTAAGGCATTCGAGGATATTTTGGCTCTCCTGATTTATGGCTTGGTATTGTTTCCGAATCCTGACACTTTTGTTGATGTGAATGCCATAAAGATCTTCATCTCTTAGAACCCTGTACCCACTCTCTTGGGTGACATTCTCCATCAGCTCTATGCTCGTACTGCTCGAAAGCGGGGAACCCTGATGTGATGTGCTCCTTTATTGTCGAGGTGGTTTATTTCGCACCTCCCCAAGTCAGTGCTGAAGAACAAAGAAGGAATGGGTTGGGCTTATAGGGTGATGTCTCTTTATCATAATGACATTATCTGGACTCTCAAAGGTATAGATGAGGTGACTGTCATTGATCGCTGTGGAGATTATCCTAATGTTCCATTGATAGGAACTCATGGAGGAATTTCTTACAACCCATGCTTAGCTCTCTGTCAATTTGGAAGAGCCAGAAGAGAAGGACCTCATGAGATGCTAATGCCTCATATCATCTTTGATTTTCAAGGGGATAGAGACGAGCAACGTCGTAGAAGGGCTTGGGAAAAAGTTCACTAATCTGATCCACATGAGCTGGGCCCAAAGACTTCTCTACCAGTGGAGCCATATCTCATATGGGTCCGCATCCGTGCCCAGAAGCTAGGTATGCCATATGAAGTTGTTCGGCCTTTCACACTTGAAGTTGCTAATGAAGAAGGGGTTCTTCCAACCATTCTTCATCCTTATATGCCCACTGACATTGGGGCACTGAAGAGGTCTTGGATGCAGTTGAGGGATGAACGAGATTCTTACCGAGAGAAGTTCAACGAGCAAGAGCAAAAGATCCAAAAGCTGACTAGGCAACTAGAGAACGAGCGGATTCTTAATGACTATGTTTGCACTGATAAGAAGAGACCATGGGAGCATTGATGGGCCTTTGATGATTTCCTTTCCAGTTTTTATTTACTTTCCAGTATTTCCATTCTTGTAATGCCTTAGGGGCAATTTGTTGAACAATTTGAATTACAAAGTTATCTAATAAAGTGTGTTTCCTTTCTTGTTTACAAATTTGAATCTCAATTATCTTTGAAATCATAATCATACGCATTTCATCCCATGCACTTCATAAACAGGTACCCTTTACAGGTCTCTTATCTTCTTCGCTGTTTATTTCAGCAATCATCATGTCTGCTGAACCTTCAACTGAGCAAGCTATCAAGGCCCTCCAGGCCCAGAATGCCCAATTTCAAGAGTTGTTCATGAGCCTAGCCAAGGGTCATCAGGACCTGAAGACCTTGATTCTGAAGGAGAAAAAGAAGAAGAAGAAGAGGACAGTCCTGTTCAACACTGGTCCTAGGTTTAGAAACAGGCTACGGGATGAAGTTGATCTGACCACCTCATCTGGAGGGAAAGATAGTCCACAAGAAAGGAGGGCTCCTAGCCCTGTGGTCTCCGATAACGAGACGGACTATGATGAAGAACAGTATCCTCCTGCTGAGGACAGATACAAGCAACTGGAATACCGGTTGAGTGCTATGGAAGTTCAAAAGGTGCCTGGTATGGACTTTGGTGATCTAGGTCTATCATCTGGGGTAGTCATTCCCCACAAATTCAAAGCACCAGCCTTTGCTAAGTATGACAGAGTTTCTTGTCCGAAGCTGCACCTCCGGTCATATGTGAGGAAGATCCAGCCTTACACTGCTGATAAGAACCTATGGATCCATTTCTTTCAAGACAGTCTCTCTGGGACTCAGCTTGAGTGGTTCTATCAGTTGGACGGAGCCAGTATCCGCAACTGGGAAGATTTGGCTACTGCCTTCTACAGGCAATACCAGTACAACTCCGACCTCGCTCCTACGCGTACCCAACTCCAGGGTATGTCAATGGGAACGGGTGAAGGATTCAAAGATTATGCTCAAAAGTGGAGAGACCTCTCCGGAAGAGTACAACCACCCCTAGCTAATCGGGAACTTGTTGACATGTTTTTGGGGACCCTGTCTGGTCCATTTTTCAACCACTTGATTGGAAGCTCTTCATCTGGGTTTACGGATCTTATTTTGACTGGTGAGAGGATTGAGGCTGGTATTAAGGCTGGGAAGATACAGAAGGGTGCCTCGTCAAGCACCAAGAAGAAGCCGTTTAAGAAAGAGTCAAGTGCTGTCTACAGTGCAAGAAGACAGGATACATCTGAACACTGCCAAGCTGTCAATGCGGTTGTTATTTCAAAACCTGCTGGTGCTCCTCAGCACAACAATCAACAGAAGGATGAGAGACCTAAGAGGCAATTCACTAGTCTCAATATGACCTTATCTCAGATTCTTCCACAGTTGCTGAAGACTAATCTGGTGACTCTAAGGGAAGCCCCAAAGAATCCAAATACAACGTCACCGAGGTATAACCCTAACGCCCGTTGTGCTTATCACTCTGATAGCCCAGGGCATAATACAGATGATTGTTGGAGTCTGAAGAACAAGGTACAAGACTTGATCGATGCAAAAGAGATTGAGTTCGGAGCACCAGAGAAGCCTAAACAAGAGGCAGGGGTGAATTCTATCAGGGATGAAGATGATGAAGAGTTTGATATCGACAGTTGGATCTACCCGACTGCCAGCGGTGGATTAAGCAACTGGACAGCGAAGGATTCTATGCCCGTTTCTATGATCACTCAGTAATGAAACTTTTGTTTTGAATTTGTAATAGAGAATGTTTTAAACTTTACGGTCTGGTGTCTTACCCGGGGCACTGTGGCTTCATTTGTGAGGGCTTTTTGTGTGTCATTTTCATATATCATTAATAAAAGCATTGGACGTTTTCTTGCATTTCAAATTTTGCGCTCTTTGTTTTTCTTTATTATATATTGCAAAACAGCTATTTTACACACACTCACATATACAGGTCCACATCCACTATGGATCCCACTGGTAACGACACTGCTACTTCCAGTTATGACTTCGAAAATCCGATCAACTTAGCCGAAGACGAAGGTGAAGATGATTGCGAAGTGCCTGGTGAACTTGCAAGACTGTTACTCCAAGAAGAGAGGGCCATTCAGCCACATGAAGAGCCGGTAGAAACAGTGAATCTGGGTACCGAGACAGATAAGAAAGAGGTCAAGATCGGTGCCAACCTGGAGCTTAGTGTGAAACAACGGCTGATTCAGATGCTGCAGGACTATGTTGAGATCTTCACCTGGTCTTACAAAGATATGCCTGGTTTGGATGCTGATATTGTGGTTCATCGCCTGCCTACCAAGGAAGACTGTCCTTCAGTGAAACAGAAGGTTCGCCGTATGCGCCCAGAGATGTTCGAGAAAATCAAGGCTGAGGTTATGAAACAGTTTGACGCCGGTTTTCTAGCAGTTACTTCTTACCCTCAGTGGGTGGCCAATGTGGTTCCTGTGTCGAAGAAGGATGGTAAGGTCCGAATATGTGTTGACTACAGGGATTTGAACAGCGTCAACCCTAAGGATGACTTCCCTTTACCTCATATTGACGTTCTGGTTGACAACACCGCTCATCACAAGGTCTTCTCCTTCATGGATGGTTTCTCCGGTTATAATCAGATCAAAATGGCTCCTGAAGACATGGAGAAGACGACCTTTGTTACTCAGTGGGGTACTTTTTGCTATAAGGTCATGCCTTTTGGGCTGAAGAATGCTGGGGCAACGTATCAGCGTGCCATGGTTGCTTTATTTCATGACATGATCCATCATGAGATTGAAGTATACGTCAACGATATGATTGCAAGGTCCCAGACTGAGGAAGAACACCTTGACCATCTGCAGAAGCTGTTTGACAGGCTGAAGTTGTACAAGCTGAGGTTGAACCCGAACAAGTGCACCTTCGAGGTGAGATCTGGTAAACTACTGGGTTTCATTGTAAGCGACAAAGGTATTCAAGTGGACCCTGCCAAGGTGAAAGCTATACAGGAGATGCCAGCTCCCAGAACAGAGAAAGAGGTCAGAGGATTTCTGGGACGACTGAACTACATTGCCTGATTCATCTCGCACCTGACTGCTACTTGTGAGCCAATCTTCAAGTTACTAAAGAAAGATCAGGTAGTACGTTGGAATGATGAATGTCAGGCCGCTTTCGAAAGGATCAAAGAGTATCTCCAAGAGCCACCTATTATGATGCCACCAGTTTAAGGGAGACCTCTGATCTTATACTTGATAGTACTCGACAACTCAATGGGGTGTGTGCTGGGGTAGCATGACGAGTCTGGCCGAAAAGAGTATGCTATTTATTAACTTAGCAAAAAGTTTACCGACTGTGAGACCCGATACTCTGCTCGAGAAAACTTGTTGCGCTTTGGTATGGGCTGCTCGCCGGCTAAGACAGCATATGCTGACTCACACTACTCTATTGATATCAAAGATGGATCCAATCAAGTATATCTTCGAAAAGCCTGCCTTGTCCGGAAGAATAGCAAGATGGCAGATGATCTTGACTGAGTATGACATCCAGTACACGATCCAAAAGGCAATCAAGGGAAGTGTATTAGCAAACCATTTGGAACATCAGGCAGTGGATGATTACCAGTCTATGAACTTTGAGTTTCCGGACGAGAATATTATGTTAGTGACTGATTGCGAGATACCTGGACCGAATGAAGGACCTGAGGAGGGATCCCGATGGTCTATGTACTTTGATGGAGCTTCAAACGCTTTGGGTAATGGCATTGGTTCCGTGATCATATCTCCTAAAGGCTCTCATACTCCGTTTACCGCCCGACTTTGTTTCAATTGTACCAACAACATGGCGGAGTATGAAGCATGCATTATGGGTCTTCGAGCAGCAATTGACCTAAGGATTAAGTTCTTGAGTGTCTTCGGAGATTCCGCTCTCGTGATTAGTCAGATCAAAGGCGAGTGGGATACGAAACACCCAAACCTTATTCCTTACAAGGAGTATGTGTTGACATTGCTTCCCCATTTTGAGGAGATAATCTTTGAACACTTCCCTAGAGAGGAGAATCAGTTGGCGGACACGCTGGCTACAATGTATTCTATGTTCAAGGTCAATTGGGACAATGAAGCTCCCCGGATCATCATTGAAAGATTGGATGAACCTTCACATTGTTGCGATCTTGAGAGTGAAGAAGTAACAGAAAAGCCCTGGTATCATGAGGTGAAGAGGTATCTTGAAGCTCAGGAGTACCCCGAGGGTGCATCTGTTAATGACAAGAAGTTTCTGAGGAGGTTCGCAACAAAGTTCTTCATCAGCAATGGCATTCTTTACAAGCGTAACCATGATTCAACCTTACTGCGTTGTGTGGATAAGATTGAAGCAGAAAGGATCATGGCAGAGCTGCATGAAGGTACCTTCGGAACCCATTCCAGTGGACATACCATGGCAAAGAAAATCCTATGGGCAGGATATTACTGGTCCATAATGGAAGCCGAATGTTATCAACACTCTCGGACATGTCACAAGTGTCAGGTCTATGCTGATAAAGTGCACATACCTCCAGTTCCTCTGAACGTTTCGACGGCACCTTGGCCTTTTGCAATGTGGGGCATTGATATGATCGGAGAGATCAGACCTACAGCATCCAACGGGCATCATTTCATCCTGGTAGCGATCGATTACTTTACAAAGTGGGTTGAAGCGGCTTCCTTTGCTACTATAACCAAGAACGTTGTGGCACGGTTCATTCGGCACAATCTGATCTGTCGATATGGTGTACCAGAGAGGATCATTACGGACAATGGTACCAATCTCAACAACAAGATGATCACTGAGCTCTGCGAGCAATTCAAGATACAGCATCACAACTCTTCTCCCTACCGGCCGAAGATGAATGGGGTTGTCGAAGCGGCTAATAAGAACATTAAGAAGATTGTGCAGAAGATGACAGTGACATACAAAGATTGGCACGAGATGTTACCATTTGCCCTTCATGGGTACCGTACCTCAGCACGGACGTCAACATGGGCAACACCCTATTCCTTGGTTTATGGCATGGAGGCAGTCTTTCCTATTGAAGTTCAGATACCCTCTCTTTGGATCATGAAGGATGAAGGTTTAAGCGAAGACGACTGGATTCAGACCCGACTTGATCAACTAAACCTAATCGATGAAAAGAGACTTACTGCTATTTGTCATGGTCAGACGTACCAAAAATGGATGATCAAGGCATTTAACAAAAAAGTTAGACGACGAGAGTATCAAGTTGGGGACCTGGTAATCAAGCGCATCGTCCTACCTCAAGGTGATCCCAGGGGCAAATGGACCCCTACTTATAAAGGGCCATTTGTGGTTAAGAACATTTTCTCAGGAGGAGCTATGATTCTAACCACCATGGATGGTGACGACCTTCCTCACCCCGTCAATGCAGACATAGTGAAAAGATATTACGCATAATCAAAGACCCGCTAGGTTGACTGGCCTAGGAAAAAATAAGGGCTTCCCGGCGAACCAAAAGGGTTCGGGTAAAAATAAGGGATGAAAATTAAAAAAAAATCTGTACACTCGGCAAGTCGAAAACCTGAAAAGGCGGCTTGGGAAAAAAAGGGTATCCCAGTTGACTGAAGACCCGAAAGGGCGGTCCAAGCAAAAATTAGGGATTAAAGCATAACACTATGTCTCATTGGATTACCTTGCATCCAGACTTCAGTATTAACTATCAAGCTCGGAAGGCACTGATCAATCAGATTCATCTTCAACCAAGCAACAAAGTGATGAGATGCTTGAGGACATAAAGACAATAGCAGAGTTGGAACCCAGTGGGATTATTCACATAGCTGTTTTGTTTTGTTTTTACAAATTGTATAAATTCTATTTGTTCGGCGGTGTTCTCTTACTAGGACGTCAGCCTCTTGTACAAAAAGTGCCTATTTACAGGCCAAACTTCAAAATCAATACAAATTCATTTCCAGACAAATTTCAAACTGTTTCTCCTTTATCTGTTTTGTTTTGCAAAGAACGTCCAATGTTCATTTTTGATATATGCATTTGACATTAATTTCTACTCATAAATGTTTACATATGAAACAAAAGATGAATTACTGGTAATATCAGAAGCAGGGGCAATAAGAATTGTCTGAACTATGTAGTTGCTTTGTCCACCAGGTACCAAGGTAGGTTCAGCTGAAGAATATGGCTACGATACCTTCACTCCCCTCAGAGCGAGACAGTAATGGTAGCTCCCCCAGCTGAGACTTGCAGCTAGGTACAAATCAACAATACTTTCCCCAAGCAGAGTTAGCCTACCATCAGCCCTAAAAAGGTTTGGTATCCCCAGAAGGTCTAAATATTCCTCAGCGGAGTCTAAAGATATTCCCCAGCAAGTATGAGAGTATCCCCGGTAGTCTTAGTATTTCTCAACGGAATATAAGAATGTTCCCCGGCAGAATACAAGATACCCCCAGTGGAGCCATTTCCCCAGTGCAGTCTAAAAAAGCTTTCCCAACAGAGTTGAATCATCTTCCCCAGTAGACTCTGGAAGTTTATCCCCGGCGAAGTACAATAAACCTCCCCAGCCAGGTTCAAAGGAGCATTCCTAGCAGAACTTAGAGGTTTATCCCCACAAGAGTCTAACAGGATTATCCCTAGCAAGTTGCAATTGAAAGATCATCCTCCAGAAAAGTTCTTCCTTTCCCCCCAATAGGAATTCAACCCTCAACAGATTATATATCACCAGCAACGGTAATCCATCCCCAGCGGAGCTTATCAGCGGAATCCCCAATGGAGTTTATCGTTAAAATCCTCAGCAGAGCATCTCTTCCCCACAGAGTAATTCCCCTCAGAGTAATCTCTTCATCGGTTTATTCCCCAATGGAGTCATCTCCTCCTGCAGGTTTATTCTCACAATCATCTTCGTTCATCATCCCCAGCGTAAACGAAGAACTCAACTATATTCTCCAGCAGCTCCGGGATTTATTTTCCCTGGCTAAAACATTACATGTCCATACATCATGATGCATGCATATACGCGTCATACCATACAATCTCATTTATGTTGAGAACATCATTGCTTGATCCATATCATGCATTGCATATGACTGACCTTTACCTTTCAGGAAGGATGCAGTTAAACTCTCAGCCATTCAATGGAGACAAAATCAGTTAAATCGATTCCTAAAGATTTTTCTGAGGCCAAGCCAGTCAATGGATACAAAATCAGTTAAATCAATTCCCAAAGATTTTTCTGAGGCCAAACCCGTCAATGGAGACAACCTGTCAATAGAGACAACCCGTCAATGGAGACAACCCGTCAATGGAGACAACCTGTCAATAGAGAAAACCCATCAATAGAGACAAACTGTCAATAGAGACAACCCGTTAATAGAGACAACCCGTCAATGGAGATAACCCGTCAATGGAGACAACCTGTCAATGGAGACAACCTGTCAATGGAGACAACCCGTCAATGGAGACAACCTATCAATAGAGACAACCCGTCAATGGAGATAACATGTCAATGGAGACAACCTGTCAATGGAGACAACCCGTCAATGGAGACAACCTGTCAATGGAGACAACCTGTCAATGGAGACAACCTGTCAATAGAGACAACCCGTCAATGGAGACAACCTGTCAATGGAGACAACTCGTCAATGGAGACAACCTGTCAATGGAGACAACCTTTCAATGGAGACAACCCATCAATGGAGACAACCTGTCAATAGAGACAACCTGTCAAGGGAGACAATCCGTCAATGGAGACAACCTGTCAATAGAGACAACCCGTCAATGGAGACAACCCGTCAATGGAGACAACCCGTCAATGGAGACAACCCGTCAATGGAGACAACCCGTCAATAGAGACAACTCGTCAAAGGAGACACCCCGTTAAAAGAGACAACCCGTCAACGAAGACAAAACCACCTACCAACAATCTCCAAATGGCATCTGTAAGCCCATTCCCGACATCACCAGGCTGATACCACTTCATGTGAGTGCAAATTTCTGGGCACTCTAGCGTTCAATCATCTTCCACCTTCGGATCACGAAAGGCCCGAAAGCCAATCTATATCCTCAAGTTTAAGAAGATTGAACAGGGGAAACTGTTGTACCCTAAAATTTGCCCTCCCATATTTCTCAATACATGTCAAGAATAATCTTCAAGTGACTCAAGATTGCTCAAGAGTTGGACAGTCAAATCATCTCCTAAGGCAATCAATCTCAAATTAGGATTTTGTGTTGCATCAAGGTCCTTACACCCAAATGACTTCAAGTGCTTCCCAATGTCCTAATATGTTCTTAAGTTCATCCATGTCAAATTTCAAGCCTGGCATAGGAAGTTTGGTCAGTCAATTGCTCAAGAGGCTCAAAAATCGAATGTGTTAGGACAAAAGTCAATTGTGGCCTACAAATAGTCAAACCTCAATATTTTTTGTCAACATTCTTATTTTTAAGGATAATTCATCATTTTATAAAGTGTTTATCAAGATTCATCAAGGATTGCTCAAGATTCATCAAGATTCAAAAGTTGCTAAGTTAGGGTTTTGTAGGAAAAGTCAACTCAACTTTGACCAAGCATAACTTTCTCATACTTTATGAGAAATGACCCATCCAAAGCGCATTTTGAAGAGGATTCAATTTCCTACAATCCATCTTCACACCCCAAGATCAAGAAATGCTCTCACAAAAAGTTACAAATTTAGACATTATAGGTCATTTTTGAAAGTCAACAAAAACACTTTTTTTCCAAAGCTTATAACTTGATAATGTAATATCAAAATGAGATGATACCAAAAGGGTTGGTTATAGGACATCTCAAGGTTTCTAAAAAGTCAAAGAACACCTCCAAAGGTTCAAAATTGAAGAATTTATGCATTGTTGAAGTTGGGAATTTTTCCAAAATTGCCAAAAGTCAACTATCCTCAAAACTCCAATTTTTGACAAAAGGGACCACTTTTTTCCACTTGATTTGATCTTGTCACACCACACGCGTGTCCTATATTCAGTTTCATGTCCATTCATTTATTTTTCTATTTTATTTGATTTTTATTGAATTAATTCATTTTAAATCAATATTAATTCAAATAAAATCCAAAAATTGATGGAATGAGATCTTTGTGATCATTACAGCTTTAAAATATCATGATACACTCAATCAAATTCGTATCAAGCATTGTTTTGCACAAAATATTTGATTTGAGGCATTTTTGGAAACTTTTTAATGGAAGATCATATCAAATCATGATTCATCAATTCCTATGGATTCAAGCCCAAGTTTTAACCTAAATTCATTCCCTTATACACACACAAGCCAGACACATCAAAGACACAACCTAAGAGCTGCAAAAATGGCCAGACAAAACTTTGAAAAAAGCTTGAAAACCTTGAAACTGAAATCACACTTAGAGCTCGTTTCAATCCAAAATCTCAACGTGGTGTTCTTGCTTGCAATCCCCTGAAGCTATAGCAATTAGAACCAAGCCCTCTCATCGCCTAAAACGCTATGTAAGTCGTCCTGAACATAGCTCTGAACATGAAATCGTGAATCCATGTTCTTGCATCTTTTTGCCATTTTTTTTGTACAATCATGCTTAACGTCCAATTCCCAACATGTCTGCATTATTCAATTTTGTTTTCATGCCTATAACCTTAGATCCGAAGCTAGGGTTCGTGTTCTTGTTTTTTAGGCATTTTTGATGTAGGTAAAATTAGGACAAATAATTGGTACAGGGATGTTCAGTGGAAAGAGACAAGTACGATGGTGTTCTTAAAACTCGTTTCCAAGGCCTACAGATGATTTTTGAGGGCAGCCATGGATTCAGCTACGGGTAAAATCCGCAGGTAAAAATCCTGGTTATTTCAACAAAGAAGGCGAAGGCGTGTCTTCTTCCTATTGGACAGTTCAAATCTCGCGCCACTTTTTTTTTATTTTCAGCATATTAGTTGAGTTTCCAATATAATATTCATTGTGTATTTTAATAACAAAAGAACGCACTGGTTGAGTTGGCAAGCAGGTTGGTGTATTGTCCCTTGGGACCTGGGTTTGAAACCCAGGTCCCCCAATATTTGTTGTGATTTTTCTCCAGGAAATTGTATGCAGCATCATAAGCGTGGTCCACCACATTCCTCCTGGTCTCAGAGGCCAGATGGCCTCCTGGCCAAATTTGAAGGCCAGGAATGAAGGACTATCATATGTCCAAGTCAACAAGCGCGTGGGTGATCCTGAAAGTCAAACAAGGCAGACAACTATTGGGCCAAGGAAATACTATTTTCACACTCAAATCAGGCCCAACACCCCCCCCCCCCTATTTGGTTATTTCTCTCTTTCTTTTTTTAATTTCATTTTATTATTTTGTTTAATTATTAATATTTACACTAACCAATTTATTTTCCTTAATAAAATCAGAAAACATAAAAAATATTATTTTAATTTTTAAAACTAATTTCATTATTTTATTTTTGTAAATAAATATTAATCAATTTAGTTTTAAATAGGTTTAACTTTTAACATTTTTTGCAATAAATTAAAATTAATTAGAATATTAGGTTTTAACAACTTTAACCATTTTATTTTTATTTCCTCAAATATTAAAAAAATCCAAAAATATCTCTTTTTTATTAATTAATTAATAATTAGTTTAGGTTTAATTTCCATAAATTCAAAAGTGATAAAAAACATGCTTTCTTTCAAAAAGGGTCAAAACCCTAAAAAAAATGCGCCGATTTAATTTTCTTGCACGCGATCCATTTATTTCCAATATTGTAATTGCTTCCGGTATGTAATAGATTTTAATTAGGACTTTAATTATTTATCGCTTCATTTACTTTCCGCAATTTAAATTAAAGGGTTTGTTTTTGGCGATGTAAATACCCGACGCCTTGTAATAGCTTAGATTTAATTTCCGCATAATATTAACTGTTAGATGTTTGATAATTGGGAATGCATGACAAGATCAAATGTATGAACTTAAAATCAACATAGCTCACCCATGACATGTACAGATAAAATTAACTGAAATAACACACTCGCACATGCGCACTCTTAGGGTACACCTCACTTGGTTGCCTCGAACGTGGTCATTAAGTATAGGAAGTTTTAGAGATCGCCCTCTTGTCGAAAGATTATAAGTTGCCTCGAAATGGTTGCCTCGGATAAAATGATCTAAGACATTAGGGTTACCGCTAAGGCATCCTAACATTGCTTTAGTAACCACACGTCCCTTAATCGAATTGACCCTTAAAACTCCAACGACGATGCTACCTACTCCTCAATAGTGGGATAGCATTGTCTAAAGGACACTTGTACAGATTAATTCCTTTTTGAGTAGGTAGATGGTTCTTAAGTACTTGCTCCTTTTAAAATAAAATAAAAATAAAATTTTTTGCACTCACACTCTCTTCAAAACAAAAACTCTTTCAAACCCACAAACACAAAGAAAAGCAAACTTTTTGAGAACACAATGAGCAAGTACCTAAGAGCCTGTGGATAACCACGGATAGAAAGGGTGCTAATACCTTCTCTTTCTATAATCTACCTCCCGAACCCAAGAAACATCTCAAAAAGGAATTTTTCTGTGCTTTTGTCCTTTCCTTGTTGGATAAAATAAAAGATGGTGGCGACTCTTGCTTACCGCGACATTTTGCAAAAACAAACGCGAAACACGAACCAGCATTCCAAAACAGTCCGTTCTCATTCCCACCGATCACACCCGCCCTAGGGTTAAAATGAGGTTTTTTTTCTGAACAGAAAAGAAACTCCTACTTCAAAGGCTCAGAGGGGTTAACGAGGGTCTATCTCCCTTATATCTCCGGTGTTTAGGGATTGAAACAAGGCATGTACATCGTCAGTAGGGTCTTACTCAAAAGCGTACCAACCAGAGATTTTTGCGTTTTTAGATTATCGTCATCCTCCTTCCAATCTTTACCTAAACATAAGACTTGGAAACTTGGCATTAATATGAGAGTAAAACATTTAAAGAGTGATAACGAATGAATGAATAAAAACAAAAGAACACTTCAAGACAAGCATACTTATTTCATTAAGGTTTTCATTCAAAAATAGACAAGTTTCGATATACAAGAAATGTTTAAACAAACAAGCAAGAATGCAAATGAAAATGCAATTAAGAAACCAATGATTGCCATCGTTGAGGAGACTTGACTCCGTATGGACTTGTTGATTCTGACGACTTTCTGTAGTCTTGATGCTTGAGTGGGAGGGAGAATTCCCCTTCTGATCTGATTTGAACATGACAATCTCTGAATTGATAATGTCTTGGACATTGTCTTTGGATGACATATTACCTTCAATCGAATGGCCAGGTGCCCCAGAATAATATGCATAGAAGATCCTTTTAGGAGAGCGAATGAATGCTTTACCAAGCGAATCGGTACAAACTGCATCACCAAGCATATTACGCCACAAAGAAATAATACAGTTCATCTTCTATCAGAACAACAGAGACATCCAAATGGTGAGAAAGAGTCAAACAGTTATCCAAATAGGAATTGGACCTTTGGAAGAGACACCAAATAGGTGTTGGGCTTTATATCTCAACCCTTTTACAGTTTTCAATATCAAAATCAGGTGCCTCATAACAGTAGACACCTCTAGCATGTGTATCGCAATCAGAAGAGATGTTTGTGGGAAGAGGACCCCAAAGATCAGAGCTTTGTCGAACTTCCACTAGGATAGGAAATAACTGGATGTAATGCGCTGGAGTCGCATCACCATGCTCATCAGGCTTCTTCTCTCTTTGTTTAAAAGCTTTCTTTCATGAATTCATTAGGGGAAAAAAGATTGTTTGTTGTTGAATAAATCAGGGAACACAAAGTTATGTAGAGTGCCCCCCGATTGAATAGTATGATGCCCCGGTGTAGCAATCACATCTGACGTTGGTCAACAAGGATGGAGCACTGATGTAAGATCTCATTGTAAATTGGAACCATCTTCTGATAAGATATTCTAAGAACTCAAGGTTGTGTAGCGTTCCCTGATTGAAAGCGCTCCCTAAAAGATGAGGAGAAGAGAGAACCTTTACTATGAGATTGTTGACATCATTATCAGAGTTTCCATGACCTGGCTTATCTGAGTCTTCGATCAATTATCTTCCTTCTTGAAGGATTACCGACCATAGGCTAAGGCTTGAATGTATATCACACAAAGTTATTCCATAACTGATCTCTGAGCATGTGACAGTAAGATTCAAGTTGAACCTCTGAGGAGAACACATGGTCTGAGTAAGAATCCCTAATATTCGAGTACCTGTTATGAATGCATGAATATGCATGGAGTGCATGAATGGATGCCATGTCATGTTCTGTCATTCCCAAGGAATTTACGTGCTTTGATTTTGATTTTACTCAAGTAAGGGATGGAAGAGTTTAGCACAAGACTTACAAATGTGATTCCTTGGAGATAATAGAACATGTATGTTAAGCATGTGGTTAACCATGTTATGTATGCAAAGGCATGGGATAAAATGGGATCAAACGGGATCAAGGTTCCATCATTTCTGAATATGATTGTTGCACTGTTATGAACCATATGAGTATCATCAGATCAAAGGTCAGACATAGCTTTTCTGCACATACAAGAACCAAGTACCATGTAGATCATCAATAGTACGGGATTGAGGCTTCTGGAACCGGATGTTGTTGAGCCTTTTCTAAACATGATGGGAATACCAGGATCGAAGGCCTGAATGAACCTCCAAGTAAGCAAGTCAGGAACTCAAAATAAATTCGAGCACCCCATAGTCACCAACAACACATCATCTGAATAAGTCACCAACATAAATCCAGAACATAACCATTAGAACCAATAGTCATCGTCTGAACATAGTCACCATCTAAACATGAGTAACTATCTGAACATAGTCACCAACTGTACCTGTGATAATAATTCCCCCTACTCACGGGTGAAGACTAGGTCAAGGTAAGGTCGTGGTAACTCAGAGTCGAGGGTACTCCTGAAAAACTATCGTCATATCACCTACGTGAAAACGATAGCCCCTCATTTGTACCTCATCTGAGCATGGACGACATGGCGGAGTTAGTGAGACCTAAGTCAACTAGCCGTTCATGTTCCACTCTATTCCTAGGGTTCCTATGGTATACAACTCTGGCATGGGTATTGGGCCTTTTACCTCATAGTAACACCCACACAATAAGAAGCAGATCCAGTACAACAGTAGTATATGGAAGGCAGTAAAATGCAATGCATACATATTCTCATGTATACACAAAATGAGTGAATAAACTGAAAGCATAAAAATAAACACCCAAAGAAAAGAAAGAAAGTGCTAGGAGCGACTCTGGGATGGACCAGCATTTGGTCGACCTGTCCCGAGTGAAGTCGCCAGCTGAAACAACCGGCTGGAAATCATCAAACAATGAAGTCGCCATTGAACGTATTTTATCCCACATGTAGGGAAAGGTAAACATCGTGAAAACCTGAGAAGGGAGAAGTCACGGTCTTGCGATCGAGAGATCGGGTAAGGGAGTCTGTTACGCGAGGAGAAGGTATTAGCACCCCACATGCCAGTAGTATTCTAAGATATCCACTCTTGTTGTCTATCTCATGGGTGTGTTTAAACTATGCTTATTGTTTACTATACTACTGCTAGAGAATGCATGCAAAATAAAGGAGAAAAGAATGTAGGGAAAATAAAAGTGTACTCGCTTGGTCCCTATGCAAATGCCTACGTATCCTTTTTGAGGAATCAGAGCTACTGTAGTTTGCTCATATGTTTTTGTTTGTTTTGTGTTTTTTTATGGACAATGTTAATTCCGCCTTCTGCCGCAGCTCGACCTTTGGAGACTTATGCGTTGACACAAAAGTAAATTAATCATGTCCTTACCTGAAAAGGGTTTTCTGAGAAAAGGTGCTTGGACGCACAAAAAGGTTTGAGTTGGTTTGTGTTTTATTACCTTGAAAAAGGGTTTAGGTATGATTAGCATGTTTTTGATTTGCTAAGAAAAGAAGTTTTTGTTTTAGATGCAAGGGTGCAAAAGGGGAAGAAAAGAGTCTAAGGGAGACTAGCCTATCTTTAACCTAATGTTATCATACAATGATAACCCTACGTCAAGGATGAAAGGGGAAGTTTCTACCTAATGTTAGTATGCATGGCTTACAACCTAAGGTCTAACTTGCATCCGAACGGAGCAAGCACATCCTAAGGGAACATTGTATGTACAAGGGTAAAGAAAACAAGCTAATAAGCTTAAGAGAGCACACCTAGAGAGATCCTATCTAAGTTAGTATGCCAAAAAAAGTCTAACAAAACTATCCTATAGGGAACATGCAATGAGAGTGAAGTCGTGATCTCAATTTCTAAATTGAGTGACTCATCGATCAACAAGAAATAAAAAAAAACCGATAAAATCCTATAGGGAGCATGCACTGAGAGCGAAGTCGTGATCTCAATTTATAAATTGAGTGACTCATCGATCAACAAGAAGAAACAAACACAAGCACAACACATATAGCAAATGAAGTGCGGAATGCCTGCTACAGGTCTTTAAACAGCGACTTCGAGTGCACGCTCTTTATTTCCTACTTCTCATGATATCTAAAAAGCGGTAAAGTGCGGAAATGAGGAATAAAAGTGAGGTTGCAATGATACCGAACGGAGAAGGTTCTTTGCCTCTTCAAAACCACACAAGCCATAAGAAAACTCTACCAAAAGCTGCTCCGCGCGAGTGATCAAAGAATTAATCCCTGAGCATTCCACATCGTGAAAATTACGTCAATCATTCTATCACAAAATCTTAGCTAAAAATGTGAAAATGATTATTAAACATAAAATAATAGAAAACTATAATAAAATTCTAAAGAGAAAACTCAAACTATTCTAAAATATTCTACTATTTCTGTATCATTTTCATCATTAAAATCATAAAAAATGAAGCTAAAATTGATAATATGAAAAAGTAGGAGTAGTAAAACAGAGGGGGTGTGTTGTTGAGTCCAGGAGTTACTGAAGAAATAAGGCGTTGAAGGCCCAGACCAGATAACTCCTTGAAGAGGTAAATTTTTTAGGCAATATTATTGTGCACCAAAAACAAATACAGGCCTCAAGATTCGGCCCAACCACCAACAAGCCTGCTTCATCACTCTCTGTTATTGTTACTATGCAAAACAAGAATGAATGAAAAAGTAAATACAGTGTCATTTGGTTATGATTAGGGTTAAAAATTGAGACTATAATACTTCTTCTACCTCTCAATGGGAATGACAATCGGAGACTCTCTTCTTCTCTCTCACACAATTGCGGTGCCGCTTACCTTCTTCTGTGACTCAATTGCATAAGATCGTCGTTCTCTCAGTTCTAATCAACCGCCCTCACCATGATGTCTTCCTTCTCTTTGTTTACTCATCTGATTTCATTCTCCCATGATCCAAACTTCATCGCGGCTCCGTCTCAGTCTCCTCCCTTCTCAGCTCAGTTTGCGATATCAGTCTCGATTCGCTCACACAAATAGCAATATGTATCCATAAACACAGAAACACAACAATGAATGATCGAGTTTGTGGATTACCTTCCGAAAAATGTTTGAAGCGCCTTCGAGTCTAACGAAGTTAATATAAAATCCAAAAAAGATCATTAAGAACTCAGGTACACACTCTTGAACTCTTGTTTGTTTGTTCCATGCTTCTTCTTTTCTGCGTTTGCTCGCGTTACTGTTCATGTGAGGATGTTCATTTGTGCTTCGGTGATGAATTCATGATTTCAATGTTGTTCTTCTTCCACGTATGTTGTTTGAAGCAGGTTGAAAGCTGACGCGTTGATGCATTACTGGTGATGATTGACGATGCAGTTACGTCACGAGGTTGTGATGCAAACTTATGGATTGATGTTGTTATTGAGAATGAAGGTTGATTATGTTGTCACATTAGATTGAAGTATGAAAGATGAAGATGATGAACATTGCGGGAAGATTGCAAAGAGAGTGAAGATTTCAACGAATCGAAGGTTCGGTTCCGAGAAGATGAAGGTTGGAGATGCTTGAAGCGTAAATTTCAGAGATAGAGGTTGAAAGGCTTTAGTTATGAAAAAAAAGTGTAGAGAGATGAAGATTTGGTGAGGAGAAAAATCTCTGAATTTTTTGTGAATGATGATGGTGATCTCAGAGAGAGGGAGATTCAGTTCCTGTTCTAGAGAGAGTTTTGCTTCTCGTTTCTTCTTGTGAGTTTTTTCGAGATAAGGTGATTGAAGAGGAATGGAAAAAAGTTGAAGATGATGAAGAATCCTTTTGAGATTATGCAGAGAAAGTAATGTTGAAAAGTGATTCCTCTTTCTCTGTTACTTTCTTTTATGCCTCCCTCCTTTCTCTTTTTTCTGTTATATCTTGGATCTTCCACCTTTGAAAGTTTGTTAGAGGGTTGTTAGAGTTAGTTACAGATGGTTGGGAAGAGGTTGGAAAAGTTTTGATTCGGTTATGAAGTGGTTGGTTAAGAGCAGTTTTTGGGGTTTGTTAGTTATGAGTCGGTTTTGACAGTTTAAGAGTTAAATTATGTTATGGAGGATAGTTACAGGTTGGAATCTGGTTAGCAAACTGTTAGGATTCTGTTTGGCAGTTATCGTTTCTGTTAGTTTTTCTGTTTTGGTTAGAGGATGAGAGTTAGGAGAGTGGGAATTGGTAAAATTTGGAATTCTGCCTTGAGAAAACCGTTAGGGAGTTCTGCTGACTGTTTTGTTATTTTCTTTTTGATATCCTCCTCCTCTCTTTTCTGATTTAATTCTGAACTCTCCTTTTTGTTTTTCTATTACAGAAATTCTGGAATTGGTTTTTTTTGTTTGCAGGGCTATTCTTCTGTTACAGTTTGGTTATAATTTTTTGGTGAGGCTTGGTTAGGAGGTTAACTTCAATTCTATTATGGTTTCCTTTCTCTGATCTTTTCATGATGCATTGCCACAGGGTCTATGTGGATAGCAAGTCGCAGCCTTGCGCTTCTTAATAACTTGCATCAAAGACTGCGCCATTCGGTACCGTTCTAACAGAGTTCAGAGATACTTCAGAGCTAAAGACCCCCCCCCCCTTTTTGAAGATTCCCTTCCATATATGGTGCTACTAATAGCTGATTAAATCGAAGTTGCCTTCATCGGAGATGGAAATCGTGTCGTCTAAGCCAGTGGGAGATATTCTAGCAGCCTCCAAATATTTCATGTTAGTTATGCTGCTTAAGGAACCTTTTTTGTAACAATGTAATCTTGAAATTTTTATTCTTTGGACTTTTGTAATGAGATGAACCCCTTTTTAGAGGACCTTGAATGGATTCGAACCTATACGGATGATTCTTGATTCCTTTTTGCAACTTGAATGAATATTTGTAGTGAGCACGAAATTGAATGAAGTTGAATATATTTCTTTTGTAATGAAACGATTAAGTATTGAACATGATGAATAAGGTGAAGATGATTATTATGACTGAGTGTCTCTTTGTAACTTTGGTTTAATGTCTCGGTACCATGAAATATCTTTTACTTGTACCTTTTGTCCCAAACTTGAATAAAACTTGATATATTTGTACAAACTTGCACACTTGGTCCAATTATGGAATTTTGGATGAGACTTGAATGAATGATGAGTGGTTAGAAATTTATTGAAACTTAAATGGCTTGATGGACTTGTAATTCTTTGCAAATTTATAAGTTGTATACCAAGAGAACCATATGAATGAACTTTCCAACCTTATCTTGAATCAACCAGATGACAAATCGTGAAATCGAGACCTTAAACATATATTAATCTTGAGTACAATTAGAAGCTTCAATGAACCTAAATTGACATCTCATTTCTCTTGAAATCCTAGTTAACTTTCAATTGAAGCAACAAGTATTTGAATCGTCATAATCCATATATTTTGAAGACACCTTGAGATGACCTTATAGCTAAATGAAGACGAGAATCTAAAAGCACAGATAAGCCCTATCGAAATCCCTGATCCTATGCCAAACTTTTTGGTTAATGAATGCATGATATTGGTAAATGACCCAGTGGGAGTTATGTATATGAGAAAAGCGCAAAATGCATAAGCCGGATAAAAATTAAAGGGTAGGACAAATTTGGGGTATTACAGTTGCCCCTATTTAATCGTCTTAAACCTGAACGAACGATTGGTGCGTGCCTTTAGGAAGTTAGAGGTAGAAGATGATTAAATACCAATGCCAAAAATTTGTTCTGAAAAGAAGCGTGGGTGTTTATTTATTTTTGTGATATCTGCTGAGGAAAGGATTTTTATTTGTCTTCTAGTGAAGAGACTGAGATTAGACTTGTAATGTGGCGTGACGCCAATACAAGAGAAAGGTTGGTACAAAAAGACAACGGATAAGGTCTACGGGCGACCTACAATCCTAAGGTGAAACGCGAGAGTGATTTGTCGGAGAACCTAACCTAAGGGCGATCTCAGGTTCGACGATGATCTATGGGAAGAACCTAGCCTACAGGCGATCTCAGGTTCAACGACGATCTAAGGAAAAACCTATCCAAGAGGCAATCTCAGGTTCGACGGTGATCTATGGGAAGAACCTAGCCAAGAGGTGATATCAGGTTCTAAGATGATCTATGGGAAGAACCTAGCCTACGGGCGATCTCAGGTTCGTCAATGATCTAAGGAAGAACCTAGCCTACGGGCGATCTCAGGTTCTAAGATGATCTAGGTAAGAACCTAGCCAAGAGGTGATCTCAGGTTCGACAATGATCTATGGGAAGAACCTAGCCTACGGGCGATCTCGGGTTCGACGGTGATCTATGGGAAGAACCTAGCCAAGAGGCGATCTCAGGTTCGACAATGATCTATGGGAAGAACCTAGCCTACGGGCGATCTCAGGTTCTAAGATGATCTATAGGAAGAACCTAGCCAAGAGGCGATCTCAGGTTCGATGGTGATCTATGGGAAGAACCTAGCAAAGAGGCGATCTCAGGTTCTAAGATGAACGGGAAGAACCTAGCCAAGAGGCAGTCTCAGGTTCTAAGATGATCTATGGGAAGAACCTAGCCTACAGGCGATCTCAGGTTCTACAATAATCTATGGGAAGAACCTAGCCAAGAGGCGATCTCAGGTTCGGTGGTGATCTCTGGGAAGAACCTAGCCAAGATGCGGTCTCGGGTTCTAAGATGATATATGGGAAGAACCTAGCCAAGAGGAAATCTCAGGTTCTAAGATGATCTATGGGAAGAACCTATCCTACGGGAGACCTCAGGTTCTACAATGATTTATGGGAAGAACCTAGCCAAGAGGTGATCTCAGGTTCGACGGTGATCTATGGGAAGAACCTAGCCAAGAGGCAATCTCAGGTTCAACGATGATCTATGGGAAGAACCTAGCCTACGGGCGATCTCAGGTTCTAAGATGATATATGGGAAGAACCTAGCCAAGATGGGATCTCAGGTTCGACGATGATCTATAGGAAGAGAACCATATGAATGAACTTTCCAACCTTATCTTAAATCAACCATATGACAAATCGTGAAATCGAGACCTTAAACCAATATTAATCTTGAGTACAATTAGAAGCTTCAATGAACCTAAATTGACATCTCACTTCTCTTTAAATCCTAATTAACTTGCAATTGAAGCAACAAGTATTTGAATCATCATAATCCATATATTTTGAAGACACCTTGAGATGACCTTGTAGCTAAATTAAGACGAGAATCTAAAAGCACAGATAAGCCCTATCGAAATCCCTGATCCTATGCCAAACCTTGTGGTTAATGAATGCATGATATTGTTAAATGACCTAGTGGGAGTTATGTACATGAGAAAAGCACAAAATTTATAAGCCGGATAAAAATGAAAGGGTAGGACAAATTTGGGGTATTACAATTATATGCCAAAGACTGGGCCACAGAGAGAAAAATTGTTGGTTCCGTAATATGCCACAATGAAATCATTGTAAGAAGTTTGGGCAGTAGAGAAAAATTGTCGCAACAAAAATAGGCATCAAGCTAATATCGTAGAGGAGAATGATCAAGAACAATGTATGTTCTATGCCACTCAAGACTCAGTCAAAGAAAAAGGAGGAAGTTGTTACTTGGTTAGTGGATGTAGAAATCACATGGCCAAGAATGAGACTATTTTCAAAAGCATTGACGAGTTTGTCAAAGTCAAAGTTCGACTGGAAAATGGCAGTGTGTTTGAATCAAAAGGAATAGGAATTATCATGGTGGAGACAGATAAAGGTACGCAACTCATCCATGATGTCTTACTAGTCCCCAACCTTAAATAAAATCTTCTAAGCATTGGCCAAATGATGGAGAGAGGCTACACACTTCACTTTGAAGGAGTATGCAAAATATTAGACAACAAAAATAAAAGGGCCGGGATAATCCAAGTGAAGATGAATAAGAGCAATAGAAGCTTCCCACTAAATTTAAAACATACAACTAACATTGCCATGAAGGTACAAGTTGATGATTCATGGCTCTGGCATCGAAGATTTGGCCACTTCAACACACATACCTTAAAGTTGTTACATGAGAAGAACATGATGAGAGATTTTCCAAGAATAAAGGAGAACAATGAAGTGTGTGAAGGATGTCTCCTTGGTAAGCAACACCGAATTTTGTTCTCAACAAGCGGAGCATGGAGAGAAAAAGATCAGTTGGAGCTAATTCATATTGATGTCTGTGGACCAATGAGGATGCCATCGCACGAGAACAACAGGTACTACATACTATTCATTGATGACTTATCTAGAATGATATGGGTCTATTTCCTAAAAGAAAAATCAGAAGTCTTTGGAGTATTCAAAAAGTTCAAGGCCCTTGTTGAAAATCAAAGTGGAAAACGAATAAAAGTACTAAGAAGTGATCGCGGCAAAGAATACACCTCCCGCGAGTTTGACAGATTTTGTGAGGATGAAGGCATAGAGGGACAACTTAAAGTCGCATATTCTCCTCAACAAAATGGTGTATCTGAGAGAAAGAATCACACAGTTATGGAGATGGATAGGTCAATGCTCAAGGAGAAGGGATTTCCTAACATATTCTGGGCTGAAGCAGTCTACACTACTGTTTACATACTTAACAGGTGTCCGACTAAGTCGGTACAAGATAAGACTCCAATTGAAGCTTGGAACGGGAAGAAGCCATCAGAAAAGCACCTAAGGGTCTTTTAATCTATATGCTACATTCATATTCTAGACGTGAAGAGGCAAAAGCTTGAAGAGAAAACTATACGAGGTATCTTCCTGGGTATAGCACAATCTCTAAACGCTACCGTGTCTACAACTTGAAAACAAAAAAACTTATCATCAGTCGAGATGTTAAAGTTGATGAGAATGCTTCTTGGAATTGGTATAAAGAAAAAGTGGAGAAGAACATCCTTATACCAGCTCAACTACCTCAAGAAAAATCTGAGGAAGAAGGCCCAGGTGAACCTTCTTCACCTCCACCACAACAACATGAACAAGAATTATCATCAACAGAGTCTACTCCAAGACGAATAAGATCCTTGATGGACATATATGAAACCTGTACCTTGGCCATACTTGAACCTGGAAGCTTTAAAGAGGCATCAAAGCAAGAAGTGTGGGTCAAGGCAATGGAAGAAGAGATAAAGATAATCGAGAAAAACAAAACATAGGAGTTAGTAAATCCTCCCCATGGAAAAGATATCATCGGGGTTAAGTGGGTCTATAAGACAAAGCTCAACCCTGATGGTACCATAAAGAAACATAAGGCAAGGTTAGCAGCTAAGGGTTACTCACAACAACCTGGGATTGACTACAATGAGACATTTGCACCAGTAGCTCGTCTTGATACCATTAGAGCTCTAATAGCTATTACGGCACAAAGAGAGTGGAGTATCCAGCAACTAGATGTCAAATCAGCCTTCCTCAATGGTGTACTTGAAGAAGAGATCTATGTGGAGAAGCCATAAGGATTCATTTCTGAAAGCGAAGAAAGCAAAGTGTTAAGACTAAGAAAAGAACTTTACGGTTTGAAGCAAGCACCTCGAGCATGGTATAGCAGAATTGATCAGTATTTCATAGATCAAGGATTCGGGAGGAGCAAGAGTGAGCCTACACTTTACATCAAGTCTCAAGGTCAGTACACTCTCTTACTCTCTCTATATGTAGATGACCTTATCTATATGGGAAATAATACCAAGATGATGATGGAGTTCAAAGAAGACGTGATGAAGACCTTTGAGATGACCGGCCTTGGTTTGATGAGTTATTTCCTCGGTATAGAGGTAAGTCAGAGAAATGAAGGGATATTCATCTCGCAAAAGAAATACACAGAAGGCTTACTTAAGAAATTCAATATGTACGGTTGCAAACCTGTCGCTACTCCATTCATAACAAATGAGAAACTACAGAAGAATGATGGAACACCAGAAGTTGATGCATCCAAATATCGAAGTATAATTGGAAGCCTTCTATATTTGACAGCTACACGGTCAGACATAATGTATGTTACAAGTCTTCTATCAAGATTCATGCAAAGCCCAAGTCAAATACACTTTGGAGCAGAAAAAAGAATTTTAAGGTATCTACAAGGAACAAAAGAGTTTGGTATATGGTACACTACCGAAACCAACTCAGGATTACTTGGCTACACCGATAGTGATTGGGCAGGTTTGGTAGATGGCATGAAGAGCGCCTCTGGCTATACTTTCTCACTAGGATCAGGAATTTTCTCTTGGGCGTCGAAGAAGCAAGCTATAGTTGCACAATCAACAACAGAAGCATAGTATGTGGATGCTACTGAAGCAACGAGTCAAGCTATATGGCTTCGCAGGATACTTGAACACATGGGAGAAAAACAAGATGAGTCTACTAAAATTAATTGTGACAACAAATCAGCAATTGCAATGGCGGAAAATCCAGTGCATCACAGTAGAACAAAACACATAGCAATCAAGTATCACTTTATTAGAGAAGCTGGAGAAACTAAGGAGACCAAACTTGACTACTGCAGAACAAAAGAACAAATTGCAGACATATTCACGAAGGCGTTACCGAGACCAAGATTTGAAGAGCTGCGAACTAGCTTGGAGTTACAGAAATTTGCATCAAGGAGGAGTGTTGAAATTGCTACAAATTTCTAGAATATTCTAAATGTAATATGTATGGTAATGGTAGAATACCCTAGAAACTATAGTGTGTATAAGCATGTTAGAATAATCTAGAACTATAAGTGTATGTAAAAGATAGAAGAACCTAGAACTATCATGATACTAACATATCATGAAAACTCTAGAAAAATCTAAAGTAATGTAGAAACATTCACCACCATTGAGATGTTTGTGACTTGAGCCTATAAATAGGCATTTCGTATCTTGTAATGCATCATCCAAGAAATCAATGACATAGCCTTCTTTCTAAATAACTCTCTAAAACTATCTTCTATCAACTATCAACTACACCACTACTAACAAAATTAATAAATCATTGGAGTAGTGATGGAGAAAAATAATATTCCTAAACAAGGCAATCATATGGGAAGAAATCAAAAGAAGAAACTTGGACATGCAAAGAAAACGAGAAATTTAAAATTGGCAACACTTGGAACAACAGCCTTTAAAGGGAAAGGAGTTAGTGGGACCAAGAAGTGAATGTAAGGTGTAGTAGAAAGATCCCAAAGGAGAGTAGTGGGACAACACCAATCAAAAGAAAACATGAGGCAACTAATGGATAATGGGAAGAGATTAATTAGTGAAAAAGTGACAACAACATGGAGGAAAGATAAAACTGCTTTAAAATTACATATCTAGCCAATAATACTTCGCAGTGAGGTAGCTATTAGTACAAGACCGTCAAACAAAGGATTCTCCATATAAAAAAACAATGATGCAAGACAAAGTTTGTGGGATGATTTAAGATCCTTACTATGGGTACGAATGAGCCATGATGTTAGTAGGGGATTTCAATGAGATTGTTAGTATCGAAGATAAGAAAGGTGGAGTTCCTGCTTCTGCTAGAAAATATCTCACCTTCAGAAACCGAATTAATGAGTCCAAATTACTTGACCTTGGAGCTAGTGACCTACCTTCACTTGGAGAGGTCTGATATATCATGGGGTCAAAGAATTTAGGAGAAACTTAATAGAGCTATGTGCAATGAAAAGTTGGGGTTGGAACTTTTGGATGCCTATGTTAAATTAACATGAAAGTGGAGAGAAAATTCATATTTGAAAGTGCTTGAATGTTGGATGCATCTTACCAAGACACGCTCAAAAAGTCATGGAACAACGATAAACAACTCAAAATGAATTTGAAGGAAATTAAAGAGGATATCAAAGAGTGAAAAGTTAACACTTTTGATAAAATCCTGTTTAAAAAGAGAAAAACTATGGCTAGGCTAAATGGAATTCAAAGAATTTGTAAAGAAATGCTCACAATATAGGGTTGAAAAAACTTGCATAATATTTACAGTCAAAGATGAATGAGATTCTTATGAAATAATAAATGATGTTGTTTTAAAGGTCGAGGTCCACATGGCTTGTCAATAAAGATCCAAATACAAAATATTATCATAAGAAAGTCACAAATAGAAGGAGGAGAAACAAGATTCTAATGTTACAAAATTTAGATGGCCAGTTGATTAAAGATGTAGGGAAAATCCAATAGATGGTCAACAATTATTACAAAGAGATTTTCTCATTGTGAAACAATTGGAACAGTTGGCACCAAACAAATATTACTTTTCCAAGATTAGAAGAGACTGATAAGAAAAATCTTGAAGCTTGCGTGAGAGATGAAGTGATAAAGAGTGTTATGTTTGCTATGAGTCTTTGGAAAGCGCCTGGGCTAGATGGATACCCTGCAGGTTTCTACCAAAAATCATGGGCGATAGTAGGTAATCAGGTGTATGATTTTGTGAAGTTATGAATTAATCTGAGAGAAATCATTGAAGTCAATCAAACATATATATGTTTGATACCTAAGATGGGTCATCTTGCGAAGGTGGCCTAATTTAGACCCATATCTCTATGTAACACTATTTATAAAGTGGTTAGTAAGTTCCTTGTTGAAAGACTAAATAATTACACGCACAAGCTAGTATCTCCCTATCAAATTGGTATTGTCCCTGGAAGAGCCATTCATGAAAATATTATCATAGCTAAAGAAGTCATGCACGTGATAAATAAGAAGAAAGGGAAGAAGGGTTTTTTTGAAATTAAAGTTGACTTGTCTAAAGCTTATGATTAGTTAAGTTATGAATACATTTGGAACATATTGCATGAAATTGAGTTGTCAGACAAGATGGTTAACATTGTCATGCATGAAATCACTAGTGTGGATACAAATGTTAATTTTAAATGGATCTAGAAATGAGCATTTTTGACTTCGGCATGGAATTCGTCAAGGAGATCCTTTCTCATTGTATCTTTCTGTGTTATGGATGGATAAGTTGTATCGCTTGATCTAGCAGGAAGTCTTGAATAAGAAATGGCGTATGTTTCGTATGGGAAGAAAATGGCCATTTATTACTCACCTCATGTTTGCAGACGACTAACTCTTATTTGGAGAAGCAACTGAAAACCAAATGGAGTGTGTCATGGACACAGTGAGAACCTTCTGAAAAATGTCAGGTTAGAAAATAAGTAGTGAGAAGACAGGCATCATGTTCTCCAACAATGTTAAGTGGGGAATAAGGCTGAAGTTGCTCAACATTTTTGGATTCAAGGAGACGAGTCGGTTTGGAAAATATTTGGGAGTGTGTCGTGCTGCAAAAAATACAGAGTTGCTGTTGTACCCCAAAATTTGCCCTCCCATTTCCTCAACATTTTCTCATCACCAGACCTTTGAAGATCAAGATCCAATTAGGGTTTCCTCTGCTCAAGATTTCTCCTTGCACTGATGGACCCAAATTAAGGTTTGTGTTTAAACAAAGATGTTTTGACCTAAAATGCCTAAGATGACTTTCATGCTTCATATTGGACTCCCAAGTTTATCCATACCAAGTTTCAAGTCTTGATTCCAAGTTTTGCCCAGTCAATTGGACAGATGACTTAGAAATCAGCTGTATTGGGGAAAAAGTCAATTGTGGCCAATTGACAGTCAAATCTCATGAAAATTGACCCACATCAACATTATGAACTCATATGGACCATTTGATCAAGTTTGGATCACAATTCCACAAGAAATTTGATCAGATCATCAAAAGGGCAAAATGGTCATTTTTAGGGTTTTGACTGCACAAAGGCAATTTTTGACTGTTTAACCTAGCCAATGGCAAACCAAGCTCACATATGGACTCAAGGACCCCATGGAATTGTCTTGACATGCTCAACAAACTCAAAAGATCCCAAGTACAAAAGATTGACAGTTGAATTTCTCAGTCAATTGATCAATTTTGACTGTACACTGAAAAGTCAAACTTTGACTTTTTGGTCAAAATCAAGAGTCAAGATTCATTTTTCATCAAAACATGCCAAATCATGAAACTTGTTCACCAAGAAACCAAGAAATGCAAATTAGGGTTTAAAATGAAATTTTTCATAACTTAGAATTTTTCTAAGTTATGGAAAATCCTAATTTTTTCCCAACTTTGCCCCACTTTTTCACCATGATTCATTTGGATTCAAACAAAAGTCAAAACATTAAAGTTGTAGCTTGTTTCATAATCTAAAACTTTGATTCACAAAGTTTTCTCATTTGAAGCTTGTATCTCAAGTTACAAATTTTTGAATAAGGGCACTAAACCATTCTTAACTTAGTGAATTTTTGACCTATTTTGACAAGTTTTTCTACCCCACTTCAAGGCCATTTTCCATACACTTCCACTTGGAATTTCAAATTTCACTTCAAATATGGATTGTAGTACACATTCCAAGCTTTCCAAAATGTCCAAGAACTCATCAAACAACCTCATGGTTAGGGAGAATCGAATTTCACAATATAGCAAAAACTCACTTTTGAATTGGCCATTTTTCATGTTCATAAGTTATGCAAACTTCTCAAAACCAGCATGCCCTTGATTACAGGTCCTTAAACCAAGTTACACTCAATAATTTAATGCTTGTTCATTGTGTCAAAGTGTTATTCTATGAGTTCAAGTATTATATACAAGTTTAATCCATTTTTAGATAAAGCAAAATAGCCATTTTTGAAAAGTCATGCTTTATGTCAATTGGTAAATCAAACAAGTACAAACCAAATCTCTTTAGCACAAGATTATGAACAAATCACTCTGATCAAGAGAAGCTTTTCAGCAGGATTAGGGGTCCTCTACTGACCTAGAAACACAACTTGCCATTTCTTGCTTAAGTTAGAAGAAACATTGCATAACTCATACCAACTACCATATCAGCTCAAAAACAAAAGAACAAAGTTATCAAACACATTTCACACAACACAACCAAGCTAATACACGAGCCCTTAGCCTTCAAAACACTCTCCATCTCAGAATCACTCTCAAACTGCAAAAACAGGGCAGGCCCTGCAGTTTGAGTGCTATCTCTCATTTCTCTTGAACTCTCTTGCCCAAATCAGTTCACATACCTTCCATACCATCTATGCAAGCTAACCAAAAGCAAAGGCACGACCTGTAATCACTCTAACCACTTCCACCATTTTCACATTTCTGACTTCCAGGTGAAGTTCTCTAGCTCGATTCAGAAGCTTTCAAGACAAAGTAAACATTGGAATAGCATCCCTGGACCTCAATGAAGCTTTTCCAATCATCACCTTGCACTGAAAGTTCCTACATTGCAAGATAGAACTTCAGCTGAACAGGTATCTTGGTGAACTCGTATCTCTCTTATTATGCATCATTAGCTTTAAGTTTGTGAATAAACAAGGTTCTACTCATGCCACTGAACATGTTCATGTTTTTACTTTTCATTTCTTTTGCTTGAGTTGTGAGAATTTGGAGTTTGAAAATGGCAGAAAAACTAGGTTAGGATTTGGGGGAGGAGAAATTCTCCCTCATCTTAGAGAGTTAGATCAAGTTATGCATATGGTTAGAATCGTCTCTTCATGCTGAACATTTTTTATGTTATGAGTTTTTGTTAAAAAGCCAGGAATCAGGAGTTAAGGATTGATGAAGGAAGGCGCGCATTTTTGAATTGTTTGGTCTGAAGGTTGAAGACAACCATTTTCTGGGCTGGGCCTGTTTTGTTATTCCTTTTTGCACCATACATTTACTTTTGCACCCCCTGAGCCCATTTGCTTCATTTTTAATATTTTTTGACTTTTTCTTTTTTAACTGATTCATTTATTTTTTCTCAGCATATTAAAAATATAAAAATATTTTTCCCATCATTTTTTGAATTTATTAAGTATTTATTTGATTGTTTTATACATAAATAAGTAAATATACATATATACTTTTTGTTTAAAATATTAAGATAATACAAATATATTTTTTATACACTTTTATTTTGTTTTTACTTCCTGAAAATATTTTGTATAAAAAATACCCTTTTTATTTTTATATTAAATATTATTTTTTTTTATATATAATACATATTTAGAACTTAATACATAAATATATATATTTATTAATATACTTAGAATAAAATACTAAAATATATACATATTTTATTTTATTAATATTAAACACTAAAAAAATCATTTTTACAAATATATCTCTTTTCTTATTTTATTTTTGTATAAATAATAAATATTGCATATATTAATAAATAATACCTTTGAATTAGGGTTTTTGCCCTAAATTCAAAAATACTCCAAAAATAATATTTTTTTTATTATTTTCTTTTTATTTTACATCAATAATCCTTTTTTTCATACATATAAAAAACCATTTTTTGCATTCTTGCATATTTGTTCTATTTTTATTTTATTTATGCAATTAAGTTACCTTGCAAATATTCAATATTGATGTAATAGCCTAGATTCAATTTCCTGTCTAAATACCTCCCCATTTAAAACATTGTACCCCCCTCCCTATATTATTGTGTTGTAATAGCGTAGGAATTTAAATTTCGCACTTTATCGCTTTCTAAAATACAATGCTAGAATTAGGGTTTATATGCGAATAAAAAATGAACAAAATAGTTGGACCTAATATAAGACAAACAAGCATGAAAATGGACACACAAATCACACTTGCACCCCCTAGGGTATTCCACTTGTTGCCTTTCAAAAATGGGCCATATTGCATGTTAGGTCTCTTTGGGAAAAACAAACAAATTGAATGATCATAGTCCCTCGATAACACTTTTCAAAACAAACAAAAACAAATGATCAAGTCCCTTAAAGGAAATGCCCAAAGATACTTAACACCGTTGCAATTATGGTCTAAACGATGATCCGCGCCCGTCCCTTTCACATCCTAACATGAGATTGTCCACCAAATACAATGGTGGAACAAACTTATTAAAAGGGTTAAAACATAGCAATAAACTTTGAGAAATTTAGGAGTAGATAACCTCTTAGTTACTTGAATCAAACTTGCAAAAACAAAACACTTGCCTATTTTCTAAACCACACATCACTACACTTTCAAAACAACTTTCAAAAACAAATGAAAACCTTTTCAAAAGACATACATCTTTGTATACATCCCCACATGGATCATTACAAAGGTTGCCACCACATTGGCTTCTTTTCAAAACATTTTCAAACCCACACATACAAACACCATTTAAAACAATTGGAAACAAAAGGCAAGTGATCTAAGCAAGTAACTAAGAGCCCATGGATAACCATGGATAGAAAGGGTGCTAATACCTTTCCTTTCTATAATCTACTCCCCGAACCCAAGAAAACAACTCAAAAGGTTTTTTGCTGTGCTTTTTAACCTTTCCTTAGGATAAAATAAAAAGTCGGTGGCGACTCTTGCTCAACCGAAACATTTGCGAAAACAAACGCAAAACCATAGTCAGTTCTCCCACCGTATCACAGAACTGGCGACTCTGCTGGGGAATTAATTTTAAAAGTGGAGTAACCTTAGGGCTTAGATCACCCTCTTGCATGACAAATTGTTTGAATTGTTTGCTTTATACTTTGGCTCTATTGTTTGGGTTTGCAATCCTACACCCGGATTTTTGGGAAACATTCATAGATAGCAATACGTTGTGGAAACTGTGCGGGGTATACCGACACGGTCGAAGCAATAGCTATATTAGTGCGACATATTTGTGAGTACCGGTAACCCTTGAGTTCAATCAAGGAGAGTACGGGGCCGCTGAGTGATGTCACTAAGCACTAATGACCTAGAACCTTACTTGACCATCTTGGCCTTTTATTAGGGGTAGTGAGATGACCGGCTTTGGTGCAGTCCGAAGTTGGTAGATACTCGATACTACACTCATTGAGGGTTGTTTTCTTGGAATATTTTGGTCGCTAGTTAAGTGGCTAAACCAAAACAATGAACAATGAAGATAATCCAGTGATATTGAGCTCCTTAGAACCCGGTTACTATTTATAGGACAGGTTTTTAAGCCAACTACACTCAAGAGGGTACTTACCTATGAAACCCCATGCAAGCCTGAAACTAGGGTTTGGTGTGATTTGCTTGTACATATGTTTTATGCATACATCATAAACATCATGAAGCATCATATGCATTCTCTAACCATTTCAAGGGTTTTGGATCTTCATCTTTGTTCTTGTTTTGTAGGACATGGAAATTCCTCGCAGAAATACCATTCAAGTCAACCTTGTGAGAGTCTCTCCTCAACTCAAGGAGATCACCTCAAGGATTCCGGAAAACTCATCCTTCAGTGAAAGACATGGTAGACTGCTCAGCCTAGTCAACACCAACATTGAAGAAGACATGATAAAAGTGCTATTCCAGTTCTTTGACCCTCTTCACCACTGTTTCACTTTCCCTGATTATCAATTGGTACCCACTTTGGAGGAGTTTTCTCAACTCCTGAGAATTCCTATCCTTAATCAACTACCCTTCAACGGTACGGAAAAGGAACCAAGGCCAGAAGATGTTGCTCGAGCATTACATCTACAACCATCCCACATCAAGGGGCATTGGGAAACCAGAAGCGGCGTCAAAGGATTCTTAGCAAAATTCTTGTTTGAGAAGGCACAAGAATGTTGGAACTCATTGGACCTACAAGCCTTTGAAGAGATTGTGGCACTCCTTATCTATGGGTTGGTCTTGTTCCCAAATCCTGACCAATTGGTAGATGTCAATGCTGTCAAAATCTTCTTGTCAAGAAATCCAATACCGACATTGCTTGGGGACATTCTTCACTCATTTTACACACGAACAATGAGAAAGAGGGGTGTTCTCATGTGCTGTACTCCTATCCTCGCAAGGTGGTTTATTTCGCACCTTCCACAATCTGTCTTGAAGAATGACCAAGGTACAAGGTGGTCCCAACGATTGATGACTCTTACTTATTCTGATGTGCATTGGTGTTCTCGGTCCAGAGAAAATGTCATCATTGTCGATCGTTGCGGAGAATTTCCTAATGTTCCTTTACTTGGAATTAGAGGGGGTATCACCTACAACCCTTGCCTAGCTCTGAGGCAATTTGGATATGCACGGAGGGATGGCCCTCATGATATGTTGATTCCTAGCCTAGTTTTTGACTTCGACAACGATGCGCAAGGACTTTGCCAAAGATTCATCAGAGCTTGGGGAAAACTCAACAAGGTTGATAGCAAGACTCTGGGACACAAGAACTCTATCCCTCTTGAGCCCTATCTCAAGTGGGTACGAGCCCGAGCCCAAAGTCTGATGATGCCTTATCCCCATATACTCCCAGTGATTAAAGAGCCCGTCAATGAAGGAGAGGTTCCCTACACCATCCTACATCCAGACATGCCTACATCGTGGGAGGAAATGCTGAAAAGTTGGATTCAGTTCAAGGAGGAACGGAATACTTTTGAAGCTAGCTACTACGCCAGTGAAAAGAAGGTTCTAGAGCTTACCCGCCGACTCCACGAGCAAGAGGCCCTCAATACCTACATCGCACCAAAGAGGATGCGCAATGTCTTTCTGCCTTAAGAAGTTTATTTTGTAATATTTGGCCCATGGGGCATTTATGTACTGACAAATTTCTTCTTATTAATATGACGTGCGTTCTTCTTTGTCTAAAACAATTTTGAATGTCCTAAATCCTTGAATGTATTGCATACATAAGCATACCATTCATCATGTGCATAAGCAGGTCTCATTCCAGGTTTCCTTATCTGTCTGCTGTTTATTTCAGTAGGATGGATCTCGAGCAAACAATCAAAGACCTACAGGCTCAGAATGCACAATTCCAGCAACTCCTGATGACCTTGGCTAAGGGTCAGGAAGATATCAAGACTCAATTGGGGAACAAAGACCCAGTGAAAAAGAAGAAAAAGAGACTCGGGGTGGCTACTTTGGGGAGAAGATTCGACGGAGAAGCTCGAAGAGTGCTTGAGTTTCCTCCTACTTCTGATGAAGGAACCAGTAAAGGAGGTGGACCGGCGGTACCTTCCGAATCTGATGCGGAAGAAGAAGAGGTTGAAGAGGATGAAGATTATACTGATCAGCAATACCCTCCAGCTGATGATAAATACAAGGGTTTAGAAGACAGATTAGCCGCCATGGAGCTACAGAGAATTCCGGGTTTGGATTTTGAAGACTTGGGTTTGGTTTCCGGGATTGTGATTCCCCAAAAATTCAAGGTGCCAGTGTTTGTAAGGTATGATGGGCTGTCCTGCCCCAAAATGAATCTTAGGTCCTACGTGAGAAAGATCCAACCCTATACGGCAGATAAAAACCTCTGGATTCATTTCTTCCAAGACAGCCTTTCTGGAGCTCAGTTGGAGTGGTTTTATCAGCTAGAAGGAACCAGTGTCCGGAATTGGGAAGATTTGGCCACCGCTTTCTACAAACAATACCAATACAATTCTGACCTTGCCCCTACTCGTACCCAACTTCAGGGTATGTCGTTAGGAACAAGCGAAGGATTCAAAGAATACGCACAAAAATGGAGGGATTTGGCTGGCAGGGTGCAGCCTCCTTTAACCGATCGTGAACTTGTTGATATGTTTCTAGGAACCCTATCTGGGCCTTTCTTCAATCATCTAATTGGTAACTCTTCCGCGGGGTTTACCGATCTGATCTTAACGGGCGAGAGAATAGAAGCTGGCATCAAGTCAGGAAAGATTCAGAAGGGTGTTGCTGCGAGTGCTGAGAAGAGGCCTTTTAAGAAAGAAGCAAGTGTCGTCTATGGTCCTAGAAGACAAGTCAAGCCAGAAAGTCGCCAAGCCGTCAATGCTCTGGTCATTTCAAGACCTGTTGCTGCTCCTCAGCAGTACAATCAACAAAGAGGCGAAAGGCCCAAGAGGCAGTATACTCGGCTGAGTATGACCTTATCTCAAATTTTACCTCAACTGTTATCAACCAATTTGGTGACCACCAAAGAAGCTCCTAAAGTCGTGAATACTACGTCTCCTAAGTATAACCCAAATGCCCGGTGTGCTTATCATTCTGATAGTCCCGGGCACACTACTGATGATTGCTGGGCCTTGAGAAACAAAGTGCAAGATCTTATCGACGCGAAGGAAATTCAGTTTGAAGCGCCTGAGAGGCCGAATGTTGTAACTGCCCCTATGCCCCAGCATAGGGTAAATGCCATTGAGGAAGAATTGTATGCTGTTTCAGTGAATGAAGTTGTTACCCCTCTTTTGACTGTTAAGAGGAACTTACTACTAGCCGGTTTATTTCCGGGTTGTAGTAAGGGTTGCCTCCTGTGTGCTCTTATCCCTACCGGTTGTCCACTGCTGAAATCAGGCATCCAAAGCCTGATGGATAGCAAGGAAATTCTATTCAAGAAAACTGTTGTTCCGTCTGTTTCCGTTGAAGAAATATCTGTTGTCACAATCTACAATCCTGCCAAAGCTCCCGTAAAGAAACCAGTCCAAATTATGTCTGTTGCACCCATCACTATTACTGTCCCGGGGCCTCTCCCGTATGAGTCTGATAAAGCTGTTCCATGGCATTATGGAGCCGACGTGTATGTGCTTGGGGTGAAGCAGGAGTTCAACACCAATACCAGTATCAGTAACATCACTGGTCCCGCCAAGATTACCCGCAGTGGTAGGCTCTTCTCGCCTAACATTGCACCGCCAGTTATCCGAAAACCTCTCACCATCACACCCGCAAGTGTGCATGTTCCAATTCAAGTTCCTGTGTCTACTACTGCCGCCGAGTCTTCTGATACTCGGGGCAAAGAAATTGCTACCGATTTGCCTACCAGGACGGAGGCACCAAAGAAGACTGTTGTGGAAGCCTCCCAACAAGAAATGGAGGAAATTCTTAAAATTATCAAAAAGAGTGACTTTAATGTTGTTGAACAGTTGGGGAATACTCCCTCCAAAATCTTTATGCTATCATTGCTGCTATGCTCAGAGGCCCATGCAAAAGCCCTGATTTCATTTCTGAAAACGGCCCATGTGCCGCAAGAGACTTCCGCGGATCAATTCACCGACTGTGTGGCTAATTTGACGGCTGACAATGGCTTGGGGTTCTCAGATGCGGACCTTACCGCCAAAGGGAAAAATCACAATGATGCCCTGCATGTTTCCATAGAATGCAAGGGCACTACTCTCGCACATGTGTTAGTGGATACCGGTTCTTCCCTGAATGTTTTACCCAAGAAGGCATTGGATCGCTTGGATTGTGAAGGTTTGGAATTGAAACCTAGCAACATCATTGTTAGAGCCTTCGACGGTTCTAAGAGGATGGTGCACGGTGAAGTAGACATCCCTATTCGTGTGGGTTCCCAAGTTTTCGGCTCAACGTTCTATGTAATGGATATTCGTCCATCTTACTCCTGCTTGTTGGGTCGACCCTGGATTCACAAAGCTGGGGCAGTAACTTCCACTTTACACCAAAAGCTCAAATACCCTGTCAAAGGGAGGATTGTTACTGTGCAGGGTGAGGAGGAATACATGGTGAGTCACTTGAATTCATTCCGGTATATCGAGATGGACGGGGAGTTTATTGAAACCCCCTTTCAGCATTTTGAGGAAGTACCTCCAGTGTTGGCATCAGCTGAAGCGGTGGTTGGAGAGGACTTTCCGTTGAAGATGGCTTCCTTGAAGGATGCCCGGGCTGTAATCGAGAAAGGCAATTGTGCAAACTGAGGTCAGCTTCCTGACTTCACTCAAAAGAATGACAAGTTTGGGCTGGGCTTTACTGCAGAGGCTCAGAGGGCTGTGCGCAAGGAAAAGATCAGAAAGGCTCCGGTGTTTATCTCCAACCCAAGGGTGAATGCTGTTGAGGAGGATGTGGAGGAAGCAGAGTTTGACAGTTGGATCTACCCGACCACCAGCAACGGACCAAGCAACTGGACGGCAAAGGATTTTACACCTATCACATTTTTCACGCAGTAATTAATTTCTTTTGATTTCCAATTTGTAACAAACAATGTGTTAAAACTTTTATTGGCTCGGTGTCCTACCCGGGGCATCGTAGCTCCATTTGTGAGGGCTTTTTGTATGACATTTCCATATATCATCAATCAAAACATTGGACGTTTGTTGCATTTCAAATCTTATGCTCCTTTTTCTTTCTGTGTTATATATATTGCAAAACAGCTATATTTACACACACTCACTTATACAGGTTTCAATCCACTCTGGATCTCACTGGCAACAGCTCTGCTACCGCTAGTTATGACTTCGAGAATCCGATCAACTTGGCCGAGGACGAAGGTGAAGATGATTGCGAAGTGCCTGGTGAACTCGCAAGACTGCTACTCCAGGAAGAGAGGGCTATTCAACCACATGAAGAGCCGGTGGAAACAATTAACCTGGGTACTGAGACAGATAGGAAAGAGGTCAAGATTGGTGCCAATCTAGAGCTCAGCATGAAGCAACGATTGATCCAGATGCTACAAGATTACATGGAGATATTTTCTTGGTCCTATGAAGATATGCCTGGTTTGGATGCCGACATTGTAGTTCATCACCTACCAACCAAGGAAGACTGCCCTCCGGTAAAGCAAAAGGTCCGCCGTATGCGCCCAGAGATGTCCGAAAAGATCAAGGCTGAGGTTATGAAGCAATTCGACGCCGGATTTCTAGCAGTAACTTCTTACCCTCAGTGGGTTGCCAATGTGGTGCCAGTACCGAAGAAGGACGGTAAAGTCAGGATGTGTGTCGACTACAGGGATTTGAACAGGGCCAGTCCCAAGGATGATTTCCCTCTACCTCACATTGACGTTCTTGTCGACAATACCGCTCAACACAAGGTTTTCTCCTTCATGGATGGTTTTTCAGGGTATAATCAGATCAAGATGGCTCCGGAAGATATGGAAAAGACTACCTTTGTGACTCAGTGGGGCACCTTCTGTTATAAGGTCATGTCGTTCGGATTGAAAAATGCTGGGGCAACCTATCAACGTGCCATGGTTGCTTTATTTCATAATATGATCCATCATGAGATTGAAGTATACGTTGATGACATGATTGCAAGGTCTCAAACTGAGGAGGAGCACCTTGATCATTTGAGGAAGCTGTTTGACCGACTCAAGTTATACAAGCTGAGGTTGAATCCCAATAAATGCACCTTTGGGGTAAGGTCCGGAAAATTGCTAGGCTTCATTGTAAGTGATAAGGGTATTCAAGTGGACCCTGCCAAGGTTAAAGCCATTCAAGAGATGCCAGTCCCTAAGACAGAGAAAGAAGTCAGAGGCTTCCTGGGACGACTGAATTACATTGCCCGATTCATCTCACATCTGACTGCTACTTGTGAGCCAATCTTCAAATTACTGAAGAAAGATCAAGTAGTACGCTGGAACGATGACTGTCAGGCTGCCTTTGAAAGGATAAAAGAATATCTCCAAGAGCCACCCATTCTTATGCCACCAGTGGAAGGAAGACCTCTAATATTATACTTGACAGTACTTGATAACTCAATGGGGTGTGTGCTGGGGCAGCATGACGAGTCTGGCCGAAAAGAGCACGCTATTTATTACTTGAGCAAAAAGTTTACCGACTGTGAGTCTCGTTACTCACTGCTTGAGAAAACTTGTTGCGCTCTTGTATGGGCTGCTCGCCGGCTGAGACAGTATATGCTGACTCACACTACCTTGTTGATTTCAAAAATGGATCCCATCAAGTACATATTTGAAAAGCCTGCTCTGTCTGGGAGAATAGCGAGATGGCAAATGATCTTGACAGAATATGATATCCAGTATACAACCAGAAAGTTATTAAGGGAAGCGTACTGGCAGATCATTTGGCACACCAACCTGTGGACGATTACCAATCATTGAACTTTGATTTTCCGGACAAAGACATCATAGTGGTAACTGACTGTGAAGTACCTGGACCGGATGAAGGACCTGAGGAAGGATCCCGATGGTCTATGCATTTTGATGGAGCCTCCAATGCTTTGGGTAACGGCGTCGGCGCTGTAATCATATCTCCCAAAGGAACTCATACTCCACTCACCGCCCGATTATGCTTCAACTGCACCAACAACATGGCAGAATATGAAGCATGTATCATGGGTCTACAAGCTGCAATCGACTTAAGGATCAAGTTTCTGAGTGTCTTCGGAGATTCCGCTCTCGTGATCAATCAAATCAAGGGCGAGTGGGATACGAAACACCCAAATCTTATTCCTTACAAGGAGTATGTGTCAACCTTGCTTCCCCACTTCGAAGAGATAACCTTTGAACATTTCCCAAGAGAGGAGAATCAGTTAGCGGACGCGTTAGCTACGATGTCTTCCATGTTCAAAGTCAAATGGGACAATGAGGCTCCCCGGATCATCATCTGGAAACTGGACGAACCGGCATACTGTTGTGATCTTGAGACTGAGTTGGTGACTGAGAAACCTTGGTACCATGAGGTGAAGAGATATTTGGAAGCTCAGGAGTACCCTGGAGGTGCATCTGTCAACGACAAGAAGTTTCTAAGAAGGTTTGCAGCAAAGTTCTTCCTTAGCAACGACATCCTGTATAAGCGAAACCATGATTCAACCTTACTGCGTTGTGTGGATAAGACTGAAGCAGAAAGGATCATGGAAGAACTGCATGAAGGTACATTTGGAACGCATTCCAGTGGACACACCATGGCTAAGAAAATCCTTCGGGCAGGATATTTCTGGTCCACAATGGAAGCTGATTGTTACCAACACTCTCGAACTTGTCATAAATGCCAAATCTATGCTGACAAGGTACATATTTCTCCAGTTCCTCTGAACGTCCTGACGGCACCTTGGCCTTTTGCAATGTGGGGGATTGATATGATCGGCGATATCCGACCGACGGCATCCAATGGGCATCGCTTCATCTTGGTGGCGATCAATTATTTCACGAAGTGGGTTGAGGCAGCTTCCTACGCCACAGTAACCAAGAGCGTCGTGGCACGTTTCATCCGGCATAATCTGATCTGTCGGTACGGCGTCCCGGAAAGAATCATTACGGACAATGGTACCAATCTCAACAACAAGATGATCACTGAGCTCTGCGAACAATTCAAGATACAGCACCACAACTCTTCTCCCTACCGGCCGAAGATGAATGGGGCTGTAGAAGCAGCTAACAAAAATATCGAGAAAATTGTGCAGAAGATGACAGTGACTTATAAGGATTGGCACGAGATGTTACCGTTCGCTCTTCATGGGTACCGTACCTCAGCAAGGACGTCAACCGGGGCAACTCCCTTCTCTTTGGTCTATGGCATAGAGGCAGTCTTGCCAATTGAAGTCCAGATACCCTCTCTCTGAATAATGAAAGATGCAGATCTGAGTGAAGATGACTGGATCCAGACTCGACTTGATCAATTAAACCTGATTGACGAAAAGAGACTCACCGCTATCTGTCATGGTCAAACGTATCAAAAACGGATGATCAGGGCATTTAACAAGAAAGTCAGACCGCAAGAGTATCAAGTTGGGGACCTGGTAATCAAGCGCATCATCCTTCCTCAAAGTGATCCCCGTGGCAAATGGACCCCCACTTACGAAGGGCCATTTGTGGTTAAACATGTGTTCTCAGGAGGAGCCATGATCCTAACCACCATGGACGGTGACGACCTTCCTCACCCCGCCAATGCAGACATAGTGAAAAAATACTACGCATAAATAAAAGACCCGCTAGGTTGACATACCTAGGCAAAAATAAGGGCTTCCCGGCGAACCAAAAGGGTTCGGGCAAAAATAAGGGATGAAATGAATAAAAATCTGTACACCCGGCAAGTCGAAAACCTGAAAAGGCGGCTTGGGCAAAAATGGGTATCCCAGTGGACTGAAAACCCGAAAGGGCGGTCCAGGCAAAAGTTAGGGATAAAGCGTAACACTATGTCTCATTGGATCATTTCGCATCCGGAATTCGGCATCAACTATCTGGCTCAGACTTCGGCATCGACCAATCAGCTTCATCTTCAACTAGGCAGCCAAGCGATGATACGATTGAAGGCATAAAGGCGATAGCAGAGTTGGAACCCAGTAGGATTGTTCACATAGTTGTTTTGTTTTCTTTTCAAAATTGTCAATTCTGTGTTATTCGGCGGCGTCCTCTTACTAGGATGCCAGCCTCTTGTACAAAAAACGCCTATTCACAGGCAAAATTCAAATCAATACGAATTCACTAGTCCATACAAATTGCCATTGTTTTTCCTTTTTCTGTTTTGTCTTGCGAAGAACGTCCAATGTTCATTTTTGATATACGCATTTGACATTAAATTGCTGATTCATAAATATTTGCAAAAGATTGATTACAGGTGACATCAGAGACAGGGGCAATATGAAGTTGTCTGATGCAGTCTGGTTGCTTTGTCTGCCAAGGTACCAAGGGAGATTCGATTGAAGAATGTGACCAAGTGATCTCAGCTCCCCACAGAGTAAGGCAAGATTCAGCAATACTTCCCCCAGTGAAGTCGCCAACTTTCCCCGGCAGATCTAAAAGCTTATCCCCAGTAGATTCTGGAAGCTTGTTCCCTGCAGAATACGGATGTCTCTCCCGAGCTTTATTCAGAGTTATCCCTCACAAGGGCTTATAACTGGGTTATCCTCAGCTATTTGCCATGGAAGATCGCCCTCGACAAGGTTCTTTCAATCCCCAGCAGAGTTTATCTTTGGTATTCCCCAAGCAGAGTTTATCATCATTACTCCCAGCGGAATCCATCATTGAAGTCCTCAGCAGGCCTCTCGTCAAACTTCAGCAAAGTATCTATTCCACAGAACAATTCCCCGGCTGATCGTCAAGGATTCATTTTCCTAAGACAAAAATACACTCATAGACATTTCACATTTCATACATACTGCTTACATACATGATAAAGTGCATGATCACACTATCTCATGTTGAACAGCATGGCATCATGCATATCATACATCATGACATTTCATACAACTTACGTTTTGGCCTTTTCAGGGAAAAAGACAACCCTAAAGACAACTACCTTCAACTGTCACAAATTCCAGATTCGATACCTGTATCTAGCCAGGGCACATCTGAGAGTGATCAGTTTCCAGACCCGATTCCTGTATCTAGCCAGGGCACGTCTGAAGAGTTCGAAGATTCAATTCATGTATCCAGCCAGGGTACATCTATCAACTACAACATTTCCAGACTCGATTCCTGTATCTAGCCAGGGCACGTCTGAAGAGTTCCAGATTCGATTCATGTATCCAGCCAGGGCATATCTGTTGACAACTATTTCCAGATTCGACTCCTGTATCCAGCCAGGGCATATCTGTTGACAACTATTTTCGGATTCGATTCCTGTATCCAGCCAGGGCACATCTATCAACTACAACATTTCCAGACTCGATTCCTGTATTTAGCCAGGGCACGTCTGAAGAGTTCCAGATTCGATTCCTGTATCTAGCCAGGGCATATCTGTTGACAACTATTTCCAAATTCGACTCCTGTATCCAGCCAGGGCATATCTGTTGACAACTATTTCCGGATTCGATTCCTGTATCCAGCCAGGGCGCATCTGTGAGCAACCATTTGTAGACTCGACACATGTATCTAGCCAGGGCATATCTGCATAAAGAGATGGAAGATCAAACACCTGTAACAAGCCAGGAAAACATCTGTCTTTCTCAGATACACAAGTTCTCGCTAAGGAATCTCTTATGCGATCAACACTTCCAAATGGCATCTATAAGCCCATTCCCGACAAGGTTCTGTCACATCTTCAGATGGCATCTATAAGCCCATCTCCCTATCCACCACATCTTCAGATGGCATCTATAAGCCCATTCCCGACATCACATTGTTGATACTCCAACATGCGAGTGCAAATTTCCGGGCACTCTAGTGTCCAATCATCTTCCACCTTCAGATCACGAAAGGCAAACTTGCCAATCTAACTCTTCAGGTCCAAGAAGATTGAACAGGGGCAACTGTTGTACCCCAAAATTTTCCCTCCCATTTCCTCAACATTTTCTCATCACCAGACCTTTGAAGATCAAGATCCAATTAGGGTTTCCTCTGCTCAAGATTTCTCCTTGCACTGATGGACCCAAATTAGGGTTTGTGTTTAAACAAAGATGTTTTGACCTAAAATGCCTAAGATGACTTTCATGCTTCATATTGGACTCCCAAGTTTATCCATACCAAGTTTCAAGTCTTGATTCCAAGTTTTGCCCAGTCAATTGGACAGATGACTTAGAAATCAGCTGTATTGGGGAAAAAGTCAATTGTGGCCAATTGACAGTCAAATCTCATGAAAATTGACCCACATCAATATTATGAACTCATATGGACCATTTGATCAAGTTTGGATCACAATTCCATAAGAAATTTGATCAGATCATCAAAAGGGCAAAATGGTCATTTTTAGGGTTTTGACTGCACAAAGGCAATTTTTGACTGTTTGACCTAGCCAATGGCAAACCAAGCTCACATATGGACTCAAGGACCCCATGGAATTGTCTTGACATGCTCAACAAACTCAAAAGATCCCAAGTACACAAGATTGACAGTTGAATTTCCCAGTCAATTGATCAATTTTGACTGTACACTGAAAAGTCAAACTTTGACTTTTTGGTCAAAATCAAGAGTTAAGATTCATTTTTCATCAAAACATGCCAAATCATGAAACTTGTTCACCAAGAAACCAAGAAATGCAAATTAGGGTTTAAAATGGAATTTTTCATAACTTAGAATTTTTCTAAGTTATGGAAAACCCTAATTTTTTCCCAACTTTGCCCCACTTTTTCACCATGATTCATTTGAATTCAAACAAAAGTCAAAACATGAAAGTTGTAGCTTGTTGCATAATATACAACTTTGATTCACAAAGTTTTCTCATTTGAAGCTTGTATCTCAAGTTACAAATTTTTGAATAAGGGCACTAAACCATTCTTAACTTAGTGAATTTTTGACCTATTTTGACAAGTTTTTCTACCCCACTTCAAGGCCATTTTCCATACACTTCCACTTGGAATTTCAAATTGCACTTCAAAGATGGATTGTAGTACCCATTCCAAGCTTTCCAAAATGTCCAATAACTCATCAAACAACCTCATGGTTAGCGAGAATCGAATTTCACAATATAGCAAAAACTCACTTTTGAATTGGCCATTTTTCATGTTCATAAGTTATGCAAACTTCTCAAAACCAGCATGCCCTTGATTACAGGTCCTTAAACCAAGTTACACTCAATAATTTAATGCTTGTTCATTGTGTCAAAGTGTTATTCTATGAGTTCAAGTATTATATACAAGTTTAATCCATTTTTAGATAAAGCAAAATAGCCATTTTTGAAAAGTCATGCTTTATGTCAATTGGTAAATCAAGCAAGTACAAACCAAATCTCTTTAGCACAAGATTATGAACAAATCACTCTGATCAAGAGAAGCTTTGCAGCAGGATTAGGGGTCCTCTACTGACCTAGAAACACAACTTGCCATTTCTTGCTTAAGTTAGAAGAAACATTGCATAACTCATACCAACTACCATATCAGCTCAAAAACAAAAGAACAAAGTTATCAAACACATTTCACACAACACAACCAAGCTAATACACGAGCCCTTAGCCTTCAAAACACTCTCCATCTCAGAATCACTCTCAAACTGCAAAAACAGGGCAGGCCCTGCAGTTTGAGTGCTATCTCTCATTTCTCTTGAACTCTCTTGCCCAAATCAGTTCACATACCTTCCATACCATCTATGCAAGCTAACCAAAAGCAAAGGCACGACCTGTAATCACTCTAACCACTTCCACCATTTTCACATTTCTGACTTACAGGTGAAGTTCTCTAGCTCGATTCAGAAGCTTTCAAGACAAAGTAAACATTGGAATAGCATCCCTGGACCTCAATGAAGCTTTTCCAATCATCACCTTGCACTGAAAGTTCCTACATTGCAAGATAGAACTTCAGCTGAACAGGTATCTTGGTGAACTCGTATCTCTCTTATTATGCATCATTAGCTTTAAGTTTGTGAATAAACAAGGTTCTACTCATGCCACTGAACATGTACATGTTTTTACTTTTCATTTCTTTTGCTTGAGTTGTGAGAATTTGGAGTTTGAAAATGGCAGAAAAACTAGGTTAGGATTTGGGGGAGGAGAAATTCTCCCTCATCTTAGAGAGTTAGATCAAGTTATGCATATGGTTAGAATCGTCTCTTCATGCTGAACATTTTTTATGTTATGAGTTTTTGTTAAAAAGCCAGGAATCAGGAGTTAAGGATTGATGAAAGAAGGCGCGCATTTTTGAATTGTTTGGTCTGAAGGTTGAAGACAACCATTTTCTGGGCTGGGCCTGTTTTGTTATTCCTTTTTGCACCATACATTTACTTTTGCACCCCCTGAGCCCATTTGCTTCATTTTTAATATTTTTTGACTTTTTCTTTTTTTAACTGATTCATTTATTTTTTCTCAGCATATTAAAAATATAAAAATATTTTTCCCATCATTTTTTGAATTTATTAAGTATTTATTTGATTGTTTTATACATAAATAAGTAAATATACATATATACTTTTTGTTTAAAATATTAAGATAATACAAATATATTTTTTATACACTTTTATTTTGTTTTTACTTCCTGAAAATATTTTGTATAAAAAATACCCTTTTTATTTTTATATTAAATATTATTATTTTTTATATATAATACATATTTAGAACTTAATACATAAATATATATATTTATTAATATACTTAGAATAAAATACTAAAAATATACATATTTTATTTTATTAATATTAAACACTAAAAAAATCATTTTTACAAATATATCTCTTTTCTTATTTTATTTTTGTATAAATAATAAATATTGCATATATTAATAAATAATACCTTTGAATTAGGGTTTTTGCCCTAAATTCAAAAATACTCCAAAAATAATATTTTTATTATTATTTTCTTTTTATTTTACATCAATAATCCTTTTTTTCATACATATAAAAAACCATTTTTTGCATTCTTGCATATTTGTTCTATTTTTATTTTATTTATGCAATTAAGTTACCTTGCAAATATTCAATATTGATGTAATAGCCTAGATTCAATTTCCTGTCTAAATACCTCCCCATTTGAAACATTGTACCCCCCTCCCTATATTATTGTATTGTAATAGCGTAGGAATTTAAATTTCGCACTTTATCGCTTTCTAAAATACAATGCTAGAATTAGGGTTTATATGCGAATAAAAAATGAACAAAATAGTTGGACCTAATATAAGACAAACAAGCATGAAAATGGACACACAAATCACACTTGCACCCCCTAGGGTATTCCACTTGTTGCCTTTCAAAAATGGGCCATATTGCATGTTAGGTCTCTTTGGGCAAAACAAACAAATTGAATGATCATAGTCCCTCGATAACACTTTTCAAAACAAACAAAAACAAATGATCAAGTCCCTTAAAGGAAATGCCCAAAGATACTTAACACCGTTGCAATTATGGTCTAAACGATGACCCGCGCCCGTCCCTTTCACATCCTAACATGAGATTGTCCACCAAATACAATGGTGGAACAAACTTATTAAAAGGGTTAAAACATAGCAATAAACTTTGAGAAATTTAGGAGTAGATAACCTCTTAGTTACTTGAATCAAACTTGCAAAAACAAAACACTTGCCTATTTTCTAAACCACACATCACTACACTTTCAAAACAACTTTCAAAAACAAATGAAAACCTTTTCAAAAGACATACATCTTTGTATACATCCCCACATGGATCATTACAAAGGTTGCCACCACATTGGCTTCTTTTCAAAACATTTTCAAACCCACACATACAAACACCATTTAAAACAATTGGAAACAAAAGGCAAGTGATCTAAGCAAGTAACTAAGAGCCCATGGATAACCATGGATAGAAAGGGTGCTAATACCTTTCCTTTCTATAATCTACTCCCCGAACCCAAGAAAACATCTCAAAAGGTTTTTTGCTGTGCTTTTTAACCTTTCCTTAGGATAAAATAAAAAGTCGGTGGCGACTCTTGCTCAACCGAAACATTTGCGAAAACAAACGCAAAACCATAGTCAGTTCTCCCACTGTATCACAGTTGCCACCGAACTTTATTTATTTGGAAGGAAAGGAAAAATATCGAGAAAATCCCAAAAGTAATAAGAAAAGGGTCTTCGTAACCAAATTCAGATTCAGGATCGATTATGCAAGGGGAATGTATTAGCCCCCTGATATCTGCGGTACTCAACGGGAACCATTTTGATTGTTTTGTGCATAAAGGTGTTGATATCTAACGGTTACTTGCTATTAATGATTAATGATTTAATTAATGGGAAAAAAGTTTAAAATTAATGTGCTCGCCAAGATTTCAGAATCATGTGCCTACGTATCCTCATAGTGCAATAAGGAAATCAGAGTCTCATAGTTCATGGGTTGAAAATAGTATTTATTGGTCATTTTTATTAGACGATATTAACGTTCGCGTTTTAGAAATTAACATAGCTTGTACTCTCACAAGTGAGACCTAAGCGTATGTTCGTACTGTGGTAGAACAAAAATAACGTGTCCTTTCTAAATATGTTTAAAGTGAAGCCCTAAGGTGAAAGATGAAATTTGATTGGTTGAGATCGATTATTAGGAGACGAATAGTAGATGGTCCCCTAAGACTGTGGGCATCTAGATATACAGGGAATCAAGTAGAATACACCACCAATTCCTTTTTCGTCTTTTAATTACGAAAAATCACCTTGATTTGAATCATTCTAAAGTTTATGAATGGAGGTAAATACTTTGGACAACTGGGTCATGTGTCCCGTATCCAAAGATATTCATAACAAGTATAGGAATACACCTTCTCATTCTTCTCTATTTCTTAAGGTTCATGGCGCACAATTCGCCTCGTATTTTATAGTATTTTATAGTTTATTTGCAACAAAAAAAGAACTTTTTTTACATGGATAAAAGAAAAAGGCATGATTAAATGAATGGAATACCAAAAATTGAGAATTCTCTTAAATTTTGTCATGCAATTCATTGCCTAATTGTTCTAGGGTCTTTGTAAGGCCTAAAGAAGCATGTATGGTACAAGTACTAATTCAACTTAATCAATCAAGTAATAATTATGGGCATAAAATAAAGATTAAAGTGCATAAAAGAAAAAAGGATTGAAAAAAACCTAATTTCTAATATACCAATCTATATCTACCTACAAGATAATCCAAGACTAACATTCAATTGAATTCACATTATCATTTTTATTATTATTATTATTTTTATATCCTAAAATAGAACTAAAAGATAATGAGAAGAGAAAATAAAATAAAAAGGGGAAATTACGTTAAGGCCCCCAGGAGGTGTAGAACCCAAGATGAGAAGTCTTAGGCATGTGGGATAAGAAGCCCGCCTGTTATTTTTGATAATTGTTTTAAAAAAAGGTGTGACGAGAGGGATTTAGAGGGTGTACGCAGAGTAATCCTAACGGGCTTTGGAAGAAAATAGGTGTGGGAAAGGCCTAATAGAAATGAACGGAGGGGTGAGAAGCCACACGCTTCAGTCTTTTGTTCACTTCTCTCCTCACTATCTCCTTGTCTCTCACCAGAGCTAGCTGCAGTTGCACTGGAAATTTCCTCTGGCAGCAGCTCAGCCCAGAAACACACAAACACACCACCATCATGTATTTTTCTTCATGCCTTAATCATCCCCGACCCTCATTTCTTCTCAGAACTAAACACATCCCTCTAATCCGTTTAAATAGTGAAAACACTAGGATTTTCATACGCAAATTAAATGTCATGTGCACAGGGAATCAAGCAAATATTTTAGGGGTTTCATTCAGCAGTACACAGACCACAACATGGTATCAAGAAGAAAGGATAAAGGCAAAGAGGAAAGGTAATTGAGAAGGACCAACCTTCGGAGTGAAGGAGTACCCTGGTACTTGTTGCAAAGTTTAAGATGGAGAATGAGAAACCCAGAGATTTTGAGAATTCCATATGTGTGTTCTTGATTGTTATCTTCTTCCTTCTACTTCTTCGTTTTGGTTTTCTTTAACGGTTATATTGTTGTTGTGTGTTGAGTGTTGATGATTATAGAGAAAAGATTAGGGGTAGAATAAGGAGTGTAGATTATATGATGATGATGATGATTGTGATATGGTGGCAAAACCGACAGTTATACTGGTTTTACGTTTGTATTCGCAAATGTTGCGCTAAGTAAGAATCTCCACCAAATTTTCTTTTATCCAACAAAGGAAATGGTGAAAAGAACAGAAAAATACCTTTCGAGATTATTTCTGAATAAGGCCGTAGTTTTTTACGGGCTCTTAGATGCTTGGCTCATTTTGAAATACCTTGTGCTTTGTGTGTTTTGAAAAGTATTTTGAAATGTCTTAGTGCGGCGATTTTCTTTATGATAACTCTTGTATCAGTCCTCAAGAGTGTTGACAAACATATGTTTTTGAAAGTTGTTTTTTGAAATGTGTAAGTGTAAAAAAAAAATTTGAGCAAGCATCTAACAGCTATCTACTTGTACTAAAAAAGGTTTGTTTTTTCCCTCCTATCCTTTAGTCAGTGCTATCCTACTATTAGTGAGTAGGTAGCCCTATCATTGAATGTTTGAGGGACATTCGAAGGGACGTATAGTCATAAAGGCAACAGATGGAGACGCTTTAGCAATTTTGTTCAATGGACTAGATCATTTACCGAAAGGCAACCGTAGAGTCATTAAGGGACTATGATCTTTTGATTTGCGGGTCTTTGCTAAAGCGTCCCCGTTTTGAGGGACATGACTGTTTTACTTTCTGAAAGGCAACTAAAGTGGGGTACCCTAGAGGTGCGTGTGTGCAAGTGATTCAATTCAGTTATTTGTCTTGTGTTAGGTTTGCTAGCGTTTGATTTTATGTTCTTACCATACAATCCTATTAGTCATGCATCTAGACATTTAATAGTTTACAGTAATTAAAAGTGCAGAAAGATAAATCCTAAACTATTACAAGGCTTCGGGGAGGGGGATTAATTACATATCCAAAACTTTGGGGGGAAAGCAGAAAAAAATAAAGTCCTAATTATGCTATTACATCCAGTAGGCAATTACAATAGTATGAAAAATAGAATGCGAAAGATAATGACACACGCGAATTGAAAGGCCGTCTAAAAAATCCTAAGAGAAAATATTTTGTTCGTTTTTTTTATTATAAAAGAAAATAAAACTTAAGTATATTTAATTTTAATTTCAAGAAAAGGTTAAAATAATTAATTAATTTGTTTACAAAAATTAATTTGATTAATAAAGCACTAACATAAGTTTTTTTTGTGATTTTTTTATTTAAAGTTAATTCAGATAATAAAGTCAATAAAGAAATAACAAGGAAAAAAATACAAAGGGGCATCTTTCGATCCAGGGAGAAATGGGAGGCTTTCGATTCAGATGAGGGTATTTTTTGATCCAAGGGAAGATGGCTCTCTTTCGATCCAGGAGAAAAATGGGGGGCTTCGATCTAGAGAAGGAAATGTCTCCTTCGATCCAGGAGGGCACACTGCTTTTCGATCCATATTTGCAAGCCAAACATTAGAACAATAAAGATACAGGACCTGGGTGTCGAACCCAGGTCCTTCGATCTTGTGCGTGTTGGCCTGCTCAGGCTTGATCTGCAGTACAAGCGTTAGAAAAAAGAAACAAATACAAACCTGGGTGTCGAACCCAAGTTCTTCTCCTGCACATACACCTGCAAGTTTGATCAAATGCTGGATCGAAACATACCCAAAGACCCTACCCTACGTATGTTCATTTCCTAAACCCAAATATGGGGTTAACACTAGCACAAGATCTTTGTACCACCTAGTTTGAAACCTGGCTGCTTCAAAGCCTTAAAATGGAACCTTGTACTTCCACACTTATATTTGTACGAATGATCAATAAGAACATAAACATGGATATAATTCAAAGTAATCGAAAGGTTGTGACCCAGAATTTTACCAAGTACTGGTGGGCTTAATGCATGGCTTTAGGCTAGTGTTTGAGAACACTTCCTGCAGACTTTAGGGAGTGAATAGAGCGTTGTTGAAGACTCCTTCGATTGGGATCACTTATGAGGATTTTGATAGCTTGGGGGGGGGGGGGGTTATGGGACAGCGTGTCTCCAATGCGTGTTTGTCTCTCTTTTTTTGTGTCCTTTGCAATGTGTCCTAGGCCTTGTATTTATAGGAGTGTGATGTGCATGGAAATGGCAAGGGTCAGCCATTAACTTAGGCTTTGAAGGCCATGAGACCAAAATCAGACATATTAAAAGACTTCCCTTTTTGAAATATTCATGCCTCTTTGGAATCTCGAATGAACCTGAACACCTTTGTCTTTTGAGTACCTTCCAGCGTTGCTTTTCAATTAGCCTGGAGTATTGATTCGAAGTGTTCAGAAACCTCCTTATTAGAGCTTCTTCGATTGGCCCAGAATTGTCTCCTTCGAAAGGCTCAAGTCTTGCCCTTAGATTGGCTCTGAGTTACCTTCATCGAATTATTCAAGTTTCATCATTGGGGCCTCTTCGATTGAGCCCCTACTCAACTAGCCCAAACGAACACTCTTTCCATGCCAATTGAAGCTTCCTTTGGCATGAATGCATGTGCAAGAAGTTTGAGTATGACAATATGTGGGATCTTAGGCCAGCCATCATCTTTGCATATTTCTCTTTTGTTTTGGCCAACTAGATCTAATCTTTGACCAAACCCCTTTTCTTTCAGATAACACCATGTGTCCTTCGAATGGGCCTTTGAATTGCTCTTTCGAATGGATCATTTACATGTCCTTCGAATGGATTTATATTGGACCCATCTATTTGCCTTAGCTACTTAATTCAAATTTCCCCAAGTGAGAACTTCATTCTGTCAATCGAAGCCTCCTTTGTCACTTCCTTCAAATGCCATTGTATAGGAAGCCTGGGCCTGGCCACATGTAGGACCAATACTCATCATAGAATAAACTTGCATTCAATAATTGTGTCTTCTTAGAATGGCCACCAATATGTGTCTCTCGAATGGACCTTTGGAGTTCTCTTTCAAAGGGGTCATATTGTGCGTCATAGTGCAGAAACTGTGCTGAGGGGTCCTGGCCTTGTGCATTGAAAGCAAGCTCAGAGGAAGTCCATGCCTTATGCATTAAAGGCAATTATAAAATAGACCTTTTCCCTTGTGAATCGAACAAACTTGTATGAGGTTCTTGCCTTACACAGTCGAAGCCTTATTATCTTAACCCGATCGAAGGAAACCCAACACCTAATCGAAGACTTTATGAACTTATCTTGATCGAAGAAGACACAGTTCCCAATCGAAGACTTGTGTACCAAAGCCTGGTCGAAGGGTTTTAGATGCCCAATCGAAGCTTGTTGACATGCCAATCGAAGGACACTGTTCTAATATGCCAAACGAATGACATTGTTCAGATGCCAATCAAAAGACATTGTTGACATGCCAATTGAAAGACACTTTTCTAGCATTTAAAAATTTTCATTTTCTTCAAGCAAGTGTTTGTAACCAACCATGTAAGAGAAAAACCTTGGGAAACATGAGAGGGAAAATTTTGGGGTACAACAATGATGATGATCATGATGATGATGATGATGATGATAAGAGCCATGAATTAGAAGCTTAGGATGATGATGGAGGTTTGACCTCTACTCTATTAAAGCTTCAATGTGAAGCTTTAAGGGAGTATTTTGAATGAGCTTTAGGTGGAGGTTAGCGATGAATTTCTATAGAGCTTTGGTAGGGTGAGATTACTTGAGTGTGAAGAAAAATGCTAGGGTATTTATAGATGAGGCGAATAGAATTTTGAGACGGAAAGTTAGTTAGGAAGTTAGAATTGGATCATTCTCCACCCTTAGGTAATGATCCATATGATCATTTTATCAGCGATTGAGAGGGCTTAATGAAAATTTAGTTATTTTATGTTTTTGGATTAAAGAGAAATTTGAGGGAATTATTCTTTTTTTGGTCATGTTCAAGTGTAAAAAACCAGTTTCAATGTGTGTTTGTTTAGAGAATTTGAGTTAGTTATGGATTAGGATAAAATTTAAATGAAATTAGAAGGTAAAGTTAGAATGGCGTTTTGGTCTCTACCACATGGTAGAGGTGGTTATGGTAGTTTATTTTCCAACTGGAGACAGTTGGAAGCTGTTAGGGTTAGTTTGGGATTTGTCCCAAAGTTAGTTTGTTGTAAGTTTCAATGTTGATTGAAGGGAAAATGAATTTTGAAGGGATTTTTGGGTAAATTGCCCCTGCCCAGTGGAAGAGGTTGTTAGAGATTAGTTAGTGACAGTTGGCCTGTTACTTATGCAGTGTTAAGTTAGTTAGCAATTTTTTTAGGTTACTTGGATGCTAAGAAATGTGTAGTGTATGTGTTTGTGAAAAGGCCTTGACTAATGTATATATGGTAATGTATATGCATTTGTGATGTCTGATTTACCATGAATATGTATAATGCTTGTTCCTTAGGGAGATGGTGTATTGTATGTTTAGTCTTGAGCATGATGCATGGATGATGTTTGCAATAAAGTCTCACTGGGATGTATGCTTGAACTGTTTTTTTTTTTTTTGCATAGGTTTTTTGACCGGTGGGCATGGCTGGTAAGATGTCTCATGATTGTAGAACATGATGATGGTATGGAATGATGTTAGTTTGTTCTGATTAGCTTGTGTTCATGCAGGTGATGATTGTCGCGGCGAGAAAATTAAGATTAAGCTATTGATTAACTTAACTCGGAAAAATAAGAGTCACCACCAAACTTTATTATTTCTAAAGGAAAGGGAAAATATCGAGAAAATCCAACGCGAAAATCAAATGCAAAGAGAATCACATCAAAAGGATGCTTGAGTTGAAAATGGCATGGATGACAAGTTTAGGTCATGACCTGGTTTCTAGGTAAGGCAATAGGGCGAACCAGGTTTTGGAGCAGCTTTTGTGCATATAGGGGCATCTTATCCTATTCCAAAATTTAAGTACTTAGAGGCAAAATTGATGTTTGACTCTTGAAAAAAAGTTGTAGAGGGGCTCAAATATGACATTTGGCTTAAAGTAGATTCCAAAAATATTGAAAATTGTGAGAGCTATGATGTTTGGACCAAGATACATGTCATTCTTGATTTTAGGTTAAGCAAACATGCACCAACTTGTTATTTTTTATTTTTCTTGCATCAAAAGGCTCAATGATGATATCTTAAACACAAATTTAATGGAACTTGATTGTCCTTGATTAATCTTGATGATTGCTTGAGAACTGGATGAAGATGGCATGGAAACAACCACATAAACCAACCTTGAATAAACTTTGAAAATATGCACCAAGCTTGAACTTATTTTGATCAAATATTTAATGAAGATTAGCATGGATGTTACCGAAGATTATAGGTCATTTCTTGAAGTAGAAGCTCTTGAGGACCACTTGTTGGAAAAACTTTGACCTTAAGAACTAAAACCTTAATTTAGAAACCATTTTGATCTTTTGATTTCAAGTCCCTACCTTGTACAAAAAGAGAAATAAATCAACACATATTTTTGTATTTTGAATAAGGTTAGCAAAGATTAAAATGTAAATAAGCAATAGATGCAAAAAGAAACACAAAGGGTGCTTGGTGATCTCCCACAAAGGTTGAACCAAAAGGGGTTTAGGTTATGAGGATACCATGCTTGTGATGCATGGGTTATATATAAATTATATGATATATGGAATCTTAGGGTAAAAATTAGGGTATGACAATGACCACATGATATTGGCTTACCAATGTTGTAGGTTTGTAACTGTATGTTGTAGTCTTATTATGGCATAGTAGCATGGCATAGTCTTGGCTTGAATTTTATGTAACAGACGACGTAACACGATGGCATGGATTACTGCAATAGTTTTTGCGATCATGTTACTGATGAGGTGTATGTTGTGGACATTGCAGGCACTTTGGTCGTGAATGACAGGTTGGGATTGTCATGTACACAACATGCATGTCATAGGAAATTGGTGTAAGTTTGCAACTTGGAAGATGGAACCATATCAAGTAAATAATGAATTGAGGATTGTATTGAAAACTGAAGGAATATGTCTAGGGTAGTGTGTTAACTTTGGTCAATTGTTTGACCAAAAAGTCAACAGCTGACCAAGAGTCGACTGTAGGTCAAATGTATAGTTTTGTGTATAATTTTCAATGTTCTTGTGTTGTAATGTATTCTTGGGTATCTTGTAAAGAATTTGACCTGGAATAATGTATTTTGACTTTTTAAAAATATAATCTTAACTTTTGTGTATTTCATGTTTCTTATATTTAAAGTGACCAAATAAAATCTTCTTTAACACTTGAATGAATAATAAATCCAATTTTATCTTGATCAATAAGTTCAAAGAATCCATGACTTCGTCAACTGTTGGCCAAAAGTCAACTATGACAAAACAAACTCCATACGCCTTTTTCACCATGAAGTGCTTCAATAACCATGTTCCTTGTATGGATGGAGAAGATTATACTGGAAAATAGTTGCCTCCAAGGTCTTGGGTCAAAAGTCAATTGTATTGTTGACTTTGACTAAGAAATGAAACATGTCCCAAAAATTCTTTTCTCTAAGCCAATGTCACAAAAGCTCTTGTATCATGACACTTTGATCCAGATGAATCTATCATATATTGCACAATAAGGAGATGAATTTCCATCAAACCTTAATTCCTGATGAATGTTCAAGTCTTGATCCATACAGTTGAAATACAATACACTTGTGGAATTCTTGAACCAATGTATGCAAATGCAAATGAATGAATCATAATGAGTAAAATGAATGTTTAGAATATGAGAATGTAGATGAATTTTTAAACTATAGGCCAAATGAAATATAAAGAGAGGTAGGGAAATTTTGAGATATGACAGAGTGTCACTTAGAATAAGTAAATTTTAAAGCACAGATTATTATTACTTGGTGGAGCAATTATCCAATAAATTGGAAAGCTAGAAGACCAATCATCTATCTCTTGTTGGACGTGTCACATTGGTAAAGAGTGTGTTGCAAGTTGTGTCGATTTATCCTATGATGTCTGATATGTTACCCAAAAAATGTGTGAACGATATCCATAGGTTTCAGCGGAATTTTATATGGGGGGATACGAATGATAAAAATAAAATTCATGTAGTTGGCTAGGAGACTATAACCAGGCCAAAGATGGAAGGTGGATTAAGGTTGAAAAAGCTTGATGTAATGAATATAGCTTATACTGTGAAGTTAAGTTGGAAAGTTATAAATAATGCAGAGGATTTGTGGTGCAAGGTTCTTAAAAGTAGGTATAATGCTGGTGATGATCATGCAAATATAACGTATAAAGTGTCGAACTCGGGCCTTTGGAAGGAGATCACTAAAGCCATCTTGTATGCCATGCGCGCGTGTATATGGAATATTGGTAATGATAGAATATTCATGTGTGGGAAGATAATTGGCTGGAAACAGGCATAAATATTTTGGATTAGCAGGTGTGTCTTCTGGAGGAGTTGGAAGATGCAAGAGTTAGTGGCTTGACTGATGTGAATGATGAGCGGAATTGGAATTTGCTGCAGCGGTGGATGCCAATCGAAGTTACAACCAAAATGCAGGCAATCTTACCTTCAGTAGACGGTGATGATAGAGATGAATTCATGATTGAAACCAAAATTGATGGATCACTGCCAGTCAAGAGCGTGTATATGCATATTTTCCATGAGAACAATGAGATTGTTGATGACAAATGAAAGAGAGTGTGGAATTAGAATGTACCGGATAGATTTAAAATCTTTATGTGGTTGCTTAAACATGATAGACTTTTAACTAATGCTAGCAAAAGTAGGAAAGGGTTGGGAGCTTCAATGTGCGGTATCTGTGGTAAAGCGACTGAAACAACTATCCATGACATGTGTGACTGTGATGGTGCAAGAGATATGTGAAGATCGTTATTTCCTCATTGGCACAAATATTTGTTTTTCAGACAAAACTATGGGACTGGTTCACTAGTAATATTATGGATCGAAATTGGAACAGTACTTGGGCTACATGTTGCCATGCCTTGTGGACTTTGAGGAATATGGAAGAGCATGACGGAGAGTTTGTGGGGCCTTATAACCTGAGGCGTTGGATTTTGCAAAGAAATAAAGAGTATGAATGAGCCAAAAGAATGTAAAATGAGCTTCAAGAGAGGAACAAGATGATGATGATGATGATTCGGTGGATCTCACCAAAATCAGACATGGTAAAGTTAAGTATTTATGGAGTTTGTAAAGCTAGTAAAGTGACGGGATGTGAAGGAGTGATCCAAGACAGTAGTGCTACTTGGATTTGAGGGTTTTTCGAAAGCGTTGGGGTGTTACAATGTGCTTATGGAAGAGTTGTGGAGAGTGTTAGAGGGTCTTAAGTTTACTAATGGCTTAGGATTGATGAAGATGGTGATTAATGTAGATTCGACTGAAGTATTACAAATCGTCAAGAAAGGTCATATTTTTAATGGAGAGGATGGAGCCATTATAAAAATAATCTGGAAGATCATCGATATGCATAATATAGTGAGGTTGAAGCATGCGTATTGCGAGCCAAATAGGTGTCTAGATGCTTTAGCTAATTTTGGGTGTGTTTTAAATTTGAAGTTAATCGTTTTCGACTCGGCTTCAAGTTTTATTAGACACTTGCTAGAGAACGATGCTAATGGCGTAACCACTACTAGGGTGGTGTTTATTTGATCTCCTTTTTTTTTTTGAATTGTTGGCCCTCTAATGTACCCATGAAAATTTTAAAAGGATATGATATTTTTCAATTAATAGATATATTTTTATTAGAACTGCACGTGTACGGATAGAGGTACTTAAATATCAATAGATTATGTACGAGTGTAAAGATTAGTGCCCACACCTATATAAACTTGAATACAAAAAAAAAAATTTAACTACAGTTATAAAAGTGAATACTATAGTATAATATCAAACTCTACCGATTGTCATCCTTAATTACTACGTTTTTAGAATTTTCTCTAATTATATTTTAAAAAAATAATTTTATATTAACGAGCATATGTCATCTTACAAATTTAACTGTCGGTCTATGAAAACTACATTAAATTTAAATGAGAGCCTGTTGGTGGACATATTCTCATTTTTGTTCTCTCCATGTAACAAAAGATATACATAATTTTTCTCTTGTTTTTTTCTTTTGCACATTCATGAGAGAAACAGCTCATTTCCTTCCATAAAATGACAATGTGTGGTGTTACAAAGCTAGACAAACAGATCCAATTATTCTTGGCAAAAGATGGAGTCCTTATCGCGAATAATTGTCTAATTCGTATATTGAGTTTATGGTCTAGAATCGTCTAATTGTCTCATTGTTTTTTTGTAAACATTATTCAACAAGAGTGAATTGAAGTAGTTTTTTTTTCTTGATAAATAATGCTTCTAATTTATATCTATAACATGCACCTAGTAGTTTTGTAGTTTTGTAGTTTTGTCACACGCATCCTTTGGGTCCCAATGCCCAAAAATTATGTGCATAAGATACCAAGATCAGGAATACTAATAATGAATGTGCAATGAATAGTAACGCCCATATAAGTTTTGTGCTGAGGAATGCTTCATATCTCTCTCTCAATCTTGATCGTTATTTAAAAACAAATCGCTACAAAACAGGTTGCACTTTGCTTTCCAAAAATATATGAAAAAAAAATTTCGAAACTTCCACCTAACTCATAATTACGTCCACGCAATTCCTTTCTTACATTCAAAAATACCTTAATGCTGTTTTAAAGCTTTTAATAATGATTTTAATTTCCATAAGTACCTTTCAGAAGTAGTTTTGGGTCCTTAGAATGTTAAAATGAAGGATTGATTCTCTAACAAAACGTATATTTTATTGATTCTTAAATGCAAGAACCTGAGTTCCCCTAAGGACTTTAGGCCAATTAGTCTTTGCAATGTAGTTATGAAGATTGTCACAAAGACTATTGCTAATAGGTTGAACGTGATGCTTTCGGATTTGATTGATGAAGGATAAAGTATGTTCGTGAAAGGAAGAATCATCACGGATAATACACTAATTATCATGGAATATTTTCATTGACAACTAATTATTTTATGATAAAATCTCACATCTGCCATTGTCAACTATTGATATCTCATTTAAAACCATAGTTTTCATTCATCAATAACGTAAACAAAATAACCATCAAAAGACAAGAAATTAAAACACAATTATTAGGAACCAATCAAAATATGGAGTAGATAAGTATCTTCGTCATCATCTTCTACTAACTCAGAAATCCTTCAACAACTTACGAACTTGCTCCAAAGTAACAAACAAAACAACAGTAAAAGGACCCTGCCTCGAAATCGTAGGTATAAACCCTTTGTAAAGAGCCATAGGACCCTCAGCACGAACCGTTTTCACCGCACAATCCAAAGCACCAGCATAAGGTGGTTCCTTACCAGGTTCCACCCTCATATTCATCACCCTTGTTTTAATAACATCAACCGGATTAGTCACAACCGCAGCCACAAATCCCGCCGCAAAACTCGCTGTCACGTGGGTCCCAAGCCCGTCTTTCATCACTCCCTTCTCCAGGATAATCTCCTTGAACTGGTCGTATGATGCCAGCTGTGACGCTGTAACGAGCATGGCGCGGTTCACTGTCAGAGACGAACCGCGCCAGAGACTCGTTACACCTTCTTGTTTTGCCATTCTGGTAATGGCGTCGATGACTGATTTGTAGTTTCTCCGCTGAGATACTGGGAGTCGACCATCGGCTTGCATTCGGACCATGGCGACATCGGCCGGGTTTCCGATTGCCGCTCCGACTCCACCGGCGATGAGTCCAGCTTCGATCTTGCGCAGCAGCGGCATGGTTCCTGCTTCACGATCTGACCACTTGTTTTTCAGGATGTCGTAGAGACCCATCCTGGTGGTGGAGTAGAGTGTCTGCCGGAGAACGGTGGCGGAGACGCCGGAGAACAAGGCTCTGACGCCTTCTTGTTGAACGAGACGGACTCCAACAGAGATCGGACCCACACGAGGCTGAATAACCGGAGTAGGCGCGACATGGATGGAAGTTGTTCCGGTTTGACCGAATGCAAGAGCGGGTCGGAGATTCTGAACCGGGTTCGGTTTGGGAGCGTTTTCGCCCTGGAGTTGCATGCGAACCTTGATTAGGTCAAGCGGGTGGGTTGAACATCCCGCTATGATAGAAGCAACACCACCTTCAACAAAACCTTTAACTCCCATGATGTTGTTTTAGGTTTTTGAGTTAGCAGAGAAAAAGCGTTCCAAAGAATGGAAAAAATCTGGGAAAAAGAATAACCAATGGAATGAAAACTAATATGAATCAGAGAAAAGACCAATTGGAATTAGAGGACATCTCACTGGAAACCAGGAGATGGGAATGAAGGCCACAAGCTATGGAAGAAGCGTGAGGAACAGAAGGCCTTTGAGACATATGCTAGCTACAATTAGGGTGTGGTTTTGGTGTGAAGAAAATAAGAGATGGTGTGGGAGAATTTATAGTTGGGTTTTTTAGGATGCGCCTAGGTTAAATCTTTCTACGCGATTACAGCGGCCACTGATTAGTCCAAATCTTTTCATTAATTATTTAACGCGTTTGTGGAACGGGCTTTATTTGAAAGGCACTAATTATTATTTTTTTAATTTAGATTTTTCTTAAAGGAATTATTTTGAAATGATTCCACTGATTAATATAAAGAAAATCAGTGATACGCTCACACTAAAAAAAGTTTTAATCAATTATAATTATAAATTCTGCCAAATTAAATTTTAATTTTTAAAAAATTTATACGATATAATAAAATAATATATTTTAATTAGATGAGAGTATAAGTTTTTTTATAGCGTTAGTATATCTCTTTAAACACATTGATATTATAGCAAATAGAAAAAATTTATTAGTTTTTTAAAAATTTTAAATAATTTATTATTTTCAAAAATATTATAATTGATTTGATATTGAGTGGATTTTTTTATATTCAAAATTTTATTACTAGAATTTTAATTGAAAAATTCTAAAATTAATAATAGTTTCGGCTTCAAGATAATGTTAATAATTTGATTTGACTACTAAAATAATATATTCTCTGATTATTATTATAAGAAACAAAAAAGATTTATTTGTTAAATAATTAATATATTTAGATATTATTATATATCAGATATATTAATTATTTAATAAATTAAAAAAAATTATTGTTTATAATACCGCCATAGAGTGTATTGATTAAGTTGGAGTAATATAATTAATTGTTTTGTCGATGAAATTTGATTCAATTCATATATTTCCTCTTTTTATATTTATAAGAAAAATAAAATTATTTTGTATTCATTAAATAGACAATGTATTTAGTTTATATATTGATTAAATATATTGATTATTCAATTTATTTAAAAAATTAATTTTTCTTATAAATATGTTGTGTTTGGATTGACGGTGGACATAATTGATTTTAAAAAAATTGAGTATGGTATAATTGATTTTAATAGAATTAAATTTAGTAGAATTGATTTATATTTGACTACAATAATATAAAAATGATTGTTATCAATTAATATTGTTCGGATAATTTAATCATAATTAATTTTAAATAGTATAATTAGTAAAATGATAATATATTTTTATATAAATATTAAAAAAAAGGAGTCATTGATGAAAATTGATGAAAATTAAAGAAGATAAAAAATGAAAATAAAAAAGAGTTGTAACAAATAATATATAACAAATGTAGAATTGGTTTTACTAAACTAAAAATCTAAGAATTACTACTCTTAATATAATTGCTTTTGGAGGACGAAAATTTATTTTGAAAAATATCCAAACAAAAAAATTAATTTTTAAATTGAAGTGAATTAGAAGTGCTTTTGAGACTTGTTAAAGTCAATTTAAATATACATTAATTTATTCAAAAAAAGTTATAAAAAAATATTATCCCTTCGGTTATAAAATGATCGTTTTAAAATGATTGTCGTTTTAACAACAAAAAATTCTAAAATAATTGTAATTCTCACTTTTCAATATAGTAATGATTATTATTTTTTCAATTATACACTTTATTTTTTATTTTCTATACTACTTCTAATATATTAATAGATTAATTTTGTAAAATATAATCTCTTATGACAATATCATTGTATTTCTTAATTTGTGTGCAAAAATCTTAAACGATGATCATTTTAAAATATAGGAATAATGATTTAATTTGACTACTAAAATAATAATAAAATAATAATAATTAATACTCTTTTCGTTTCACAATGAGTGATTCAGTTGATTATTTCCCATATATTAAATAAGTAAATATAAAAATAAGAGAAAATAATATTTTTATTATAATACCTCTATTATGTATTGAGAATAATAAAAAAATTATTAATTAAAAAGTAAAATTAAAACAAAATATATATATATTAAAATTTAAAATGTATCATTCATGGACATAATTTTATTCTATATAAATTACCCAGAAAGAGTATTAAATTACCCATTCTAGGGTTAAGTTGATTAAAAAATAATTATATTAAAAAATTATATTTAATTCAAATCTTTGCGTTGATATTGAAAATGAGTTGTTTATTTTTTATCTAAATTTTTAAAACAATAAATTTATGTATAATAATAGTTTAATCTTCATTCATATTTTTGTAAAATTTAATTTAATTAATATCAAATATTTTAGACAAACGCTAATTGAATGTCATTTATTTATTAAATGTTTATCCAAACTTCCATTTATTTAATGCACAACAGCCAATCTTACAGTCAAACAAAAACAAATGTGTATTAAATAAAAAGTATTTAAAAAATATAATTATTAAATACTTTAAAATATTTCATAAATCTATTAAATGTAAAAATATTTAATGTATTTTTAAGTGAGTCATTTCTATTTTATCTTTCATACACATCAAAATATTTTATAAGTTATTTTTATTTTGTCAAAGGATCGATGAAACGGTAAGTCTGTAAATTAATTTTTAGACTAATCTCTAAATGTATTTTAAATTCATGATAATGTGTGTATTTTACCATTCAATGGAGAATTTGGATGTTTTGGAATAGCCCTCAGGATAGTTTCCTTCTAAGACAATAAGTTTGTTATAAATTTGGTATATTTTAATAAAATTTAAGTTCTAAGCCATTTATACAAAATCTACATAATTGTTAAAGTAGTGAGATGTCTGAGGGTCCTCTCGAAAAACATCAGGAAATCAGGGAAGACATACCTCCTAAAAAATGATGTCGAAACACATGTGAACTGGTCAAAAAATACATGTGCATGTTGTTGAGATATTAGATATGATATCAAATATAATTCAAGTTAAATATATTGAGGTATTGGATATAATATTAAATATAATCTAAATTAGATATGTTGAGATATTAGATATAATATCAAATATAATCCAAGGTAGAAAGCTCAAGTCCAATTAGGGTTGTATATAAATAGTCATAGTCTGTATCATTATTTTAACAATACAATTCAAGTGAATAATATAATTCTTATTTATTTATTATTCTCACTTTCTCTCCTCACTAAAAGTGTCTCACGCATTAACAAATTGGTATCCAGAGCTTTCGATTATTGTTCTTGATCGTATTTTCAAGAACTTCACGTCAGAGATCGTCTTTTCAGGGCAAATGAATCAACCGTTGCAAAGATGACTAGTGATAAAAGCATTCTTAATTCTCTTCTAATGCTTGACGACAAGAATTAGATCCGATGAAAAAAATAGATGCAATCTTTGTTTTGCTTCCATGATACCCTAAAAGTGGTTATCGACAGCGTTTCTGCACTGGCTGCATATGCAACCGAAGCACAGAAAATTGCCCGCAATGAAGTCAAGAAGAAATATTACAAGGCTGCTTAGTGCATTCAGACGGTGTTCGATGTTGCAAACTTCGACAAAATCTCTCATTCTAAAATGGAAAAGGAGGCGTGGGATATTCTGGTCAAGTATTATGAAGGAGGTGAGAAAGTCAGGGTTGTTAAGTTGCAGACCTTACGTCGACAATATGAATTGTTGTCGATGGGAGAAGATGAAAAAGTTGCAAAATATGTGTCGAAGGTCCAGAGACTCGTCCATCTCATGAAGGACTGTGGTGAAACCATAACTAGTAAGATCATAGTTGAAAAGGTAATGTGAATATTGGTCTCTCACTTTGATCACGTTATCAAGAATCCAATCTACTTGAAACCATAAAACTGGAAGATTTGATTGGTTCGTTACAAGCACATGAGATTAGGATTGTCGAAAAGAAAAAAGTTCAAGACTCGATACAAGCTCTGCAGGCTCAGTCATGGAAAAAGAATGGTGGTTCCAATAAATTCAAAGGAAAGTTCGACAAGACTAAGGGCAAGAAGTCTTGATCGAATCCCCACTAGAATAAGGTCGGTGTAGGACTTCTGAATCCTCGAAAAGAGGAGGAGGAAACTATCAAAAGGACAAACAAGTTAAAAAAGATTTGCAGTGCTATAACTGCGAAAAATGGGGTCCCTTCGCTAAGAATTATTGGTACAAGAAAGACAAGGGATCGACAGGCAAGGACAAAGGAGCAAATCTTACACGTCAAGATTTATATGATTCTGAAGGTATGGTGGTTATGACTGCAGTTGCAGATAACCATGTCAAATCCAAGATTTGGTTCCTTGAATCTGGATGCTCGAATCACATGACTGGTCAAAAGGTGTAGTTGGCAGATTTCGACGAGTCAAAGAAGAGTAAGGTAAAACTTGCTGATAGTAGTTTGTTACAAGCAAAAGGTACTGGCAACATAGTTTTTCAAATGAGTAATGGAGGGAAAGCTATGATCAAAGATGTGCTCTATGTATCTGGAATAAAGTGCAGCATACTAAGTGTTGGACAACTTGTCAAAAAAGGTTTCTCAGTTATTACGAAAGATGGGGCTTTAAAATTGTTTGACACCAAGAACAATTTAGTCTTGAAATCTCCTACATCAAAGAACAAGACATATAAGACCATGATCAGTTCGACTGAAGTACAATGTCTAAAAATTATTTTCGACCACAAGAATAGTTGGTTGTGGCATTCGAGGTTTGGGCATTTGAATTTTTGATCACTCAAACAGCTGATTACTCAAGATATGATAACTGGTATCTCAAGTTTTGAGATGCCCGACAAACTCTATGAAGGTTGTTTAGTCGGAAAGCAATTCAGAAATTTTTTCGTTTCAAATATGCAAATAAGATCATCATGCATAATCTAATTGGTACATTCAGATGTATGTGGTCCATTCAAAGAACATACTATTGGTGGAAACAAATATTTTGTTTCGTTTTTCGATAAGTATAGTCAAAAGCTGTGGATCTGTGTGATCAAGAGAAAGGACGAAGTATTCAAAATATTTAAGAGATTCAAGATACTTGTCAAAAACCATTGTGAGAAGAGGATCAAAGTTCTGTGAACAAATGAAGGTGGCTAATACACATCCAAGATGTTTGAAAATATATGTACAGATCATGGTGTCGATCATGAGGTAATTGCTCCTTATGCGCCTCAAGATAATGGAATTATAGAAAGAAGAAACATAACCATATTGGGTATGGCGAGATGCAAGTTGAAGCAGAAGAATTTTCCAAAATCCTTATGGGGAGAAGTTGTTTCAACTGCAGTTTACATTCTGAACAGGTGCCCTACCAAGAAATTGAAGAACAAGGTTCCTGAAGAAGTGTGGAGTGACAAACAGCCATCAGTAAGTCATTTGAAGATGTTTGGCTCTATGTGTCATAAGCATGTTTATGATGCGAGAAGAAGGAAGCTTGGTTACAAGAGTGAACCTATGATTCTGGTAGGATATCATAAAACTGGTGCATATAGGCTATTCAACCCAATTAACGATAAGATTGTGTTAAGTCGAGATATTCTGATTGATGAAAATTTTCCTGGGATTGGAATTCTAATGAGGAAATTAATAAGCCATTGATAAGTTATGGTTTCAACGAAGAACCTGTGAAGTCGAATACATTGTTGATATTCTAGTCGAAGTTGAAGAAGTTGCTGACATTCCTGACACAGTCGAAGTCGAAGAGGGTGTGGCTATCATAAGCCAAAGACCTGAAATAACTAGAGTTTCCCAACTAGACTTCTATACTATGAAGTAACTGGTGATGATGAAGTAACACCAGATGGAGAATTAGTTCATTTTTATTTACTTACAGGTGTTGAACCAATCAACTATAGCGATGCTTTAAATATCCAACTGTGGAAGTTAGCTATGGTCGAAGAGTTACAGGCAATCGAAAGATACAACACATGGGAGTTAGTCGAATTGTCAGCACAAACAAAAGCTATTGAAGTAAAGTTGGTGTTCTAGTTGAAACACACTACTAATGGGTCGATAGCAAGACATAAAGCAAGGTTAGTAGCTCGAGGGTTTCTTCAAAGAGAAGTACTCGACTACTCTGAAGTATTTTCTCCAGTAGCAAGACTAGAGACTGATCGACTAATGGTAGCATTGGCATGCAACCAAGGTTGGTCGATATTTCACTTAGATGTGAAGTCAATACTTCTGAATGGTCCTTTAGACAAAGAGGTCTATGTCACACAACCTCATGAGTTTGTGATTCAAAAGGAATCAAGTAAGATATATAAGTTAACAAAGCGCTATATGGCCTCAAGCAGGCACCTAGGACATGGAACAAGAAGATCGACTCATACTTAGTCGAATTGGGATTTGTAAAATGTGAATCAGAGTATGGTGTCTATGTTCAAGTTATAGCACAAGATATAACAATCATCTGCTTATATATCAATGACTTACTAGTAACTGGAAATAGCATGGAGAACTTGTCGAAGTTCAAAGAGATGATGGTGAAGGAATTTGAAATGTCAGATCTGGGAAAATTGTCTTATGTACCAGGCATTGAATTTCAAATGTCGAAGCAAGGTATGGTGCAACATCAAAGGGAGTATGTTAAAGAGATACTTAAGAGATTCAGAATGGATGATTTGAATCCTGAATTAGCTCATGTCAAACCAAACTTGAAGTTGGAAAAGCATAGAGAGGAAGACAAAGTTGATGTAACTTTGTTGAAATAAATTGTTGAATCTCTGAGATATGTGTGCAACAGTCGACCTAATATAGGTTTCACTATCAGATTATTGAGCAAATACATGAGTGAACCAAGAGTGTCACACATGAAGGTTTCAAGAAGAATTTTGAGATACTTAAAATGATCGATCGACTATGGAATTATATTTCAACGAGACTCTCAAGGCAAAGAAGCAACAATTACTTGTTTTTCAGATGTTGATTGCTATGGAGATAAGGAAGATCGAAGAAGCACAACTGTATATTTCTTTCAAGTGTTTGGTGCCCTAATCTCGTGGTGTTTGAAAAAGCAACTCGTGGTGGCATTATCATCATGTGAAGTTGAATATACAGCATGATCCTATGTTGCATGTCAAGTAATTTGGACCAGATCGGTACTTGAGGAAATGGAGGTCAAAGTGAAGAAACCTCTTGTGTTGCAAATCGACAACAAATCATCCATAAATTTGACGAAGAATCCAGTTATGCATAGAAGGAGTAAGCGTATTGAAGCTAGATTTCACTTCTTGAGGAAAAAGGTAAATCAAGGTGAACTTGAAGTAAGGAAGTGCTTTTGAGACTTGTAAAAGTCAATCTAAATATGCATTAATTTATTCTCCCTCTGTTTCAAAATAACTTTCATTTTAACCAAAAAAAATTGTTTCAAAATGACTGTTATTCTCACTTTTTAATGTAGTAATGATTACAATATCATTGCATTTTTTAATTCGTGTGTAAAAATCTTAAACGACGGTCATTTTAAAATAGAAGAAGTAATGATTTAATTTGACTACTAAAATAATAATAATTAATACTTTTTCCGTTCCATAATAAGTGATTCAATTGATTATTTCACACTTATATATATATATATATATATATATATATATATATATATATATATATATATATATATATATATATATATATATATATATATATATATATATATATATATATATATATATATATATATATATATATATATATAAAAGAGAAAATAATATTTTTATTATAATACCTCCTATTATATATTGAAAATAATAAAAGTTTTATTAATTAAAAAATAAAACTAAAAAAAACATATATTGAAATTTAAAATGTATCATTCATTTTTGGACATAATTTTATTCTAAATAAATTACCCAGAAAGATTATTAAATTACTCATTTTAGGGTTAAGTTGATTAAAAAATAATCATATTAAAAATTATATTTAATTCAAATCTTTGCATTGATATTGAAAATAAGTTGTTTATTTTTTATCTAAAATTTTATAACAATAAATTTATGTATAATCTTCATTCATATATTGTAAAATATAATTTAATTAATTTCAAATATTTTAAACAAACGGCTAATTGAATGTCATTTAATATGTTCATCCAAACTTCCATTTATTTAATGCACAACAAGCCAATTTTACGATATTTTTTTTTTGTAATAATTAGGTTTTGAATTTTTTTTTTTGTAAATAACCATGTTTTCGAAAAAAATTACGTAAATAATCATATTTCAGAAAACTCTACAAAGGAGGAGCTATCTCACTTGGAGCCTACACCTTAAATTAAAGGGGAGGCGCCATCTCACTTGGCGCCTAGGTGTTAAAAGTGTGTCCTAAGCCATGTGAGATGGCGTCTTAGTGCAAATGAGGTCCAATTTTTTTTGTTTTTTATTTTAAATGCAGGACATTAGGTAAACGATATAGCTACATGAAAATTCAAATTTTTATTTACACAAAATGATTACATAATAAATAAAAAGTACAAAATAATTAGTGGTCCCCCGGAACTCGGTAACGACCCGCAGTTCTACATTTGTGTACTCGCCTGTCTCGTGGTGGATTTTGTCGTGTTTCCTGTTGTGGCAGATTCGATGGCCCAGCGAAGTCAATGAGTTTCGGATCCATGAAATCGGTCAGATCTCCATATCTGGAAGATCCTCTTTGGTACAGTCGGTTACCCATACCCTCAAAGTTTGGTCGTCTTGGTGGTGGATAGGGTTCCATGGTTGGTCTATAGCACTGGTCGTTTGAGTAAGGGGGTAGAAATGAAATGAATCCTGGGGTGTTTGGTATTGCGAATGTTGGGTGCTTTAGTGATGTGGTGGTTGATGGTAAATTGGGTCGGTTGGGTCATATTCTTTAGAAAATCCCATATCAGGACCAAGGTTAGATGTTGAGGGGCCCATATTGGGATATGTAGAAGACTGGAATTGTGTGTGGGGCATGCGGGTGTATTAGTATTGTGATTAAGATTGTGGTTGGGTGTGAGACATATGGGGGTATTTGTATTGAGGTGGTGATTGTGGTTCGGTGTGAGGCATGTGGGTGTATTCGTATTGTGGTGGTGATTGTGGTTGGGTGGCTGTGGATCTGTATCATCGGGGAGGTTGGTGGGAGGTTGATGTGTGTTGGGTTTGTTGTTGGGGAAATGAGGGTTGTGCCCATTATGTTCGTGGGTCAACCAAATAGCTTGGATGAGACACGTGCATTTCTGGGTTACTAACCGATCTGTACCAAGCTAAATATTGATCCGTGTGTCACATATTACTCTGGTTGAAGAAAACAGGGAATTGCAAGACATGTTGGTGACGCCTATGCCACATCTTACACCATTCTGGAGCAAAATATTTCCAATTGGTAAGACCCCATTGGGCGTCGACCCTTTTGAGATGCCACAGGGACAATCAAGTTGGATCACAGGGTATCTCTTGATACATTCCAAACTGCATCTTGACACGGTCGTTGTGGTACATCTCCACAATGTTGAACCGTATGATTGCAGTCTTTGTCGTCCAAATTGTTGCATCCTCAGAGTTTGATTCATGGTCTAAACCCAAATATGGTCTCCAGATAAACCGTGGATAAAATTAAATCAGCTTAATGAAAACATAATAAATAATTTAAAAGTAGAAAAGTTCAAAGGTATGACGTACATCATTCAGACCAAGGTGATCCAATAGATTGCGATATAGAGTGACATTGAATATGGGATTCTTGCCGTAATCCATACCCGTCACGCAGTACCTAAAGGAATTGTAAAATAGTTTATTTTTATCATATATTTGGTGAACAAATGAATAATAAATGATATAAGTTCTTGACTTACTTTGTTGCGTATGGGAAAACGAATGCGTTGTTGTTGACGGGATTTAGGGACTCCACTATCCACCAACCCCAGGCTTGGAGTAAGAAAGCGCATCCATAAAAAGTATATTTTTTCTTGGTTGCATTTTTACACAAGGAACTGTATAGATGGGCTAAAACAGCAGAACTCCAACTATACTTTCTAGTTTTTTCAAAGTTTCTAAGTAAATTTAAATACATGAAATTTACATTATTCCCCGTACTTTCGGTAAATAAAAAGGTTCCAAAAAATATCGTTATATAATTTCTAGCTTTTATTACTCTAGCTAGCTCGGAGGAATTTTCATTCAACTCCAGAGTCGCATAATGTTTTTTGAGTTCATTAAGTAATATACCTTCGCCTCTAGCACGACCACCTTCAACAAAATCTTTGTCCAACAATTCCTTGCACAGAGAGTTTGGCTGTTGAACCGACCCGTTAACCGCCTTACCGTCGGTAGGGAAACCCAATAACATGTAGACGTCCTCTAGTGTGACAGTACATTCACCTATTGGTAGATGAAATGTGTCTGTCTCGGGTCTCCACCTTTCCAATATTGCAAGTATGAACTTTGAATCAATCGTTCAGTTGGAGATCTTTATAATATTTTCAAAACCCGCATATTTAAGATAAGGCATGATCAACGGGTCGGGAGCAATGTAGTTGTGTGACCGAATTCTGAATCTTTTAGTATCCTAAATTCAAAATGTAAAAAGTGTAAGAGTCCATAAGATGTATAAATCATTAATATTATTATAAAAATTTATAAGTATACAAGAATATTTGAGAATTTATAAAAACTTACAAACGCTGCAATGTTATCCCTTATGCCTCTGTGAGAATCGCCCATTGTGAGAAGAGCCATAGTTGAGATTGTATGAGATAATTAAAGAGTTTGTATCAGAGAGTGAGATGATTGTTGATGCAAAAAAACTATGTGAGGCTCTGTATTTATAGGCAAAATTTTATCACAGAGTGAATAAATGAGGTGGTTGGTGGGTGCATGCATGCATGATATGTGTCACTCATGAGGTGGTTGCAGTGTAGGTGCGGGCTAGGTGGCAACCTTTGGGAAGGCATCTCTGCATGCATGTAATACGATTAGACATGTAGGGAGGATCCATTTAACTTGGAGAATGAGTACAAAATTGAAAGGTGTCGCCATCATAGTTGGAGAATTAGAGGTGGCATGGGTTGCAGTGTAGGTGCAGGCTAGGTGGCAGCTTTGGGGAAGGCATTTCTGCATGCATGTAATACGATTAGACATGTATGGAGGCTCCATTTGACTTGGCGAATGAGTATAAAATTGAAAGATGTTGCCATCCTAGTTGGAGAGTTAGATGTGGCATGGGTTGCAGTGTAGATGCATACTAGGTGGCGACCTTGGGGAAGGCATCTCTGCATGCATGTAATACGATTAGACATGAAGGGAGACGCCATTTGACTTGGCGTATGAGTACAAAATTGAAAGGTACCTCCATCCTTGTAACACCCCTTCTAAAAATATAACCCGCGAATATATTAATTAAATCAGAGTAACATGAAAAACAGGGATGTCACAATTCAAGATAATTATAAAACCTCAAATTTACAGTTGTCATGCTTTACTGAAGGAATTATTATTATAAATATTTAAATCAACATCATGTTCTACACAGTGGAAATATCTCAAACCCGGAATAACTTCACTTTGTAAGTATTCCCAACATAAATTAAACAATAGAAAATAAAATTCGTCATTCAAACGTTACCCCCAGTGTTACAACCTATCAGAGCACGACACTGACACGCGGACTAAAATAACATAGCTCTAGAGCCATCCTCACCAATTCCTGAGCTGCTAACTTTAATCTGAAATCATTAAAGTAAGGGTGAGATTTCTCATAATTAACATGCATTATAAATTTCTCAATCAACATTATATCACAAGCATATTATTTCACCCATTTTAGCATAAACTCAGATTCAACACACATTTTTAATCATACAAGTCATTATGCACAAATCAATAGTCAACCAAAGAATTGTAACACTGGAAGACATCCTAACATGTTACAATTCCATGCAAACACAAATGCAGACACTATGCATGTGGTACCAACACGTGACCAAGTCACCATCACTGATCCATCACACTCGGATACAGTAACCATCGATTCGTCCATCACACTCGGACATGAATCCAGCCGAAGCAATCATTGATTCGTCCATCACACTCGGACATGAATCCAGCCTAACCACCCATCACTCTCGGGTATCGGTTAACGGCAATACAAGTCAAATTCCACACAATGGGTATTAACTTCACCAAAATAATGCATATGCATGTACATCACTAACATGCCATATCAATCAACGGAATATGATCACAACATAATTCCAAATAATTCCAAAACCAATATACCACAGGATCACATCTCAATCATAATGGATAGCAGGCACAACACATGAGTATCAATTCTCATTCACCAAATCAGAACACTTCACAACGATTCTACATCATTCTCAAAATACCAGGATTTACCAAAATCGGAAATTCAACTCTTTTTAAAATAATTTTTCATAAAATAATATTTTTCTTATTTTATAAGATAGAGTATTTAATTTAAGAAATAACGTCCAAAACGGCACTCAAAACGGACTTACGGTTTGAAAGTTATGAATTTTCAAAGTTTAGAATTTTTCAAAAAGTTACAGCAGAACCCGGTTCCTACATATACAGGAACCAGTTCCTGCGAAGTTCAGAAAAACACCCATTCTGGAAAATGTACTGGAACCCGGTTCCTATCTATACAGGAACCGGTTCGTGAGTTGAAAAAGTCAGTTTCTTCGCAAATTTACACTGGGAACTCGGTTCCTCCCCACTGGGAACCGGTTCCTGCGACCTGAAAGTCAAAACTGCTATTTGACAACATTTATTCATTCCAAATCCCATCCAATTCATACCCATACGAATCCAACTCACAGAATTGCCAAAACAAGTTATAGTACATGATTCTAATGAGATTATAACACACCATAACATCATACAATTTCCTCATAACCTCAAATTGAATCAAAATATAATTTCATGGGATTGGGGTTTGAATTTCATAAATCCTAAATTGGGATTCCTAACATGCCTAATCAATTTTATTGATCCCAAAATCCATAAGGCATATTAAATAATTGAAATCACCCCTTACCTCGCGATGATCCTTCGAATTCTCGGCGTTTGGCTTTTTCCTCTCTTCTCTTCTCTTCTCCAATTTCACGTACACTGAGTTTTTCCAAAACCCTTCTTTTCCTTTTCCTTTTTATTCTTCTTTTTCTTTTCCTTTTATTATTTGCAAAATAATAATAATAATTAGTAATTATTTTAATAGAGCTTTTTACTACACACACCTCTAATTCAACTTTACACCCCCGGTCTTCCTTTTTAATTCCATAATTAATTCATCCATTTAATCCAAAATATTATAAATTAAGCATTTAATTAATTTAATAATTAAATTCCTAATTATTTAACAATTGAATTAAATTGGGGTGTCACAACTCTCCCCTACTAAAAGAGTTTTCGTCCTTGAAAACATACCTTAGACGAACAGTTCGGGATACGAGTCCTTCATCTGGCTCTCCAACTCCCAAGTGACATTTCCATCTGCTGGTCCTCCCCAAGCCACTCTTACCAACGCGATCTCCTTGCCTCACAACTGTTTCAACTTCCGATCCTCAATTCTCGCAGGTACCGCTTCCACAGTCAAATTCTCTCGTACCTGTATATCGTCTACCCGAATCTCATGAGACGGATCAGCAATGTACTTCCTTAGCTGAGATACATGAAAAACATCATGCAAATTTGCAAGTGACGGAGGCAAAGCAATATGATAAGCAAATTTCCCAACTCTCTTGGTAATCTGAAACGGACCAATAAAACGTGGAGTCAACTTCTTTGACTTCAAAGCTCGACCAATACCAGTCATCGGAGTAACTCGCATAAAAACATGTTCTCCTTCGCTAAACTCAAGATCTTTCCTCCTCTTATCATGATAACTTTTCTGACGACTCTGAGAAGTCCTCATCTTCTCCTGAATCATCTTAATCTTTTCCGAAGTCTGTTGGACAATTTCCGGTCCAATCACAACACTCTCTCCAGATTCATACCAACACAACAGTGTCCGACACCTCCTACCATACAATGCCTCAAACGGAGCCATACCAATGCTCGAATGAAAACTATTGTTGTAGGTAAACTCAATCAATGGTAGATAATTATCCCAAGCTCCACCTTTCTCCAACACACAAGCTCTTAACAAATCTTCCAACGACTGAATCGTTCTCTCTGTCTGACCATCTGTCTGTGGATGATAAGCGGAACTCAAACGCAACTTAGTACCCAAAGCTTCTTGCAATCCCATCCAGAATTTAGATGTAAACCTCGGATCTCGATCCGACACAATACTAGAAGGAATACCATGCAAACTCACAATCTTCTCAACATACAATTCTGCCAACCTTTCCATCGGATAATCCATTCTTATCGGAATAAAGTGAGCAGATTTCGTCAACCGATCAATAATAACCCAGATAGAATCATAATTATTCGATGTCCTTGGCAAACCAGACATAAAATCCATAGAGATTCCATCCCATTTCCATTTCGGAACAAACAACGGTTTCATCAATCCTGACGGTTTCTGATGCTCAATCTTCGACTTCTGACAAACCAAACAAGCATACACAAACTCAGCAATTTCCTTTTTCATTCCCGGCCACCAAAACAACTTCTTCAAATCATGGTACATTTTAGTAGCACCAGGATGAATACTCAATCCACTACGATATCCTTCTTCCAGAATACTCTTCCTAATCTCCGCAACATCCGGAACACACACCCTATTACCAAATCTCATAACACCATTCTCATCAATCCGGAACTCGCCTCCTTGACCTTGGTTGATCAATGTCAATTTATCAACTAACCCAACATCGGACTTCTGTCCATTCCGAATTTCTTCCAGAATACCACTAGTTAGTTTCAACATACCCAATTTCACACTATTCGGAGTAGTTTCACATACCAAACTTAAATCTCTGAACTGCTCAACCAAATCTAACTCACGGACCATTAACATCGACATATGCAAGGACTTCCTACTCAAGGCATCCGCAACAACGTTTGCCTTACCAGGATGGTAATTCAAACCGAAATCATAATCCTTTAGAAATTCTAACCATGTCCTCTGCCTCATATTCAACTCTTTCTGATCAAAGAGATACCTCAGACTTTTGTGATCACTGAACACCTCAAACCGAGAACCATATAAATAATGCCTCCACAACTTCAAAACAAACACAACAGCTGCCAACTCCAAATCATGAGTCAGATAATTCCTTTCATGTACTTTCAATTGTCTTGAAGCATAAGCCACCACCTGCTTATCTTGCATCAACACACCACCTAATCCCATTAATGATGCGTCACAATACACAACAAAAGACTTAGTCGGATTTGGCAAAATCAAGATTGGAGCACTTGTCAACCTCCTCTTTAGCTCTTGAAATCCTTTCTCACATTCAACATCCCAAACAAACATCTGACCCTTCCTGGTCAACTTAGTCAACGGTAACGCTAATTTGGAAAATCCCTCTATAAACTTCCTGTAATAACCTGCAAGACCCAGAAAACTACGGATCTCAGAAGCATTCTTCGGCGCTTCCCACTGAGATACTGCTTCTACCTTCGTAGGATCCACAGCAATTCCATTATTGGAAATTACATGGCCAAGAAAACTTACTTCACTTAACCAGAATTCACACTTGGACAACTTCGCATAAAGCTTCTTCTCTTTCAACAATTCCAACACAACTCTGAGATGTTCTGCATGCTCTTCATCGCTCTTCGAATAAATTAGAATATCATCAATGAACACCACCACAAACTTATCAAGATACGGATGAAATATCCTGTTCATATACTCCATGAAAACACCAGGTGCATTAGTAACTCCAAACGGCATAACAGAATACTCGTAATGTCCATACCTCGTTCTAAATGCAGTTTTCTGAATATCTTCCGACTTCACACGAATCTGATGATATCCAGATCTCAGATCATTCTTACTAAATACACAAGCTCCAACTAATTGATCCATCAAATCATCGATCCTCGGCAAAGGATACCGATTCTTGATTGTAACTTTATTCAGCTGTCTGTAATCAACACATAATCTCATTGAACCTTCTTTCTTCTTAACCAACAACACTGGAGCACCCCACGGCGAAACACTCGGACGAATAAACTTCTTCTCAAGTAACTCCTCCAACTGTTTCTTTAACTCCGCTAATTCAGATTCCGACATACGGTAAGGCGCCGTCGACACCGGACGAGTTCCAGGAATCAAATCTATAGTAAATTCTACCTCCCTCTCAGGTGGAAATTCACTAACGTCTTCCGGAAACACCTCTGGAAATTCATTCACCACTGGCAATCCATCACTCTTTGCTTTTCCCTTCGCTTCTATTGCAGAATACAACATAAATACCACAACACCATCTTTCACCGCTAGGTTCATCTGTTTAACCGACATAGTCACATCTTCGACACCAACCTCTTCAGGAAAAATAACCGTCTTCGCAAAACAGTTGATATGAACCTGGTTGAATTCCAACCAGTTCATTCCAAGGATGATATCAAGTTGCTCTAACGGTAGGCACACCAAATCCATACCGAAACCCCTACCAAAAATCACAATAGGACAATCCCTACAAACATACGAAGTAGTCACTGAACCCGACGCATGAGTATCAATAACCATACTTCCATCCATATTAGAAATTTCCAAATTCAATCTTTTAGCATAATCCAAAGCAATAAAAGAATGCGTAGCTCCAGTATCAATAATCGCAATCAAAGGTATGTCATTAATAAAACATGTACCTTTAATCAGCCGATCATCTGGCTTAGTCTCTGACCCAGATAATGCAAACACTTTACCACCAGCTTGTTCCTTCTTGGGTTTTGTACACTGAGGACGAGTATGACCTTCTTCACCACAGTTGTAACAAGTTATCCTTCTGACTCTGCACTCAGCAGCTACATGACCAAATTTCCCACAATTGTCACACTTCTTTGCATCATTCTTGCACTCATTAGCTTTATGCCCCCTTTCACCACATCTTTAACACTTAATGGAAGAACCAGAGTCTCCCCCACTAGGCTTCCTCCAACCACCAGATTTCTGATTATTTCTATCATAAGGCTTACCACGATCCATCTGTTTCTTACCCTTCCTATCGACATGCCCTCGAGCATTCGACTTAGTGCTAGCAAGATCCTCCTCTAAAATCCTACTACAGTCAACCAGATCAGGAAATCTTCAGATACGCTGATACCGAATACCCTGCTTAATCTCATCACGAAGACCATTCTCAAACTTGATACATTTGGAAAATTCTCCATCTGCATCGTTAGCATAATGAGCATAATACTTCGCTAACTCAGTAAACTTTGAAGCATACTCACTGACAGTCTTGTTACCCTGCTTGAGTTCCAGAAACTCAATCTCCTTCTTGCCTCTGATGTCCTCAGGAAAGTACCTCTTCAGAAAAGCCCTCCTGAACACAGCCCAAGTTAACGCAATACCATCTTCTTCCATTTCAGTTCACCAGTCATCAGCTTCCTCTGCTAACATGTGAGTTCCGTATCTCACCTTCAGCCCTTCAGCACAGTCAATTACTCTGAAGATCCTCTCGATCTCCTTCAACCACTTCTGAGCATCTTCGGGATCATGTGCACCCTTGAACAACGGAGGATTATTCCTCTGAAAATTCCCCAATTGTCGGTCAGCACCAATCACAGCTTCCTGCTGGTTCCCTCCGAGTACTCCAGCCAACATTCCCAATGCTTCAGCAAGAGCATCGTCGTTTCTTCCGTTACCTCTTCCGGCCATTATTCTGTAACATTACAAAACAACCTCATCATCACACAAGTATCGACAATGTCATCTTACACTAGTCGCATACAAAAGGGATAACAACACAAGACAAGACTGACTATACTCTGATACCACTATTGTAACACCCCTTCTAAAAATATAACCCGCGAATATATTAATTAAATCAGAGTAACATGAAAAACAGGGATGTCACAATTCAAGATAATTATAAAACCTCAAATTTACAGTTGTCATGCTTTACTGAAGGAATTATTATTATAGATATTTAAATCAACATCATGTTCTACACAGAGGAAATATCTCAAACTCGGAATAACTTCACTTCGTAAGTATTCCCAACATAAATTAAACAATAGAAAATAAAACTCGTCATTCAAACGTTTCCCCCAGTGTTACAACCTATCAGAGCACGACACTGACACGCAGACTAAAATAACATAGCTCTAGAGCCATCCTCACCAATTCCTGAGCTGCTAACTTTAATCTGAAATCATTAAAGTAAGGGTGAGATTTCTCATAATTAACATGCATTATAAATTTCTCAATCAACATTATATCACAAGCATATTATTTCACCCATTTTAGCATAAACTCAGATTCAACACACACTTTTAATCATACAAGTCATTATGCACAAATCAATAGTCAACCAAAGAATTGTAACACTGGAAGACATCCTAACATGTTACAATTCCATGCAAACACAAATGCAGACACTATGCATGTGGTACCAACACGTGACCAAGTCACCATCACTGATCCATCACACTCGGATACAGTAACCATTGATTCGTCCATCACACTCGGACATGAATCCAGCCGAAGCAATCATCGATTCGTCCATCACACTCGGACATGAATCCAGCCTAACCACCCATCACTCTCGGGTATCGGTTAACGACAATACAAGTCAAATTCCACACAATGGGAATTAACTTCACCAAAATAATGCATATGCATGTACATCACTAACATGCCATATCAATCAACGGAATATGATCACAACATAATTCCAAATAATGCCAAAACCAATATACCACAGGATCACATCTCAATCATAATGGATAGCAGGCACAACACATGAGTATCAATTCTCATTCACCAAATCAGAACACTTCACAACGATTCTACATCATTCTCAAAATACCAGGATTTACCAAAATCGGAAATTCGACTCTTTTTAAAATAATTTTTCATAAAATAATATTTTTCTTATTTTATAAGATAGAGTATTTAATTTAAGAAATAACGTCCAAAACGGCACTCAAAACGGACTTACGGTTTGAAAGTTATGAATTTTCAAAGTTTAGAATTTTTCAAAAAGTTACAGCAGAACCCGGTTCCTACATATACAGGAACCGGTTCCTGCGAAGTTCAGAAAAACACCCATTCTGGAAAATGTACTGGAACCCGGTTCCTACCTATACAGGAACCGGTTCCTGAGTTGAAAAAGTCAGTTTCTTCGCAAATTTACACTGGGAACTCGGTTCCTCCCCACTGGGAACCAGTTCCTGCGACCTGAAAGTAAAAAACTGCTATTTGACAGCATTTATTCATTCCAAATCCCATCCAATTCATACCCATACGAATCCAACTCACAGAATTGACAAAACAAGTTATAGTACATGATTCTAATGAGATTATAACACACCATAACATCATACAATTTCCTCATAACCTCAAATTGAATCAAAACATAATTTCATGGGATTGGGGTTTGAATTTCATAAATCCTAAATTGGGATTCCTAACACGCGTAATCAATTCTATTGATCCCAAAATCCATAAGGCATATTAAATAATCGAAATCACCCCTTACCTCGCGATGATCCTTCGAATTCTCGGCGTTTGGCTTTTTCCTCTCTTCTCTTCTCTTCTCCAATTTCACGTACACTGAGTTTTTCCAAAACCCTTCTTTTCCTTTTCCTTTTTATTATTCTTTTTCTTTTCCTTTTATTATTTTTCAAATAATAATAATAATTAGTAATTATTTTAATAGAGCTTTTTACTACACACACCTCTAATTCAACTTTACACCCCCGGTCTTCCTTTTTAATTCCATAATTAATTCATCCATTTAATCCAAAATATTATAAACTAAGCCTTTAATTAATTTAATAATTAAATTCCTAATTATTTAACAATTGAATTAAATTGGGGTGTCACAATCCTAGTTGGCGAATTAGAGGTGTCATGGGTTGCAGTGTAGGTGCAGGCTAGGTGACAACCTTGGGGAAGGCATCTCTGCATGCATGTAATACGATTGGACATGTAGGGAGGCGCCATTTGACTTGGCTAATGAGTACAAAATTGAAAGGTGTCGCCATCCCAGTTGGCGAATTAGAGGTGACATGGGTTGTAGTGTAGGTGCAGGCTAGGTGGCAGCCTTGGGGAAGGCATCTCTGCATGCATGTAATATGATTGGACATGTATGGAGGAGAATTAGAGGTTGCTTACTGTTGTTTTATTCAAATTAAGTACAACCTATTTAATCCTAAATTTATCAAAACACTTCTACACTCAATCACTCAAACACTCGAACATTCAAAAATTCAAACAATCAACTCAAAGACTCAAAGACTCAAACACTCAAACACTTAAACCTTCAAACACTCAAACCTTCAAACACAATGGCCTCTACACAATAATATGTGATCAGTACACATTTCAACGATGAGACATACATTTGTCCCACCTCTGGGTTTTTGTTTAGAGACACTGAGAACATCTGATTTTGTTTAAACAGGAAATCCAATTTCTTGTATTTCAAAAAATGATTGGAAGTCAAACTTGGACGACGTCCTGTGACACAAATCTTTTATCAAAATCCGGTTTTTTTGGTGACAACCAAATAATATTTTATAAGGTTGAGGTTCAAGATGATGAGGACCTTCAGAATATGTTTTCCAGTCATGATAATTCTGGGTACGACTCTATTGAGTTATACATTGTGCTGCGAGAGCCTCAGCTGTCACAAGTGGTTGATGTAACAGCCCGAGCCTTCAACGTTCCCGACACTATTACCTCATGATCTTTTCTACCCCCTCACTAGTAGAGTTTTTGCCTTTCGTGGGAATCGAACCCTGTACCCTGGGGTTCAAGTACATGCTCAATGCATTCCCACTACCAATTGAGCTATGTAGCTTAATTGGTAGTGGGAATGCATTGAGCATGTACTTGAACCCCAGGGTACAGGGTTCGATTCCCACGAAAGGCAAAAACTCTACTAGTGAGGGGGGTAGAGAAGATCGTGAGGTAATAGTGTCGGGAACGCTGAAGGCTCGGGCTGTTACAGTTACCCTTTAATCTATGATAAAGGTAACTGACACACCAAAGAATTTTTAGACCTATTTCTCAGATACGTATAAAAGAGTATGTTGTCTTGACACATGCCATATCATAATAGTACATAGTTAACAACAACAAATTAACACAAAATAAAAACTCCATTAATTAAGGCACTTCAACAGATACAGGTTTTTAAATTTGAAAAACTAAATAGATGATATGGAAAATGATCTTTCTTTCGAATAGACAAGTCATATTTTCCTAGCTAATGAAAATCTCGCGCTTAGATTTTAACAAGCAATCTTAAGGACAATTTTATGGACCAACTTCTGCTATCATTTCTTTGAACATATCCACTATTCCCTCTTGGAAAATAATTTCAAACAAAACTTGTCCATAAGGAATATAAGACTTTATGTGATTCCTGGACTCAGAAATAGATTTCTAAAGATAGATGAAGATTGATTGTGGCAAGCTTACACGATTATTATTCATCATAAGATAGATGAGTGGTTGCTCATCATACCTCAGAAGGTCTTAATTATCCCCTCTAGGAAGAAAGTTGGATAAAACAAGCTTGAACCAAGCCTTGGGAATGGGAAGTAGATTTTCAGGATTGGTAGGTTCATATCCTGATGACATGTTATAAAGAGAATCAAATTTGTCAGACATCACAATCTTAGACTTGACATAGTCAACTGTGACACCTACATTCTCACATCCAGTGGCAAGAACGATTGAGAAGGGAGTAATAGCAATTGGAATTTCAAAGATATAGGAGTGAATTGAACCACTCTCATAGTCAAGATAAGCATGCTTCTAGAATTCTTTAACAAGATTTACGTAAACAGGTTTCTTCAGCATGCTGAAGTATCTTGTCCATTGCTAAAAATAGCACACACTTGAACTGGAGAATTTTCATCAGAAATAACAGTTGTGTCAGAACTGAGATATTCCTTGTCAGTACCTGAAATCAATGACAATACAAAACTATTAATGACATCTACCGCATCATGAGTAGGAGCAAGTAACACCCTTTCTTCATAGTATTTCATATTTTTCATGTTGTGTAAAAGAAGTGTATACGTTACTTCAACCAAACATAAGAAAGGATTATCTGATTGCGGAACTAATAAGTTAGGATTTGAATCATGCTTTCTCCATATTTATCAGAGAATTATTTACCATTTCCAATATCAAGCATCCAGTTTGAGAAATCTTGTATTTCACGTGAGTCTTGAGAGGAATCTGTTATGGACAGTCGCATGTTTTTTGTTAAACTTAGTACCTTGCAATAGTTCCACATTTCGAATAGAGGCAGCAACAAGGCATAAGCCTTCAACTTTATATTTTCCAATCTAGGCCAACTTGATATGCTATTTATGCGACAACAGTATGAATATAGTAACAATCAACAACAATTAATTCAACAATGATTCAACACAATTATACACTGGCCATAAGCCTACAACTTGATATTGCCAATAATTAGAGGCAACACAACAAAATTCATCACTATCGGCAACTTCATAATTAACAACAATATCGTCACAACAACTTAATAATTGTCTCCGCTAAAGCATATTGACTCTGTCATCTATTAATCTTACCTGCTATATATGCTAATCTACACTTTGTTTACTTTGGTAACTAATAAATAGTCTCTGCTATTATTTATTTTTGTTAACTCTGCTACATAACAATTTTGTAACTAAATTAAATAACTGTGATATATATATATATATATATATATATATATATATATATATATATATATATATATATATATATATATATATATATATATATATATATATATATATATATATATATATATATATATATATATATATATATATATATATATATATATATATATATATATATATATTCTATAGTTATTTGATTATTCTCTTTTATAGATTAACTTGCTAAGACCATAGTAAATATTGATTACTTAATCTATGCTATCCATAATTCAATACTCTGTGGTAACAATTAGTGACCACTTAATAAAGTAGCAGACACAGGAAACAGACAAATCAAATAAAAGAAAATTAGAGGCTTAAGGGTGTATGCCCCTCGGCACACTATGTGCCCCTCGGCACACGGGTTGTGCCACTCGGCACGCCCACCACTTCATATGGTGCCAGTCGGCACCCTTTCCTTTCCCCCCCAACACACTTTTCCATTGTATGCCCTTCGGCACACCCTGTATCCTTCGACACACTTTGCTTTTCATGTAGTTTCAACAGAACCTCGAATAATTTTCTCCAATTACCGACCTTATACCAAAACAATATATATTTGCAGCAACATCAATTTTCACTGAAACACCAATTTTACAGAGATGACAATTTTACATAATTAACAACATGAAAATAGACGATGATTCAGCATGTTTCTCAACAACATTTATACACAATAGTAATCTCATACAACCCAATCCCCACATAATATTAATCATATACCCAATTATAGAGTCAGAACCTCACCCTTACCATGGATTCAAGGTCTCTCTATAATTTTCCGTTTGAACCTAGCTTTGCCTCTTTTCCTTCTCCTCTTCTCTGTAACTTCTCAGGTACTGCTCTAAGACTTCTTGCTTTTTCTAATTAACCTAATTTCTTATTATTATAACTAAACCTAATAATAATATTATCCTAATGGGCTACACTTACACACCCCACCTATTACTACTTCTAACCATCAAAATAGGTCCAACTAATATTCTACTAATATTCTATACTTTCTAATATTATTTATTAATACTATTAATTGACTTAATTTAACTGACTAATACCAACACCGCAACTTATACCGATGGAACACAAAATTTGAACAAATAATTCAAAAATAATTTAATTAAATAATTTATTAAATACACGGGCCAAATTTCATGTGAATTGCAGCCAAATTTTCCTCGTCATAGTTTAATTCGGCATCCATTAAACTATTCCTAAATTGAGATATTTGTGAATGTGAAGGTTGTGGCATGGACTCAAAGTCATCAAAAGATTTACCATTGGACGAAAGAAACTTTTCAATCTCAATCAAACATAGATTCTTTAATTCATCATCAATAATATGAAGCCTTGTAACAAAATTCACGGATTTCAACATGATTCATGGACAGAATAAAACATTGATCAAACATATATGTTAATACCTTGGTTGTTCAGTCCCTTCCTTGCATCATACAAAATTCCATTGCACAGGAGTTCCCACATTGCGTCCCAAATGACATAAGGATTTGTCATTGAGTCCATAAACATAACATAACAAACAATTTCCTCAATTGGTTACCGGAGGCCAACTGACTGGCTTTTGTAATAACATACACAAATTTGTTGTTGTTTCGTAACAACCCCAATGCAACACATGCTTCCATGTAGGTTTTGTGTATTGTGCCAGAAATGGTTTTAATATCATTGTAACATGTGCAACCTTTTTTGTAAAGTTAACAATAGACTTAAATAAAAAACATTACCATATCTGGGGGGAATATAATTAAGCATTCTGTAATACGGTGGGAGAACTAACTTGTTTTTGCGTTTTATCAAAAATATGCTGATAGAAAGATTCGCCATCGACTTTTCTTTTATCCAATAAGGAAATGGTGAAAAGAACATGAAAGACCTCTTTCGATTTTGAGTTCGGGGGGTAAGTTATGAAAAGGGAAGGTGTTAGCACCTTTTTCATCCGTAGTTATCTACTAGCTCTTAATTCTTAGCTCACTTCTTGAAAATTGCTTTTTTGTGTAAGTGTTTTGAAAAACATTTTGAAAAGCCAAAGTACGACTAACTTTGTAATAGTTATTGTATCAGTCCTCAAGAATGCGTACAAAATGGTTTTGAAAATATTTTAAAACTGTTTATGTGAAATGTTTTCTTTTGAAGAGATTTGTTAGTAAGCGATTAAGATCTACCCTACTCAAGGTTGTTCTTGTATTTTTCATCTTACTTTAGATAGTACTATTCGTACCATTAGTTAGTAGGAAGCCCTATTTTTGGATGTGAAGGGACTGGCGTGGGTCATTGTACAGTCATCGAAGGTAACTCGTAAGGACGCTTTAGCAATTTTTATAGAGGACTAGATCATTTATCGAAAGGCAACGTCAAAGGGTCATTGAGAGACTATGATATTTATTCAAAGGGACTTTGCTAAAGCATCACCACTTTCGAGGGACATGACTGTTTTCAAAGGAAACAAGGGAGGTTACCCCAGAGTTGTAAGTGTGCGAGTGTATTGTTTTTCAGTTATTTAGTCTTGAATTAGGGTTTTCTATCGATTGATTTTAGTCTTACCATACAACCCTAGTTACTATCAGCAAGTAGCAAACATAGAAAACTGTAAAGGTGCAGAAAGTAAAAGCAGGAATGTAAACCTAGACTATTACATCGCTTTGGGGCAGTTACATAATAGAAATTGCGGAGAATGAAAACCCTAGATATTACAAACCGGGAAACAATTACATAATCAAGGAAAATGCAAGAAGAATAAACTACTCGAAAAATGTAAGAATAGGAAAAGGGAAATGAACGTGTTTTTGGTGATTTTTTGATAAAAAAGGTTTTTGCGATTAATTAAATAAATCTAAAAAGTTTAATTAATTTTAATTAAAAATAATTAAATTAAAAACCTAAAACCTAATTTGATTAGGATTTATAAAAAAAGGGTTTTGAAAAAATTAGGTTTATTAAAAAGGTTTATGGTTTATGAATTTAGGGTTCTTAAGGAAAAAGAAGAAAAGGGTTGAGAAATAAGAAAAAACACAAAATGCCAGGGGTGGGTGTTAAACCCACGCCTTCAGCTCTTTTAACCAACATGTTCACCACTGCGCCAACACTGTGTTTGTGATTGACAAAGAGAATCAGTATGATATGTATGTTCATTCTACAATACATGAAAATATGAAATAAAATAAAAAAATTCCAAAAGGTGGGGATCGAACCCGTGCCCTGGTATAGTAATGCCTTAGCATGCGTGTTTTAACCTCTGGGGTGGTAATACATCCATTATTATCAGTGAAACAAAATAATTATAAGATAAAATCAATTCACTGGATCAAAGAGGCGTCGGAGCCCTAGCACAGGTCGTCTTCTCTGGTGGCTCCTTTCTTCGTTCCTGCAAAAATAGACATTGTTAGAGACCTAAGGGTACCCTACCCCCTAAATCAAGGCCTATGAATTTAATGAGACCATTATCTTGGGCTAAAACGCGTTGGTTTAGAAGATATATCAAAACTATCATGGATCGATATGAACATGGTTGTTCATGATTTCGGTAGCATGAAGGCCATGTGATTGGTCTAACCTGCACCTTAAGATCTCAGAAGCATGTTAAACAAGTTAGTGCACATTAAAACGTAATGAAAGTAAAGATATGAAAATCATGCAATGATGAAACTTGTGACGCATATACGAGCATTTCATGATCTTTAGATCTTCAAAGACACTCCAGTCTTACCCTATAGTGTTACTGGAAGTGAATGGACAGGTTTGTTTACTTTGGAAACGGGTGCAATTAGGGTTCTAAGGTTGCCCTAGTTAGACCTTTTTTCTGATTTTTGGGATAGTGTTTCTTGCCAATATTTCGTGTCCGAGTTTGTATGAATGAAGAGAATGTATAAGGCCTGAAATTAGGTCAAAGGTTGTGGGCTTGGACCTTGTAAGAAAAGTCCTTGTTTTACTTTTTTAATTTTGACCTTAAATTAATAAAATAAAAAATGAATAAAATAAAAAGTTCAAGGGGTGCATGGATAAGATCTGAGGTTCATTATAATTTGCACAACACGCTTAGACCTTGAATCACAAGCCCAATAGCCCAAAATTCCAAGTTTGATCACTTTTGGTTTCATGCACTTTCTCAAAATTTCCCAACTTACACTAGTCATAATTCTCTCAATTTTCATCATTTGAAGGTGATATTAGAATTTTTAGAAAGCTCAAGATGTCCTCTACAATCCCTAATTTTATAATTTTTGCATTTTAAGAATTTATCTTGATGTAAGTTGCCTTGACAAAAAGTGTCTTTTTGTTGACTTTTGAAATGACCTATAATGTTTTAGCCCATATCTCTCAAATGAAGAATTTTTTGGACTTAAGCTTAGAGAGGAAAAGTTGTAGAGAATTGAATTTCCTTCAAAATAAGCTTTGGTTGAGGAAAATATGATGAAGCATGTGAAAGTTATGCTTGGTCAAAGTTCAGTTGACTTCTCCTAAAGAAAACCCTAATTTGGTAACTTTTGACTTTTGATGATTTGAGAATTTTCTTTATGAATCATGATCAACCCTTGATAAAATGATGGATATGACTCCAAAACCTTGATGTTTACCAAAAATATTGAGGTTTGATTGTATGTTGACAACAATTGACTTTTTGTTCAATACAATTGATTTTCAGTCAACTAAGCCATTGACTGAGCAAACTTGTGATACAAGGCATGAAACTTGGTATGAGAATTCTTGGAGACGTGTAAGAAACCATGAAATTCACTTGAGGCCTTATAAACCCAATCTTCCTTGGGAAAATTTAAACCCTAGTTATAGACCCATTTCCTAGGAGTAGAATTTGTCTGATCAATTCTTGAGCAACCTTGAGCATTTGAGAACCCTAGGAGAATGCCTTGAATGAAAATGGGAGGGAAATTTTGGGGTACAAAAGCTTCCCCTGTTCAATATTCTTAAACTTGATGAGTTGGATTGGCATTTCTATCATTCGTAATCTGAAGGTAGAAGAGGATTGAACACTTAAGTGTCCAGAAATGTACACTCACGTGTGTAGAAGGTAAAGTTGTTGGTTGATAATACTGCTTGAATGGTAATAAATATGACATTCATAGAGGTGACCAAGTGTCATTGGAGACGTGCTTATAGATGACATCCAAGTGTTTACTGATAGGGGTATCAGAATAAGTCTACGCTTGGCTATATTTGAAGGATGTCGTCCAGGATGACTCTCTGGGGAAAATGCTTAAGTAGATGCTTGTCAGATTTCATCTCTGAGGGAAATGCTTGTTAGGTTTAGTTTCTGATGGAAATGCTTGTCATGTAGATGGCCGCCCTGTCCTGTTTCGAGAATTGATCCACAATCTATTTTTGTTGGTAAACCCGACTTGTTTCGGGAATTCATACCACCTGGCCATGTCGATAGTTGCCCCTTCCTGTTTCGGGAATTAATCTTTGCCTAGTCATATAGATAGTTTCCATGTCTTGTTTTGGGAATTAATATTTGCCTGGTGTTGTACCCTAATTTTCCCCCTAAGATCCCTTCATCATATCATCTTAATTCAATCACAACAAGATCACATTGGGGTTTGGTACTTCTCCCTATCTTTAGATTTTTCTCTAGGAGGAATCACCAAGCACCCTGGTTTGTATTTTATGATCATTTATGTTTTGTATTTATTATCCTTTAACTAATAAATGCAATGCGTGTTTGCCCCAAATGTTGATGTTGTAGGTGAAAGCACAATGCACTCCATCAAGATTGATCTAGGGATTCATGAGTTCATTTCCGTGCCTTCCTCAACAAAGCTTCATTAAGGCTCAATCCTCATCATTAAAGATGTTTTGAAGTAATTTCATTAAAAAGTATTTTATGATTCATCATGACTCAAGTTGTCAAATTTAGTTCAAAAGTACAAGAGTTGATTGAAAAAGTTTGACTCAAATGTACAAGTCTTTGATTTCAATGATCACAAGTGCATATCTCCTTCAATTCCAAAGATTTGGAAGTGGTTTTGGTTTCAAAGGTTTCTCCTTATCATCCTCAACAACTTATAATCATATAACAAAGCTATTTGTGTAAGAAGGTTGGTCAAAATTGCAAAGGTTTCCCAGAGCATTTTCTTGCTCTAGGAGTTAGGGTTTTGAACTTCAAAGGGGTATATCTTGCTCATCTTTTAGCATTTTTGGATGATTCTAAAGACATCATTTTCTTAAAATGGTTTTTAAAAAAATCACTTCAAAATTTTCAAGGAAATTTTGTGTGGAATAAACTTGATGGTGAAGAAAGATTACAAGTGCTCCAGATGAACCCTCAATTTCCCTTGTTTGACTTCAAATGATCATAACTTGATCAATTTTTATCCACTTGAGTCCACTATTTTTCCATAATGATATTAAGGAGGTGAATTTAAACTCTTAATTTGTTTGCAAATCTTGAAAATGGATGGAAGATTCCTCAAGGATGTAAAAGATTATAGGTCATCTCATGAATTTTCACAAATTTTGCAAGACCATAACATTTTCAATACTTGGTATTTTTGAGTGATCCAAGTTCCACAATTGTCTTTAAGAATTCTATTTCAAGCTAGCATCATTTATTAAGGCAAAATTTTAGAGTAAAGTCTTGTTTTAGCTCAAAACATTATAGGTCACATTTGAAGAAAATTTGAAAATTTTCTAAGTACAAAAAGTCAGCCTCTTTTTTCTAACTTTGACTCAGCATAACTTCTTGCTCAAGCATCCATTTGGATACATTCTTTCCACATTGTAAAGCTTGTAACTTCCTATTTCTAAAGCTTCAAGAATCATGCTCTAAGACCCCTTGAATTGAAAATGCCATTGGTGAAGGGGTGAAAAACACAAGAAGGGGGGGTTGAATTGTAAAACTGGAAACTTAAAACAATTGACAAGATATTTTTATCCTGGTTCGTTTGATCTCAAACTACTCCAGTCCACCCGTCAAGGTGATTTCGCCTCTCTCCAACGAGGTCTTAATTCACTATATTCAACTGAATACAAATCTGCTTTAACAACTGCTAAAGCCTTCTTGATTCAAACCACAATCCGGTTTGTCAAGGTAACACTTTCTTACAAAGGTATACAATAATGTGTGTGAATGTTTTCTACAAAACTATATCACAACTGTGATGTTTACACAATTGAAGCTTAGAAACTTAGAATGCTAAACGCTAATGGAGTATCAGAGTTTGTTGGTTTAGCAAAACTGGTAGATGAAGATTATGTTCAGCTTTGTGCGTGTAGAGAGTTTGGAAGCATTAGCCGTGATAATCTTCGAAGCTTGGTTTATATAGCACTTGAGAAGATGAACGTTGATGCAAATATTCTTGATTCAATGCTATTAACAAGCTTTCCTTTTTGAGCAGATCTTGTCTGGAATGAGGCCGTTGGAATTGATTAGCGTTCAATGCACAGTACCGTTGCTTCTTCAATGCACGATCTGGCTTGGCTCATTCTGATTCTGCTTCGCTGCTGATGAACTATTTGATTCTGTATCAGAGTGTTTTACGCGCAATTCTGTTCATCAAGCTTCAGCATGTGCAAGCGTTGATCATCTGATCTTGACGTTCTGATTCAGCAACTTCTGATGCTGGTGTATGAAAACATATTCTGATGTTGAGAACGTGATCTTGCTTATTTTAATCAGCATATCTGCAAATTAGAGCATAGTAATTTTAGGCAGCATATAATTCAATCATGAAATATTTAACTACTATATCTTTTCACTTTGTTATCATCAAAACTTAAATATAGGGTACTAGATTCAAACATTGTTCTAACAATCTCCCCCTTTTTGATGATGACAAAAACTAGATATTTTAAATGAAAAATAACGTGAAAAGTTATCAGAGCTATGTATCAGAATAAGAAGTACGGAGAATTCAGAGTTTAAGAGATACTCCCCCTGAGTTTGTTACTTCCCTTTGATATGCGTGTTCTTCAGAGTCAGATCTTTTTCTATCTTTGAGTATCAGATTATAGGTCTTTGACTTATCAGAAAGCAGAGCTTCAGAGCTTTTCCTGTCAGAGCTTTGCTTAGGATCAGAGTGTTAGGACAATCAGAGCTTCATATATCAGAACTTCATATTTGATCAGAGCAACATGAGCTTCTAGTTCTTAGTCTTCATAGTGTTCGGAGCTTCCTTGTGCCTGTAGACTTAACAACAAAACAGAAAAACATTTCAAGTAATAGAGTTAGAATGTTTGAGAGTTTCTGTCTAGTTAGCCGTTATTGATTTTAAATATCATTCTTGTTCTCCCCCTTTTTGTCAGCAATCAAAAAGTGTTAGTGATGTGCTAAAACAATTTAGATCAGAAAAACAAGTTATATTAAAATAGTTCAGAATCAGAGCAAAATAGCATTACAATACATAGTCAAAACATAGAATGAAAGATTATGCATGAAAAAGATTTTAAGGTTGTGGGGGCATGCGTGAGAACAGGCTTTCCAGCATTGCTTGAATCTTTTCAGAGGTTTCATTCTGCTTCTGAACCATGGTGACAACAGTATCAATCTTGCTGTCCTGAACATTCATTCTTGCTTCCATCTTCTGATCATTCTCTTCCATCCGCTGCTGTAGACGCAAGTCATTCAGCCTTAGTTCTTCCAGAGCCTGCCTGTCCAAGGCAGCTTGAGAACTTTCAGCAGGAGGAAGTTTCTCAGAACTTTCAGCTACATCTTCTGCTGGATTTTCTTCCTGAAGAGTCTTGTCTTCTTCTGATGGTTGCACCTGTGCAGCTTGCTCTTTCTCAGACCAGGATTCACTGTCCAGAGGGAGCACAACTTCTTGAGGCAGCTGACTCTCAACTTCCTTCAGCAGCATGCTAAAGTTCTGTTGAGCCTGCTCGTAGTTGACGTCCTGCAGCTTGAGTGCTTCAGTACGTACCCATACTCTGAACTGTGACCAGAGCTGATCAGAAGCAGCTGGGTCGATCATCCCCGGACAGACTTGCTTCAACGAAGCAATCCATTGCAGCATACCTGTTTCAAAGTCCAAAATACCAGAGCCAACATCTAGTTGCTTTGGTTTGGGAATGGCCAATTTGTGTCTTAAATCAGCAAGACGTTCAAGACTTGTTAAGTCAATGAAAATTTTGCTGGGGTTTTCAGAGGATTGGTTTTCAGAGGTTTGCTGAGGTGCTGTTTGTTTTGGAGGATGGTTATCAGAGTCAGAGGATATATCTATTGGAGTGGTTGGAGTTTTTGGAGGTGTTGATTCCTCTGATGATGGTAACTGGGGTCTGACAATGGTGGTTCCACATGGCAACTGTATTGCCAGCGGTGAAGGTTGAGGTGAGTGGGGATCAGAATGATGAGGAGATGGGGTTTCATAGCGGTGAAACTCTGGTTGTGGTGAGGGTGGATTATTTTCTGGTTGAGGAGGGGGAATCTCTGATTGCTCAGGGATCAGAGGTTCTTCTGTGATTGGTTGTTGAGATTGTGGTTCTGGTTCTGGTTGATGTTCTGGTTGTATTTCTGGTTCAGGTTGAATTTCTGGTTCAGGTTGTGGAGGAGGAATATTTGGTGGTTCAGAGTGAGGTTGAACAGAAGCATGTTCATGCTCAATATCAGCTAGCACTTTATCAAGTGCTGGTGTTGTTGAAACAGTTGGTTGTTTGGTAATGTTAATGGGAATTTTAATCCTGGTTCTTCTGAGTAGTAAGGCCTCAGAAGGGTCTTCTGGTATGGTTTCATCAATAGAAGGGATTGGGATGGATATTCTGTGAGAGGTTTGAGGAGGGGCAGCAGATGTTGGAATAGTAGATGAAATTGAAATAGGAGCAGCAGATGTATTACCTCGTTTCTTTGGAGTCTGATGAGATGATCCTTCTGCTTTCCTCTTCTTTGTCTTCTTCTGAGTCACTTCAGGTTGAACTTGACTCAGATCTTTGATCTTCAGCTTTGAACCTGCATCTTCTTCCTTGTATGAATCTGGATACTTGGGAAACATATCAGGTTGGGATTCCATTTCAGAAAAACTTGGGAAATTACTCAGAGGCACTCTTCTTCTGGAGATGTCAGCAGTTGAAGAAGCTCTGGGTTCCTTCCTGATATTTTCTATCAGCTTCATCTTTTTCAGGTTCTTAGCGTTCAGCGGTTTTCCAACAGTTGGTTCAAAATTGCCCAGCACTTTAGCTTCGCTCAGATAATCTATCAGCTTATTCTCTGTCAGAATATCTGATATGAGCCTCCCAAACGGTATCCAGTCCCTTTTGGTCCTTTCTTCTTCTCTAGTCTCTTTCACACTAGTCTTCAGATGGTTGAATAGGAAGTGTGCCAGATTGATCTTCACCTTCTGATCAATAAAGTAGATCAGAAATTGCTGATCCACGTTTATATAATCAGGAGAGCTTGTTGGCTTCCTGTGATTGAAACAGCCCAGAACAATCTTGGCCCATACTCTGCAGTGATCCTTCAGATCCTTAATTTTGCTGCTGGGAAAGCCAAGAGTGAAAATGCAGTTTGCTACCACACCTATATCAGGGCATCTATCAGCCATGTCCACACAACGGACTCCACCACCACTTTGACCAATTAATCTAGCAATGAGGTCTTCAGAAATTATTATCTTCTTTCCCATGACAGAAGAGATGACTAAATGTTTATGAATCTTGGCGTGAATCCAAAATTCCTTGACAAGCTCTGGGAAAGTTGGTCCAACCAACCTATCGAAATACCTCTCCCACTTTTGAGCCCTAACTTCCTCAGTTAGGTCAAATCCATTATCCTTCAAACTTTCGAAATCAATGATTAATTCAGAGAGAACCTCAAGATTCTTTACCGGTGTGAGAAGAGTTCTGGTAGGCTCCTGATATTGCTCAGAAGTTTCTTTCTTCTGATTCCCTGCAGAAATGCTGGAGGATGCCATTGTTCTCACACAACAAAGATTTTAGAGTGATTTGAGAGAAAAAAAAGGTTTTAAGCAGATAACTCAGAAATATGCAGAGAATACTTAAGAGATTATGAGAAAGCGTAAAGAGTAAGAATGAAGAATAATGTGCTTAAATAAAGTTTTCAAAAATTATTTTGAAAAATTAAACGTTTTTAAGAGAGAGAAAAAATAATGATTGCCATTAACAAGCGTGATTACTTTTGCATTAAATGCTTGCTGATTTTGGGGGATTTGAGAAAGATACTTAAAAACGGTTACCAGACATGTGTCTCAATGCACCCAATCAGCGCTTTCCTTTCTCAGAAGCGTGCACGCGTTCTGCTTCAGGGATTTGCTGATGATTGGATGACACTTGTTTGATGTAGTGATCAGCACGTCTGTCTTTGAGATTAGACTCTCAGATCTTTAGACTTGCATCTGATACAATCTGCATGTTCTATCTTTCTGAAAGAAGATTGATCAGAAGTTCACAGTAATAGAATTACATTCTGAAGATAAATACATGGAATTAAAACATTTTCATTCTGGGCATACTTTCATGCTGAGATGTTTCAGAATGAAATTAAACCTATCTTCTGAAAGGGGTTTAGTAAAGATATCAGCCCATTGATGGTCTGTATCTATAAATTTCAAGTTTAAAATACCTTTCTGAATATAGTCCCTAATGAAATGATGTTTTATTTCTATATGCTTAGCTCTAGAATGTAAAATAGGATTCTTACTTAAGCAAATAGCAGAAGTATTATCACAAAGAATAGGAATGTTACTCTCAAAAATCTGGAAGTCTTCAAGCTGACTTTTCATCCAGAGCATCTGTGTGCTGCATCCAGCTGCTGCTATGTACTCAGCTTCTGCTGTTGACAGAGCAATTGTTGATTGCCTTTTGCTGGACCATGAGATCAGATTTTCTCCCAGAAACTGGCAGCTTCCAGAAGTACTTTTACGTTCCACTCTGTCTCCAGCAAAATCAGCATCACAGTAGCCTACTAAGCTGTAATCACTAGATTTTCTATAGAACAAACCCAGATTAGTAGTACCTTTCAGATACTTGAAAATTCGCTTAACAGCTGTTAAGTGAGATTCTCTAGGATCTGATTGGAATCTAGCACAAATACATACGCTGAATAAAATATCAGGTCTTGAAGCAGTCAGATAAAGGAGAGAACCAATCATACCTCTGTAGACTTTCTGTTCTACGCTTTTGCTTACCTCTTCTCTTTCCAGAATGCACGTGGGATGCATTGGAATCTTTGATGGCTTACATTCTGAGAGGTCAAATTTCTTCAGAAGATCTCTGATGTATTTGCTCTGATGAATGTAAGTTCCCTCTGGAGTTTGATTAATCTGAATTCCTAGAAAGAATTTCAGTTCCCCCATGAGGCTCATCTCAAATTCTGCCTGCATACACTTAGCAAATTTTCTTCCAAGAGAAGGATTAGTAGAACCAAAAATAATATCATCAACATAAATTTGACAGACTAAAATGTCACTCTTAACTGTTTTACAGAATAGAGTAGTGTCCACTTTCCCTCTGGTGAATTCATTTTCAAGCAGAAAGTTACTTAGCCTTTCATACCAAGCTCTGGGAGCTTGTTTCAGACCATACAGTGACTTTTTCAGTTTGAAAACATGTTCTGGATGTTTTGTATTTTCAAAACCTGGGGGTTGGTGAACATAAACTTCTTCTTCTATATAACCATTTAAGAATGCACTTTTGACATCCATCTGATACAGAGTGATGCCTCTATTAACAGCAAATGAGATTAAGAGTCTGATAGATTCTAACCTGGCGACTGGGGCAAAGGTTTCTGTATAGTCTATCCCCTCTTGCTGACTATAACCTTGTGCAACCAGTCGTGCCTTGTTTCTGACGACTTCACCTTGTTCATTGAGCTTGTTTCTGAACACCCATCTTGTTCCAATGACGTTGAATCCTTTTGGTCTTGGAACGAGATCCCATACGTCGTTTCTGGTGAATTGATTCAGCTCTTCTTGCATTGCCAGAATCCAGTCATTGTCCAGAAGTGCTTCATCAATAGAAGAGGGTTCAATCAGAGACACAAGTCCCATCAGAGTTTCTTCAGAGTTTCTGAAGCTTGCTCTTGTTCTGATTGGATCTTCCTTTCTTCCTAGGATAGTCTCTTCTGGGTGATCCAAACTACTTCTGGGTAATCTCTTCTGAGGTTGATCAGCAGCAGTTGTAGGATTTCTAGCATTGCTTCTTTCAGACGTTGAAGGAATGTCTGTGTTGAGAGCTTCTGATGACTTGTCTTCAGAACCTGCAAATTCAATTTCTATACCTGCAAGATTTTCATTCTGCTTTGACTTTTCAGAGTCAAGCTTGTCATCAAAACGAACACTGATTGATTCTTCCACAATCTGTGTTTCTGTATTGTATACTCTGTACCCTCTTGAGCGTTCAGAGTATCCTAACATAATACACTTCTGTGCCTTAGAATCAAACTTGTTCAAATAATTCTTAGTGTTTAACATATAGCAAGTACATCCAAATGGATGAAAATACGAAATGTTGGGCTTTCTGTTCTTCCACAATTCATATGGAGTCTTTTCCAGAATAGGTCTTATTGAGATTCTATTCTGAATGTAGCACGCTGTGTTTATTGCCTCTGCCCAGAAAGTCTTAGCAACGTTTGTCTCGTTGATCATGGTTCTGGCCATTTCTTGCAATGTTCTGTTCTTTCGTTCTACAACTCCATTTTGTTGGGGAGTTCTAGGACAAGAGAAATCATGCAGAATGCCTTTGTCATTAAAGAATGACTCAAAATCTTTATTTTCAAATTCTCCACCATGATCACTTCTGACTTTAACGATTCTAAGATCTTTTTCATTCTGAACTTGGTTACAGAAGGTAACAAACACAGAGTGTGACTCGTCCTTGTGTCTTAAGAACTTTACCCATGTCCATCTGCTATAGTCATCTACGATTACTAACCCATACTTCTTGCCACTTACAGAAGCAGTCTTAACTGGTCCAAATAAGTCAATGTGCAGAAGTTCTAATGGCTTAGAGGTAGAAACAACATTTTTGGATTTAAAAGAGGGTTTTGCAAATTTGCCTTTCTGACATGCTTCACACAGAGCATCTGAATTGAACTTCAAATTTGGAAGTCCTCTGACCAGATTGAGTTTGTTAATCTGAGATATTCTTCTCATACTAACATGCCCCAATCTTCTGTGCCAGATCCACTGCTCGTTGTTAACAGACAGAAGACATTTTACGTTCTGACTCTTTAGTTCAGAAAGTTTGATTTTGTAAATGTTGTTTTTCCTCTTACCATTAAATAGGATAGTCCCATCTTTCTGACTAACAGCTTTACATGATTTTTGATTAAAGATTATATCATAACCGTTATCACTTAATTGACTTATGGATAACAGGTTATGCATCAATCCATCTACAAGCAGAACATTATTAATAGAGGGAAGATTTCCGTTACCTACAGTTCCAGAGCCAATAATCTTTCCCCTCTGATTGCCTCCAAAGCCAACGTGGCCTCCAGGCTTAAGTTCCAGGCTTTGGAACATATGCCTTCTTCCCGTCATGTGTCGTGAGCAGCCAGAGTCCAGGTACCATGACTGGTGTTTCTGACTTGCTGCTAAAGATATCTGCAACATGTATTATTTTATCCTTAGGTACCCAGATCTTCTTGGGTCCTGATTTGTTAGTTTTACCAAAACTCTGGTTGAATTTTGGTTTCACAAAGTGATTACTACTAGTATATTTGATGTCATGTGTGTGACCATACACAAAGTGTGAATTTAGAGGAGTGTGTTTAATAACTAAATCCATGACATTCTTAGGTGTAGGAACCTTACCTTGGTATCCTATTCCTTTCCTGCCGTTTCCGCTAACTCCATAGATCATTGAAGCCATTCTGCTTCTATCTATGCTTTTAGCAAGGAACTTCTGGAAACTATGATCATACTCCTTGATGATCTCATCAGCGTTGCTGGGAGTTTCAGAAATTGGTACCTTCTGAGAGTTTTGTAAAGAGTTTTCTAATTTTAAAATTTTATCTCTCAGCTCAGAGTTTTCCAATTTGAGACTCTCAGACTTATTAGAGTCAGATTCAAGAGTCCTTTTCAGGTCTCTGAATTTAGCTCTAATCTGCTGATAACGTTCCAGAATTTCATTGAGGCTTTCAGCAAGTTCAGCCTTTGTAAAATTAACAGCGAAGTTAGGAAATACCTCTTCTGTGTCTGATTCTGAGTCTGAGTCAGAAGCTTCACTGTCATCTGGAATGCTAGCCATGAGCGCTATGTTCGCCCTTTCATCATCTGATTCTGAGTCAGCTTCAGACGAGTCAGAGTCATCCCATGTGGCCATGAGACTTTTCTTCTTCTCTCTTCCAAACTTCTTTTTGGGCTTTTCCCTCTGAAGCTTTGGACAGTCACTCTTGTAGTGTCCTTGCTCATTGCACTCGTAGCAGATGATGTCTTTTGTATTTGGCTTCTTGCTACCAGAGGAGCCTTCAGATCTTCTGTATCCAGAGGAAGAATCTGTCCTTCTGTATCTTGAAGAAGACTCGTTCTGATCAGATCTTCTGGGATTCCTGAACTTCCTTTGTCTTTGCTTCCACAGTTGATTTACTCTTCTGGAGAGAAGGGAAAGTTCGTCTTCTTCTGATGAGGATCCATCAGATGTTTCTTCAACTGCCTGCAAAACTTTAGATTCAGATTTTCTGTTAGATTTTAAAGCTATAGGCTTACCTTGCTTCTGAGGCTCGTCAGCTTCCAGCTCTATCTCATGACTTCTGAGGGAGCTTATAAGTTCCTCCAGAGTGATTTTGTTGAGATCTTTCGCCAGCTTCAGAGCAGTAACCATAGGCCTCCACTGCTTGGGTAAACTTCTGATTATCTTCTTTACATGGTCAGCAGTAGAGTATCCCTTGTCCAGAACTTTGAGACCAGCTACTAGAATCTGGAATCTAGAGAACATAGTTTCAATGGATTCAGATTCTTCCATTTTAAACGCCTCATACTTCTGAATGAGCGCCAGAGCTTTTGTTTCTTTGACTTGAATGTTGCCCTCATGCGTCATTCTGAGAGAATCAAAGATGTTCTTAGCTGTGTCTCTGTTGGAGATCTTCTCATACTCAATATATGATATGGCACTTAGGAGGATGGTTCTGGCCTTATGGTGATTCTTGAAATCACGCTTTTGTTGATCAGTCATTGATTTTCTTTCAATCTTCTGACCAGTTGCATTCACAGGGTGCGTGTATCCATCTGTCACCATATCCCACAGATCAGCATCATGTGCTAGAAAGAAGCTTTCAATTCTGTCTTTCCAGTAGTCAAAGTTTTCTCCATCAAAGACTGGAGGTTTGCCGCTGAATCTGTCTCTATCCTCATTGTTGTCATTGCTGAAATGAGAGTTGTTTCCTGCCATTGTGTTTTTCTGACGCTGGATCTTGTACTGACACGGTTAAGTGTTTTAGCTCAGAACCAGGCGCTCTGATGCCAATTGAAGGGGTGAAAAACACAAGAAGGGGGGGGTTGAATTGTAAAACTGGAAACTTAAAACAATTGACAAGATATTTTTATCCTGGTTCGTTTGATCTCAAACTACTCCAGTCCACCCGTCAAGGTGATTTCGCCTCTCTCCAACGAGGTCTTAATTCACTATATTCAACTGAATACAAATCTGCTTTAACAACTGCTAAAGCCTTCTTGATTCAAACCACAATCCGGTTTGTCAAGGTAACACTTTCTTACAAAGGTATACAATAATGTGTGTGAATGTTTTCTACAAAACTATATCACAACTATGATGTTTACACAATTGAAGCTTAGAAACTTAGAATGCTAAACGCTAATGGAGTATCAGAGTTTGTTGGTTTAGCAAAACTGGTAGATGAAGATTATGTTCAGCTTTGTGCGTGTAGAGAGTTTGGAAGCATTAGCCGTGATAATCTTCGAAGCTTGGTTTATATAGCACTTGAGAAGATGAACGTTGATGCAAATATTCTTGATTCAATGCTATTAACAAGCTTTCCTTTTTGAGCAGATCTTGTCTGGAATGAGGCCGTTGGAATTGATTAGCGTTCAATGCACAGTACCGTTGCTTCTTCAATGCACGATCTGGCTTGGCTCATTCTGATTCTGCTTCGCTGCTGATGAACTATTTGATTCTGTATCAGAGTGTTTTACGCGCAGTTCTGTTCATCAAGCTTCAGCATGTGCAAGCGTTGATCATCTGATCTTGACGTTCTGATTCAGCAACTTCTGATGCTGGTGTATGAAAACATATTCTGATGCTGAGAACGTGATCTTGCTTATTTTAATCAGCATATATGCAAATTAGAGCATAGTAATTTTAGGCAGCATATAATTCAATCATGAAATATTTAACTACTATATCTTTTCACTTTGTTATCATCAAAACTTAAATATAGGGTACTAGATTCAAACATTGTTCTAACAATTGGTTCAAAAATGGCATCTCTAAGTTTCCTCCCAAGTCTGAATTGGAAACTCACAAATGTGTCTTCCAATCACCAAGTTCGTGTGCATTTTGCTTATAATCATGTTTAGCAACTTTCCAAAAGAGCTTAGAACCACAAAACACATGATTTGGCTGAGTTTTAGTACAAAACAAGTCATACATTCCTCATGTTGTAGGTCCACACGAATTCACTTAATTACACCCTCATTCGCACGATTAAGCATTGCTTCATCCTCTCCTATAAATAAGATGCATATCCCACCTATTTTCACAAACTTTTGATAGCCAATTGACCCCCTGTTCAGATCCCATACGAACTTTGAATTTGAATTTCTGATTTCTTACATTCTCACCTTCAAACACCAAAAGCTCTATTCAGTTAGCTTCATTGAACTTCCCTGAAGCTAACCATACAATTATCCTCAAAAATCGTGACCTATATTGATCTACAGAAGTCTAGTTTCAGAGAAACTTCTCACAACTTCGTTCAGGTAGATTTCTTGGCCAAATTGATCCAAATAAAAGACTAATGTACTCTATGTATCCTTCTGATCCTCGTGCTCTTTATAATTTGCAATTTCATTGAGGTTTGAGTGAGATATCCCATATTTTCGTACTCGCTATTTTTTCTGGTTTTCTTCAAACACAACCTTGCATAATTTATATAAATTTAGTGTGATGGTACCATTAGAATTGTCTTGGAGAGATGAATCTAATGGTATCAGTCTGGTTTGCTAATTTTACAGTTTGTGGGATACTATTTGGGGCTGGCTGGAGGTTAAAGATGATGACATGTTCGTCTTCAACTAATGACATATAGCCACATTACTTTTTTAAAACATATGTAGTATACTTTCCTTACCATGTATGTGTGTTGTATCCCAAAATTTTCCCTCCCATTTTTACTCAAGACATGCTCATTGAGGTCCTCAATTGCTCAAGGTTGACCAAAGAACTGATCAGACAAATTCTCCTCCTAAGCAATGAACCTCCAATTAGGATTTCACTTTTTACCAAGATGTTTCGGTTGAAAAGATCTCAAGTGTTTTCCATGGTCCTAATATGCCTTCAAGATTGTCCATGCCAAATTTTACGCCTTACACTACAAGTTTGCTCAGTCAACTGCTCAAGTGTTTGAAAATCATATGTACTAGGTCAAAAGTCAATTGTGGCTAATATACAGTCACACTTCAAATTTTTTGGTCAACATCAACATTTTTAAGTGATATCCATCATTTGATCAAGTGTTGATCATGATTTCTCAAGGAATGCTCTTAATTTATCAAAAGTCAAGAATGGCTAAATTAGGGTTTCTATAGGAAAAGTCAACTGAACTTTGACCAGGCATAACTTTCACATGCTTCATCCATTTCCCCCCAACCAAAGCTCAGTTTGAATAGAATCCAATTCCCTACAAATTCTATTTTATCCTCAAGATCAAGAAATGCATCATTTGGAAGATAGGATATCATGCATTACATGTCATTTTCAAAAAGTCAACAAAAGACACTTTTTGTCAAGACAACTTACATCAATATAATCTCTTCAAAAGCAAAAATGATCAACATAGAGATTGTAGAGGACACCTTGGGATTTCCAAAAAGTCCAATACCATATCCAAAATATGAAATTTGAGCAAGTTATGGTTTTCACAAGTTGGGAAAATTTGTGAAAAATGCATGAAGTTAACTATGAGCAAAATTGCATTTTTAGGTTAGTGGACCTAACTTTTAGGGTTCAAAGATGTTTATGACATACCCAAGGACCTCTAAACCTAACCATGCACTACTTTGATTTTTATTTCTATTTATTTTAATTTTTATTCATTTAAATATGAATTAAATCAAATAAATTAAATAAAAATACAAAGAATAATGGGCCATGACATTTGGGTTTGATTTGATCTATTAGAAGGCCCATATTTTCGTGCAAGATAGATCCAAAGGGACCAGGTTTATGCAAGTGACCAAAGAGGCAAAGATATCACAAATATGGACATTTTTCAATGTGTTTTATCCTTGTCTCCAAGGCCATGAATTCATTGCCCTATTTATTCACTTATATCTTCCATCTATAAATACATAACATTACGAGCCAAAGGGAGCACGTAATTCCTCTTCAAAAATCTCTCCAAAAGTCTTCTCAAAATTCTCAAAAAACATTAAAAAGTTGCAAAATCTATAACTTCACTTCCATGCGCTATCAACCCAAACCAAAATCATCATCCCTCTCCTGAGTTTCCCATGAGTGCTCTAGAGCCCAGGTTCAAGCCTTACACGTCCCAGATCCTCCTCATAACCATCCTATGGTTTTTAGTAAAATTTTGAATCTCAAATCCTCTAAATTATGTAACTTAAATCAATTTTATGCTTGCATTCATATTACTATTGATGTTTTGAGTAGATATAACGTGTTACATGCGAGCTTAGGTACCTGAATCCAAGAACACCATTCTTAAGGCACTCCTCTACCAAGTCCTGGGTTCGACCCAGGCAGGATTTTTTTAATATTTTTCTAACCGTTGTTTTGCAGATCCCACAGGCTCTTGGGCCCTCTTGTCATTGGACCCGGGGTTTCTGTTTATTCTCACCCCTAACTACTTTTGCAGAGTCTGGGCCCTCTTGTTGATAGGCCTCCCCCCCCCCCTCATTTCATTTTGTTTGCAGGCCCATTTCAATTTTCTTTATTTTGTTTTAATTAACATTTATGTTTTAATCAATTTTATTTCATTACAACATTAAAATTAAAAAAAATATTAGGTTAGTATTTTTTTAATTAAATTAACATTGTAAATAATAACTTTAACCTTTTGTTTAATTTAAAAATAAATAGACCTAGGATTTAATTCATTTAATTTCTTTTATTCATAACAAAAATACAAAAAAACTTAGAATTAATTTCTTTTTTCAATTTTATTTAATAATTAACATTTTTTAAATTTAGATCTAGATTATTTAATTAATTATCAATTAAACATTTTCTTACATAAAACAAAAACAAACAAAAAGATATTCCTTATTAGGGTTTAGACGTCTTTTCCATTTCGCGCGCATTTGATATTTTTACTTTATTTTCATATTAATGTACTTGCTTGTGGGATGTAATAGAATTAAACTAGGAATTTACATTTATTGCTTTTATTTCCCACATTTTTGGACTTGTAATAACCCCCCTCCCCGAAGCCTTGTAATAGTTAGATTTATATTTTCGCACTTTTAATTACTGTAAACTATTAATTGTTTAGATGCATGACTAATAGGATTGTATGACAAGAATAAAACAAAATGCTAGCAAACCTAATGCAAAGACAAAAATAACTGAATACAACACAATTTCACATGTGCACCTCTAGGGTACTTCCACTTTGGTTGCCTTCAGAAAAACAGTCACATTTCTCAAAACGTGAGAGACTTTAGTGTCTACCCTTCAGTTTAAAGATCATAAGTCCCTCGATGACCCTCTCGATGTTTCCTTGGTATGATCTTGAAACCCTAGGGTAGTTACTAAAGTTTCTTACCCAATTGCCTTTGTGACTGTATAAACGTCCCTTCGAATGTCCCTCAAACATCCAGCGACTAGGGCTACCTACTCACTAATAGTAGGATAGCACTGTCTAAAGGAAAAGAGGAAGAGAACAACCTTTCGAGTATAGTAGATAATTTTTAGATGCTTGCTCAAAACAAAACAAACTTTTATACGTACACAAAAACTCTTTCCAAAAACATTTTTTCAAAACACTTTTTATACGTTCTCTACCAATCCGAGAAACATTACAAAGTTCGACGTACTAAGAAGATTTCTTTTAAAAATACTTTTCAAACACACAAAGCACAAGGAATTTTTTTTTTCAAATGAGCTAGCATATAAGATCCTGTAGATAACTATGGATGGAAAGGGTGCTAACACCTCCCCTTTCCATAATCTACCCCTTACTCAGAAATAATCTCGAAAGGTCTTTTTCTGTTCTTTTCACCCTTTCCTTTGTTGGATAAAAGAAAAGTCGGTGGCGACTCTTGCTTACCGTAACATTTGCGAATACAAACGCAAAACCAGTATAAACAGTCGGTTCTGCCACCGTATCACATAACTGGCCATTCTGTTGGGGACAAAAATCTTATAAAGTGGGGTTACCTTAAGAGTTAGATCATTTTAATTTTTGCTTTACATTGTGTGTTTGTATGCTTTACTTTTGAGGGCTTGTTTGGGTTGTTACTAAAAGATCCTACGCCCGGATCGGGGAACATTATTAGCTAAGTAGCAATAGATCGTGGGGACTGTACGGTTATACCGACATGGTTTAAGCGATAGCTAAATTAGTATGACACATTTGTTGGTACCGATAGCCCATAAGTTTAGTCAAGGAGAATACGAGGCCATTATGTGGTGTCATGAAGCACTAACTGACCTTAGAACCTTTAATTGAACAACTTGGCCATTAGGAAGTAGTGAGATATCCGGCTTTGGTGTAGTTTGAAGTTGATTGATACTCGATACTACGCTCATTGAGATCGAACTTTCGGGATATTTCAGTCACCAATAAAGAGGTTTGTGCTGAAACAATGCCCCATGAATAAAGATCAGTAATATTGAGATTCCTTAGAACCCAGTTACTTTTCTAGGACAGGTTGAACCAACTAAACTTCAAGAGGGTACTTGCTTATAAACCCCATGGAAGCCTAAACCTAAGGTCTTATGTGTTTTGCTTGTGTGATTAATTATTCAAACATAACATCATGCATCATAACATCCATTCTCATTTAAATAATCATTTCAAGGATCTCAAGGGCCTGTGGTGTAGGTCATGATAAATCAGAGGTTTAGCAATGGGAAAGGGGATTTATTTTCCTCTAGTAAATGTCGTCAAAAGACCAAAGCACAACAACTTGAGTCAGAGGCTATGACCCACCCGACATGGTGAGCTTGACTCTCGTAGAAAGACCTTCAATGATACGAAGTTCTTCAATCAAAGTTGCAGTCAGATTCTAACAGCTTCTTGTGTTTACCCCACGAGATCCTTGAAAACATTGCATGAATGTCATTACATAACAGGTCTTCCAGTACAGGTTTCTCATTTTCTCGTTGTTTATTTCAGCAAGGAAAATGGCCCTCAAATAGAATGACAGAGATCTCCAAACTCAAGATGCTCAGTTCAAGGAAATGTTCCTAAATCTATCCAAGGGGCAAGAAGAATTGAAAGCACTCCTCACTGGGAACTTGACCAAGAAAAATCCTGACAACAACAAGGATGACCAGTTGGAACAACTGTAAGCTGAGATGGAAAGGATGAGAATCCAAATGAATAGTCAGATGGCTCTTATCCAAAATTTAGCTCGGGGACTAGAAGAGTTGAGGATTCTCATTAGTAAGCTTCATTAGGACAGATACGACCGTTTGGGGAAAACTGCTAGAATTTGGGGCCTAATCAATGATTAACCTCTCTTGGAAGATAGGGAATTGGGTGATATGCTCATGTGGGAGCACGTCGAAAATAAACTCAGGAGCGGTGAAATTCAAGGGACTGCATCTTCAAGTAATCAGAAGAGACCATACCATGGAAAGAAGGAGTCCAGTACTGTGTACGACCAGAAGGGACGCAATAAGAGTAATCTCAACCAATCTGTGGGGGTATTGTGTATCTCTAATCCAGCACCGATGCAGCAACAATAACAAGGAAATCAGCATAAGCAGGACACACCCACAAGGAACTTCACCAAAATCAACATGTACTTGGCTCAAGTATTGCAACACATGTTGAAGATGGAGTTGATTACGTTGAGGGGTCCTCCTCAGATTCCCAATACCTTCACTCCTAGCTATCATCCTGATGCAATGTGTGCATACCATTCTAATAGTCCTGGACATGATACGAATAGCTGTTGGACATTGAAGAATAAGATTCAGGACTCTATCGATAAAGGGGTGCTAGAGTTCACACAAGATGGTCAAACTGAATTCTTCCGCCATCCCTCAAAGGCACACCATCTGAAGCGAGAAGTTCAGACAAAGAGGCTTTTTTGTTCATTAGAATTTTCAAGTTGTAATTTTCTTTTGATTATTCAAACACTTATTTCATGTCAAACTTTTTTATTCCATTAATGCATTGCATATGTTTGTATTGAATTAATCCATTAGTTGTCACTATACTAAAACTATGCTTTTACTTCCTTTTTGGGATATTTAACTCTCGATTGAAACCTGTAAGCCTTTAGAGGGAGGATGACGAAAAAGATACCACAATCTATACAATATGCTTTTAAACAGACATGGCTGACGATGTGTAACCGTTCTTTCAAATCCTAAAATAGTGGAGTTATAAGGAGGATAATCCCTAGTCAACCTCTTTGAGCCTAAGAAGTAGGAGTTTTCTTTTTCACACAAATTAAAACCTTTAATCATAACCTGGGGTAGAGTATTTTCTCAGTTAATTCAATGGTGCATTCAACCACAAGCTTTCCCTTTGTACATGATGAGTAGTGTCAGAGGTATCCTTCCAAAACAAAAGATGGCGATGGTTCCGCATAATCTTTAAAACAGGCAGTCGTTATCTCTCAAAAGAAAAGCCTACTAAGTCAAAACCTATGAAGAAGACTTAAGAAGAAAAAAACGGGGGCATCTCGCTGACTGTACTCACAAAAGAAACAGTTCAGGCAAAAAGTAGGGATGATAAAAAAATATTTAAAAAAAGAGGCCGCTACAAATCCTCAACAAAAATAAAAGGTTACAAAAATAACTACCTTCTCAAATAAACTTTCAGTATCCAAACCATCACCGGAATATCAGGGCCAAGATTCCAGAACTCAATTGGGATCTAAATGCACAATTAACTGAGTATAGGACTGAAGAACATCACGAAGAACGGGTTGGGTACAAATAAATTTCGAACCTTTATCCTTTGTTTCTTAAACCGTGAACCAGGTCACATTACAACCCCTAAAAGTCCTAGATGAAGCATGGGTTAGTTCAAAAGCATATTGTTGCAAAAAGATATCCTGACTCTTGTAAGGTTTGCTATAAATCCTAAGTTGATATCACATTCTTGCAATTTTTTTTTACTAAAAAATGAATTTTCAAAAACTTCAAGACAAACATAAGCTTTTCATTTTTAATACCATTGTTTGCACATAACTAATTATTCAACAACAGAGAAATTCGCACGACGAATATTCAATGAACAAAATCCTCTCAATGAACAAAATCAACTCAGATGGAAAGACATTTCCAATAAAAGGCCTTTCATAATCAAGAGACACGACATGTTGTCTAAACTGATCTAGGGGCAGTCGAGTCAAGATTCAAGGAATCCCTCAAAAGTGCCGAATAGCCAAAGGCAGACCTCCATCTGAATCACTTGGGGCATTGAACAGGAAGGGCCACATGTGGTCAAGAAAACATTTTATGGCCATGCTGCAACACTTACTACTATGGACAGTGACAATTTTCCGCACCCTATGAACGTGGACATAGTCGGAAAATACTATGCATGAAAAAGGTTGACTGACCTAGGAAAAAGTAAGGGCATCCCGACGAACCAAAGGGGTTCGGGAAAAAATTAGGGATATATAAATAAAATTGTACATGCGGCAAGTCGAAAACCTGAAAAGGCGACTTGGGCAAAAAAGGGTATCTCGGTGGACTGAAAATCTGAAAGGACAGTCCAGGAAAAATTTAGGGATTAAAGCGTACGATAATGTCCCATCATCTTGTCACTTGTCTATCAGTAGAAGACTTATCACCCTGATCAACATTTACTCAAGACTCCAGGAGTTGGGATAACATTCAAACCATCCACAAAATCCCCACAGAGTAACCACCCCTAGGGGACTATCTTTGCAGAGTTCGTCATCACTAAGGATACATTCTCTAGTAGGTATGGAGACAGAGACGTCCTCCCGCAAAGTAACTGTCATGTCTTCAGTATATAACCTAACAATTTTAGACATTCTGACATCTTCTTAATAAATCAAAATCTTCAATCATCTCCCCAACATCTTGGAGATTTCTTCGACTTGGTTCATAAAATTCTTGGGTTCCCCAACAGGGCTTCATAAAAATCCCTAAGTAGTTTATGGAGTTTTCTTTCCCTAGTAGAGTTTATTTATCTAGCCACGAAAATCCATCTCCCAGCAATTCAACTTCCACAAATATTGAAGAATCACATTCTTCATCCCCAACAGCAGTCAAGGATTTATCTTCTCTTAGTACAACGACACCACAAAGAGAAACTGATACGCTCACATATTAGTCATACAACATTTACAATACATCGTAGCATATGCATAATTGAAACACATATAACATTCTCATTTATTTTGAGAGCATTATGCAATTCATACATCATGACATCGCATGAAATTGACTTTACCTTTTCAGGTTGAATTCGCAGACAGACGAATATTATTAACTTATGCATAGCAGGTCAAAGATTAATGCCCGAAACCAGACGGGGAAACTATCTACACGACCAAGTGGTATGAACTCCCGGAGCAGGACGGGTTTACCAACAAATATAGTAGGCCACAGATTAATGCCCGAAACCAGACGGGGAAACTATCTATGTGACTAGCCAAAAACAGGCCACGGATTAATGCCCAAAACCAGACAAGGCAACTATCTCAACAACCAACAAAAACATTTCCAGATTAATTCCTGAAACCAAATAGGGCAACTATCTGCGAACAACTAATTAGAGATTAATTCTTGAAACAAGATAGGGCAACTATCTCAATAACCAACAAAAACAATTCCAGATTAATTCCTGAAACCAGACAGGGCAATTATTTGAACAGCTGATGAAGATCAATTCCCGAAACAAGACAGTGTGACTATCTACAAGACTAGATGAAGCAGTCTTACACGGGTTCCTTCTCATGATATCCAGATGCAGCTTTACACGGGCTCATCCTGAAGCAATCTTACATGGGTTTCTTCTCATAATCTCTTGATAAAGCTTTATACGGGCTCATCCTGAAACAATATTACACAAATTACTTCTTATCCTGAAATATAGCTTTACACGGGCTCATCCTGAAGCAATCTGACACGGATTCCTTCTCATCCTAAAATGCAGCTTTACACGGGCTCATCCTGAAGCAATCTTACACGGGTTCCTTCTCATATTCTCCATATGCAGCTTTACACAGGCTCATCCTTGAAAAATCTTACATGGATTCCTTCTCATCCTGAAATGAAGGTTTACACGGGCTCATCCTGGAGCAATCTGACACAGATTCCTTCTCATCCTGAAATGCAGCTTTACACGGGCTCATCCTGAAGCAATCTTACACGGGTTCCTTCTCATAATCTCTAGATGCAGCTTTACACAGGCTCATCCTGAAGCAATCTTACAAGGATTCCTTCTCATCTCGAAATGCAGCTTTACACAGGCTCATCCTGAAGTAATCTCACACGGATTCCTTCTCCTTCGGAAATGCAGCTTTACACGGGTTCTTCCTGAAGCAATCTTACACGGGTTCCTTATAATAACCTTTTAGATGTAGTTATACACAGGCTCATCCTGAAGAAATCTTACACGGGTTCCTTCTCATAATCTCCAGATGTAGCTTTACACGGGCTCATCCTGAATCAATCTTACACGGATTCCTTCTCCTCCTGAAATACAGCTTTACACGGGCTCTTCCTAAAGCAATCTTACACGGGTTCCCTCTAACAACCTTTCAGATGCAGCTTCACATGGACTCATCCTGAAGAAATATTACACAAGTTCCTACTAAGAAATTTCCAGGGGTAGTCTAACACAGGCTCATCCTAAAGCAACCTTACATGATTTCCTTCTAATATATTTCTAGACGCGACTTAACACAGACTCTTTCCAGCATTTCATTCAGATAAAACTAGACACAGGTTCATTCTGATACTCCTATCAACAATTGATTTGGATGGCATATTTAATCCCATCTCCAATGATTATCCGTCATCTTCTCCAACTGGCATCTGTAAGCCCATTCCCGATATCATCAACCAACCGTGTTACTTCATGTATATGCGAGTTCAAATTTCTGGACACTCTAGTGTTCAATCATCTTCCACCTTCAGATTACGAAAGGCAGACGAGCCAATCTAAATCCTCGAGTTTAAGAAGATTTAACAGGGGAAGTTGTTGTATCCCAAAATTTTCCCTCCCATTTTTACTCAAGACATGCTCATTGAGGTCCTCAATCTCTCAAGGTTGACCAAAGAACTGATCAGATAAATTCTCCTCCTAAGCAATGAACCTTCAATTAGGGTTTCACTTTTTACCAAGATGTTTGGGTTTCAAAGGTCTCAAATGTTTTCTATGTTCCTAATATGTCTTCAAGATTGTCCATGCCAAATTTCATGCCTTACACTACAAGTTTGTTCAGTCAACTGCTCAAGTGTTTGAAAATCAACTATACTAGGTCATAAGTCAACTGTGGCCAATATACAGTCAAATTTCAAATTTTTTAGTCAACATCAACATTTTGAAGTGATATCCATCATTTGATAAAGGTTTGATCATTATTCCTCAAGGAATGCTTTTAATTTATCAAAAGTCAAGAATTGCTAAATTAGGGTTTCTATAGGAAAAGTCAACTGAACTTTCACCAGGCATAACTTTCACATACTTAATCCATTTTCCCCCAACAAAAGCTTGGTTTGAAAATAATCCAATTCTCTACAGCTTATATTTTATCCTCAAGCTCAAGAAGTGCATCATTTGGGAGATATGAGCTCATACATTACATGTCATTTTCAAAAAGTCAACAAAAGACACTTTTTGTCAAGACAACTTACATCAAGATAATGTCTTCAAAATCAAAAATTATCAACATAAAGATTGTATAGGACATCTTGGGCTTTCCAAAAAGTCCAAGATCATCTTCAAAAGATGAAAATTGAGCAAGTTATGGTTTTCACAAGTTGGGAAAATTTGTGAAAAATGCATGAAGTTAACTATGAGCAAAATTGCATTTTTAGGTTAGTGGACCTAACTTTTAGGGTTCAAAGATGTTTATGACATACCCAAGGACCTCTAAACCTAACCATGCACTACTTTGATTTTTATTTCTATTTATTTGAATTTTTATTCATTTAAATATGAATTAAATCAAATAAATTAAATAAAAATACAAAGAATAATGGGCCATGACATTTGGGTTTGATTTGATCTATTAGAAGGCTAGTATTTTTGTTCAAGATACATATAAGGGACCAGGTTCATGCAAGTGACCAAAGAGGCAAAGATATCACAAATATGGACATTTTTCAATGTGTTTTATCCTTGTCTCCAAGGCCATGAATGCATTGATTCTTTACCATATTTGTTCACTTATATCTTCCCTCTATAAATACATAACATTACAAGCCAAAGGGAGCACAAAATTACTCTTCAAAAAGATCTCAAAAAGTCTTCTCAAAATTCTCAAAAAAAATTAAAAAGTTGCAAAATATGTAACTTCACTTCCATGCGCTATCAACCCAAACCAAAATCATCAACCCTCTCCTGAGTTTCCCAGGAGTCCTCCAGAGCCCAGGTTTAAGCCTTACACGTCACATATCCTCCTCATAACCATCCTACGGTTTTCAGTAAAATTTTGAATCTCAAATCCTCTAAATTATATAATTTAGATCAGTTTTATGTATGTATTCATATTACTATTGATGTTTTGAGTAGATCTAATGTATTCATACAAAATGATTGACATCAGCACTGTGACTGGAAAACAAAATGATTGACATCAACACTGTGGCTGGAAAAGGAATGATAAAATGAAAACTTCCCCACGGGACTTTTCCGAAGGGATGCCATTTGCTGAGTAGACATTATTGTTGGGGATACACAAGCTGCTCAAATAAAGAGGCCGCCACTTGCTGTCTTCCCAAAAATACTATGACATACAAGCTGCTCAAATAAAAAAGCTGCCACTTGCTGTCTTTAAAGAATATTAAAGCACACAAGCTGCTCATGAAGAGTCCGCCACTTGTTGCTAATAACCCACAAGCTGTTCATAAAGAAGTTGCCACTTGCTGTATTCAAAGAATATTAAAGCACACAAGCTGCTCATGAAGAGTCCGCCACTTGTTGCCAATAACCCACAAGCTGCTCATAAAGAAGCTGCCACTTGTCGTTTTCAAGGGAACAATAACACAGAAGTTGCTCAAATAGATAAGCTGCCACTTGCTGCTTATAACCCACAAGCTGCTCATGAAGAGCTGCCACTTGCCATTTTTCGTACAAGGTGCTCATGAAGAGCTACCACTTGCCATTTTCCGTATAAGCTGCTCATGAAGAGCTGCCACTTGCCATTTTTTGTACAAGCTGCTCATGAAGAGCTGCCACTTGCCATTTTCCGTACAAGCTGCTCATGAAGAGCTGCCACTTCCCATTTTCCATACAAGCTGCTCATGAAGAGCTGCCACTTGCCATTTTCCGTACAAGCTGCTCATGAAGAGCTGCCACTTTCCATTTTCCATACAAGCTGCTCATGAAGAGCTGCCACTTTCCATTTTCCATACAAACTGCTCAAATAAAGAGTTAGTCGCTTGTTGTCACGTCGATATTCCAGAAGAATGTTATGATAACACTACTAGGGAATAGAGTTCAACTTCAATGGGGAACCATGAATAAATCCTTCTTGAGGAGACCAAGTATTTACATTGCAAAATAAATGCACTCTCCACCTAGGTTTCACAGCCTAGAGAGACCCACAGGGTACCGTTCACAAGAGACAAAGCTCAATCCAGGAATAAACTGGAGAGAAAACAGTCAAACAAGACTCCACCTAATGAAGAAACAACTCAAATGGGGATTTATCCTATCCAGAGATGGAAAAGGACAGCTAAAGCAAGATTCTTCCATGAGAGTTAATTCAGTGGGGAACTAGAAAAGAGGCGCACTTTCTGCTTAAGTTGACACTCTATTTGGAAAGATCAAATGTACTATTTAGATAGACATAACCAAGGTATACGAACTCAATGACATCAACAAATACAAATGTGCGTGCATGATGTAAGTGTGAATGAATAAATGAATGTCATGTATATGCTGACAAAACAGATAGAGGAGATAGACTGGAGATGATAAGACATCATAGTACAACTCGACACTCGGCTAATCTCAACAAGATGGGAACATTACTGGAGATAGAACATAGGCCATCATTGGAGCAAAGTCCTTTTACAAGGCTTGAATATCTCTGGAGAAGAAATGATTTTTCGGTAGAAAGCCCAAAGTCCAGTCTTCTATTATTAACAATCCATTGAAAGGATAACAACACAAACAATGTTTTAGTTGGAAAAAGTCATGCTTAGCTGGAGATACTGGGAACACCACCCTCTGATAATGTGTGCAAAACATATCTTGACAAATCTGGATTGCCCCTGGGACTAATTTTGGATGCCCCAAGTTTACTGCTGATGAGGAGAAATCGTATCAAGAGGATTTTACAAAAGACCTGGCATTCATCATGCTCTGGTGTCTTCAAACTCTTAGAGAGATTCATCAAATCTCGACATGATTGCCTCGGATTGATTGTAGTTGGCACAACAAAGTCTTCAAATTTTTCCCCAAAAGAGTAAACAAGTTGGGAAAGCATTAACTGGGAGAAGCAACATGTTCGTGCTCAAGGTCTTCAGGTGACATGCCCCTGTATATGATTTTTCTTGAAATGATTCTCCAATTACTCAATCATAGTTTCAGGCCCTAAAAGAATAAACTCATCACTAGTGCTTATATGTGAGTTTTCTTGATATCAAACAAATGTTTTGCAGTTTAGAAAAGTTTATCATGAGAATGAAAATTCTAATGCAACAGTTATGTAAGTCTTGAAGATTTTGAAAAGATATCACACAAATTTTGCGAGTTAGAGCACCATTTATTTTTGTATAGGAAAAACATATGATACCAACATAACTATTTAGAAAACATTCATGGGAGTCAGGAACACTATCTCATTGAAGTATGCTTTCAAAATAACCTTGCTTCAATTAGGACTTTTGAAGGTTGTAACGTGGCTTAGTTCACGGTTTTTAGAAAAAAGATTTTAAGGCTTAAAATATTTGGTGCCCACCCATTCTTTATGATGTTCTCCAACCCTATGTTCAGTTAATTCAACATGAGTGTTCATCTCTCAAAAGGATTTTGTGACAGTTAAGGAAACGACGAGGCTTTCGGAGTAGAAACCACCCTTATGTCTTCGTGTTGTAGTCACCAATTTGTTCTTTGCTGAGGACTTTTCTTTGTAGTACTTTCTTTTCAATTTTTATTTTCCCTAACTTTTGCCTGAACTAATTCTTTTGAATCGATAGTCCAGCGGGATGCCTTAATTTTGCCTAAGTCACACGTTTTCATGTTTTTTGACTTAGCAGGCTCTTTCTTTTTCTTGATTTTTGACTTTTTGAACAAAATGTGTGACATTAGCTTGTATTTGCTTGTTGAGAAGATTGTGATTGCCTCGTTTCTTGATGAATGAGGGATAACATTGTGGTTCCACATCTTCTGGATTCATTATACATGAAGGATGGCCCTCACAGTTTCTCTTCGGAAATATCTTCCTTTTGAATTTTGAACACTCAATCGGATTAACTGAAAACTACCCTGCCCCAGGTTAAATTTTGAGGGTTTTTTCGTATAGAAAAAGAAACTCCTACTTCAAGGCTCAAAAGGGGTTAGCAAAGGATTATCTTCCTTATATCTCCGGTGTTTAGGGATTTGAAACAATGCCTGTACATCATCAGCAAGATTTTATCCAAAAGCATACAACCAGAGATTTTGTGTTCTTTAGATCATCATCCTCCCTTCAATCTCTGCCTAGGCAAGAGAATGGGCAACAAGTTGGTATCATAATGCAAAAAGCAATTTAGAATTTGAAAACAAATATGTGTGAAACAAATGAATTTCTTCAAGACAAACATACTCATTGTATTAAGATAATCATTCAAATGCAAACAAGTTCTTACATGTAAACAATGTTTTGATAAACAAGAAAAATTGAAAAAAGCATAAATAAGTTAATGATCTGGGAAGGCTTTCCATCTGGACTTGAATCACCGAAAACATCCTTCAAAACTCAAAGTGACCATCAATCGTGTTTACTCTTCAGCACGTGCTTGATTTGAACTTCAAAACCAACATCCTTGAATGACGAGATACCACATCTGACCATCTTCTGAACCTCAATCTTCAAAGAAAAAAACCATCTAAGTCGTGCCCAGGAGCACCTTGATGAAAGGCACAAGTCAGAGTGATCCAAACTAGCTTTCAACTTAGCCACCTCTCTGCGGAGTTCAGAAACCTCTTGCTTGATATTCTCCATTGTTCTATTAGCGCGAGTGTTGCACTGGTGAGACCAAAAGGAAAAATAAGACTTGGAAAAAGACCTTTGAAAGTGAAACCACAAATGTAGAATGATGCATGATATGCAAAATAAAGTTTTTATTTGACTTTCAAGGAGCTCAAGATATTAGGTTGTAAACATCAAAGTATGAATTTTAAATTGGATCAAAGTGTTGATCAAGTTATCATCAAGATCAATCATCCATTTTGGTGGATTAGGGTTTTCACCCTATCAACACCCAAGATCCATTGAGCTTGACAAAACTTGTGATGTTTACAAAGAAAGACCTCCAAATTCCTTGAAAATCAAGTGAAAAGGGTTTCATGGATGCATGAGGGCATGGCTATGCAACAACCACAAGCAAGGTCACAAATAAAGTTGAAAGGTTCAACGTCACGAGCATGGAGTCAAAGGTAAAGAACAACCCCAAGGTATGTACTAACGGTTTAATCACACCTGTAAAACATGGTTCTAAAAGTTCCCAGAGTCTACATTCCTCCTTCGGATATTACCAACGTCCCAATTACTCGGTAATTAACAATATTCTCAAGAGAAACTCGTCTGAGTGCAGCATCGCGTGACAACTACTTCCGGATTACTCCGTTATAGTCTCCGCACTACCCCTAAGAGGCCAAGATGGGTTAGGGTTCTACGGTTCTCAGCTTCACTGGCTCCCAGGTCAAAAGCAATAATGTCTTCCCGATTACTCGGTAAACAAATATTACGTTCAAAAGGGCCTTCCACTGAGTGGGGGATCTCATGCCTCCTTCTTCGGGATTACTCCCTCAAAGTTAACATGACTATACCGCCCGTCCTATTCCTAAGTGTAACTTAGTAAATATTATGAACACCCAAATAATCACAATATATACACATAATCAAACAATCAAATAATGATAAAACAGATAAAACAAACTAGGCTTAACCCACTTAGGGATGGACCAACAAGAGGTCAATCTCTCCCCAGCAGAGTCGCCAATTCTGTAGCGGTGAAAATCGGAGATCAAGCTATTAATTAACTTGACTCACAAAAGCAAGAGTCGCCACCCGCGCTTTATTTTTTCCGAGGGGAAAGGGAAAAGAGCGAAATAAAACCCTAAAACATGCAATGTAAAATAATACTACAATGCATTTTTTTTGAAAGAGATCGAGAGTTCGGGGGTTGGTTATGCAATGGGAAGGTATTAGCACCCAATGCATCTGTGGTACTCCACAGGAACCTTTTGAAATATCTGTTTTTTGGTTTAAGATTATTTGTTATATACAAAGGTGTATTTATCTATAACTATGTTTGTTTAAGGGGGGAAAATGAGTTTTTATTATTGCGTTCGTGAGGGTTTCGCGACCCTTTGCCTACGTATCCAAAGAAGGAATCAAAACACTGTAGTTCCTCTAGAAAAAGGTTGATTTGTTTTTGTGTTTTTTAGTGGGCGACATTAACACACACATTCTAGCAATAGGCATGATTGGTATCGCGGTAGAACGGGGATAACATGCCCTTGGGGGAGTTTTGATTTATTGAGTGTTTTTGCATGTTTTAAAGTATGTTCAAGTATGATTAAAGAGTGTTTTTGATTTTTGTGGTTTATTTATTTGTTGATTTTATCTTGCCTAATTACTAGCATTTGTACAAAGTAAAAAAAAAAGCAGAAAGATAAAAACCTACGCTATTACAAACATATCAAAGGCATAAAAAATATGAAGGAAAAAAAAGAGATAAAAGTAAGAAAATGAGTGTCTTTCGATTCTGGCAGGAACATCCTTCGACTGGCATTTTGTTGGCTTTCTTCGATTTAGGCAGGAGTACACTTTGACTGGCATTTTGTTGCTTTCTTCGATTTGGGCAGGAGCACACTTCGACTGGCATTTTGTTGGCCTCTTTCGATTGGGCTTTGGCAGGGGCGAAGTCCTGTCCTTCGATTAGGCTTTGGCAGCAGCAAAGTCCTGTCCTTCGATTGGGAAAAGGCAGCAGCAAGGTCCTGTATTTCGATTAGGCCTTGGCAGGGGCGAGGTGTATCCTTCGACTGGGGGCTGGCACCAGTGAGGTTCTGTCCTTCGATTGGCCTGGAAGTCAGTGTGTGGCGAAGTCTTTTGATTCTGCCTTGTTGCCTTCTTCGACTGGGGGGGTTGAAGACAGTGAGGGAATGTCTTTCGATTGGACATGGATTTCCTGGAAGTCAGTGGAAACCAAAGGTTTCGTTTCATACTCCTGTTTCCTGTATCTTTCGTTTCAAACATTAAATGGCAACATGGTCTGTGGCCATGCTAGTAAAACAGTTTGATAATTACAGCTAGTTCAAGTAAACAGTAAGCAGAAACGAAAGAGGTAGTTCTGAAAGGTATGTTAAAAACGTGGAAACGAAAGGAAATTATATTTACATGTTATGAAACGAAAAGTTCAAGGTGTTATGTACATGCTTGAAACGAACAAAGGTATTATTTACATGTTATGCTGGAAATGAAAAGTTTGAAAGTAAGAGTGACTTACCTGGCTTCAGGCTGGAACGTGTGCTGGGCAGTAAGGTGGTTGCCTGGGTGCTGGATTCGAAAGAGGGGGCCAACAGTTGCGCTGGGAATCCTGGATTCGAAGGAAGGGAAAAAGCAAGTGTGCTTCTTTGATTCGAAGGAGACTGAAGTGTAGTTATTCTTCAGAATCAAAGGGAGTAAGTGTTTGGGGATTCTGGGTTTGTTCTCACAAGTATTGAAGGGACTTGAGAGATTTTTGTGTTTGGGAAATTTGGTGTTTTTGAGAATGTGTGTTGATGCTCTTCAGAATCGAAGGAGACTGAAGTGTGTGGGATTCTGTTTTATTTTATTTTCTCAAGTGTTTATGAACTTTGAGAATTTTTCTGGGTTGGAGAAAATTGGGGAGAGATTCGTCTGGCCCAAAGTCCTCTCTTGAACATGTTGTGGAGCCTTGTATTTATAGGCGAGGTGGTTGAAGGTTTGATATGGTTTTGGAGGGAAAACAAAATAATGTTTGAACAGTTTGGGAATGCTGTTTCGATCCTTTCTTCTACGCAGCTCTTTTGCACTCCTTTTTGGGCAAGTACAGGACTGTTGTAGCAGGCTCAGCAGTGTTTTAGAGCGTAGTGGCAGGTTGGTGCAGGACTGTTGTAGCAGCGCAGTAGTGTTTGTTGCATGGCAGTACAATGGTCCAACTTGTGAATCGAAGGAGGCTGTATTGCCCATCGAAGCTTGTGGATCGAAGGGGGACTACATTTCCCATCGAAGCTTGTGGATCGAAGGGGGACTATTGCCCAATCAAAGGCTGTTGATCGAAAGAAGCAATGTTGCCCAATCGAAGGCTGTGGATCGAAAGAAGCAATGTTTCCCAATTGAAGGTTGTGGATCGAAAGAAGCAATGTTGCCCAATAGAAACATGTTTGCAGGCAGTAAACTTGTCCAGATCGAAGCAGGCTTGTAGGCAGCAAATTTGTCCAAATCGAAGCAGGCTTGCAGGCAGCAAATTTGTCCAAATCGAAGCAGGCTTGCAGGTAGCTACTTGTCCAAATCGAAGTAGGCCTAAACTTACATTCGAAGGAGGCTTTGAGTTCAAAATGAAGGACATGCCCGAGTTGCATTCGAAGGATACCTGTCAACACATGAAATCAAAGAAACAAAAACACACATTTCGTGCTTGATTAGAAGTTAGTGATACATAGGCAAAAAATGTTCAAAACACTTAACAATTTCTGCACAATCAATGCTCAAATGCGAGAGGTTGAAAACCAACTGTATTTAGTGACCTTGACCTTTGTATAAAAATGCAAAAATGCAAAAATGCAAATGGGATCTTAGGTCAAAAATTAGGGTACAACACCCCCCCCCCCCCCCCCCCCCCCCAATTTCATTTTGTTTGCAGGCCCATTTCAAATTTCTTTATTTGTTTTAATTAACATTTATGTTTTAATCAATTTTATTTCATTAAAACATTAAAATATAAAAAAATAATAAAAATATTAGGTTAGTCTTTTTTTTAAAAATTAAATTAACATTGTAAATAATAACTTTAACCTTTTGTTTAATTTAAAAATAAACGGATCTACGATTTAATTCATTTAATTTCTTTTATTCATAACAAAAATACAAAAAAACTTAGAATTAATTTCTTTTTTCAATTTTATTTAATAATTAACATTTTTTTCTTTAGATCTAGATTATTTAATTAATTATCAATTAAACATTTTCTTACATAAAACAAAAACAAACAAAAAGATTTTCCTTTTTAGGGTTTAGACGTCTTTTCCATTTTGCGCGCATTTGATATTTCTACTTTATTTTCATATTAATGTACTTGCTTATGGGATGTAATAGAATTAAACTAGGACTTTATATTTACTGCTTTTATTTCTCTCATTTTTGGACTTGTAATAATCCCCCTCTCCGAAGCCTTGTAATAGTTAGATTTATAGGCAGTTTTAATTACTGCAAACTATTAACTGTTTAGATGCATGACTAAGAGGATTGTATGGCAAGAATAAAACAAAATGCTAACAAACCTAATGCAAAGACAAAAATAACTAAATACAACACAATTGCACATGTGCACCTCTAGGGTACTCCCACTTTGGTTGTATTCGGAAAAACAGTCACATCTCTTGAAACGTGAGAGATTTTAGTGGCTACCATCCGGTTTAAAGATCATAAGTCCCTCGATGACCCTCTCGACGTTTCCTCGTTATGGTCTTGAAACCCTAGGGTAGTTACTAAAGTTTCTTGCCTAGTTGCCTTTGTGACTGTATAAACGTCCCTTTGCATGTCCCTCAAACATCCAGCGACTAGGGCTACCTACTCACTAATAGTAGGATAGCATTGTCTAAAGGAAAAGAGTAAGAGAATAACCTTTCGAGTATAGTAGATAGTTTTTAGATGCTTGCTCAAAACAAAACAAACTTTTACACGTACACAAAAACTCTTTCCAAATTTTTTTTAAAACACTTTGTATACGTTCTCTACTAATCCAAGAAACATTACAAAGTTCGTCGTACTAAGACACTTTCTTTCAAAAATACTTTTCAAACACACAAAGCACAAGGTATTTTTTTCTTCAAATGAGCTAGCATCTAAGAGCCCGTAGATAACTACGGATGGAAAGGGTACTAACACCTTCCCTTTACATAATCTACCCACCTTACTAAAAAATAATCTCGAAAGGTCTTTTTCTGTTCTTTTCACCCTTTCCTTTGTTGGATAAAAGAAAAGTTGGTGGCGACTCTTGCTTACGATAACATTTGCGAATACAAACGCAAAACCAGTATAAACAGTCGGTTCTGCCACCGTATCACAGTGCGCCAGATCCACTGAATCTGTTTACTAACGCGTTTTGGCAATGATCATATGGCCCATATTTTATTTCCGATTTTTTACATTTAATTGTTTTAAACTTCAAAAATTCATAGAAAATTCATTTTAACTCCAAAAAATCTTTAAAAAATTATGGAAAATAATTTTGATTTTTCTCTTTCTGATTTTTATTTTTTCACAATTTTATTTTGTGTTTTGATATTTTTTATAATTTTTCACTTTATTTAAATTGTTTTAAAAGTTTAAAAATACCTTTATTCATTTTTAAATTCTAAAAAAATAGGAAGGGATCCAATGATATTTTGACTAATATTGGTGACCTCATTTATTTTTTATTTCTGACTTTACTATTTTTCTTGATTTTTGGTTTATTTTATCTTTATTTTAATTTTAAAAATAGTTTATGACTTTAAAAAATTACCAAAAATTTCATAAAAATATTTGAGTTCATTTCTGATTTTTTATGGTCTTATTTAATTTTACTTGATTAATTTGAACATAATTGCTATTTTTCTCTCTTATTTTCATTTTTAATCATTTAAAAAAAACCTCTTCTTTTATTTTTAAATACAATTTAATTTCTATATATATTTTGGCTGATGTTGGATTGAAATTTTGATCATGAACTTTATTAACATCATTAGATCCATGGTGTTGAGTCTAACTCCATAAAAAATGGATGAATGATTTTAATAATAGTTTGATTAAATTTTTGGTTCAAATGTGGTTTATTCATTTCCCCTTCCCTCTTCATCTTATCTCATTCTTATTGTACTAAATGTTGTTGGAGCATGATTTACATATCATGTCTCAAAACATGAGGTGTATAAATTGCTATTGACCGACCAATAGGTGCGACTTCTATATAAGTCCACTTACGATTGCTTAACATAGCACTAAATTTTATTCCGATTTGAGAAAATGATCATTCGTGGCCCAAACATATGCTTGCAAGCCTAAGTATGTTAATTTGAACCCCCTTGAGATCCATTGTTAGGAGGCTTTGGATCTATCAATCCTCTAATGAAACTTCATCAATTTTGGTTAAAGTGGATCACTTAAACATCATTGATCATTAAGTGTTATTTTGAGAATTCTTAAATGGATGATATACTTGACAAAAAGAAAATGCAACTTGTTGTTGAGAGGCTTTGGTTCTACCAATCCTCTAATGAGTTCCAAATACAAGTTTCAAGATGGTTATCCAACTAATCACTAATTCCTAACTATTGACTTTATTTTTATGCTTTTATTTTATGCTTTTATTTTATGTACCATTTACTTTACCATTTACATTTCATGCTCTTTTCATCTTTGCTCACTTGAGCCTCTATCTTCATGTCATTTTTATTTTTGCTCACTTGAGCTTTTCATTTCCTTTTGAAGATACTTAATAATCAACTTAAACCCTAAAAAACGTTAATGTTACTTGGACTACTTGGTTACTATCCTTGGAACTATGGAGATTGTAAGCTTCTTGAACTTAGGATTAGAAGCCTTGATCTACCTTGAGACCTTGTGACCTCAATTGTTATTATGTATGGAGTTCTTGGGGTTTACCCCAAGACATTGGGTTGTTTGTTTGTTTTGTGTTCATGTTATTGTGATTACATGCTTTGTCTGTGATCTGGAATTCATCTGTATACAACCGTTACTCTACCCAATTTTTATGAAAACTTAATGTAATTGAAGTTTGTTATTCTTAAGAGATTTCTTAATTTTTTGCTTGGTTTAAAATCCAAAGGATGGAATTCTACATTGACTCATTATGTCAAGTGTTGGCTTCTTTTTTGGTTATATGGTCTTTCTCCTTAGCTTTTACCTTATGCTTTAGGATAGTCTCTTCATCTCCTCCCATCTTCTTTAATTTCAAAAATCTTCTCCCTCCTTTTGAAAAATCTTCTTGTTTTTTTTTTTAAAACTTGAACACTTTCATAATAAACTTGGACTTATGTCCATGTATTTTCAAAAATTATTTCTTAATCAAATTTCAATCAACTTAACAATACCTTGAAATTTTTTGTGAGAAGACTAAAATTCAATGAATCTCATTCAAACTATATTGCCATTTTGGCTTTTAACTTTAAAAACTTTTCTCAAAAAATTAGACTCTTGTCAATCCTTGTAGTGATGCAAACAACTATACTTCTACAATATATAATGAAGTGAGATATTTTCCACTTGGGTGTTGAGTGAGGCATTATTAATTTTAAAATCCAAGCCATATACTCCACTTTGAGATGACGCAAATTCTCCTTTCTCATAATTATGGGTAGTAAGTATATTTTCCACACGGACTGACAATGATGTCTTGTCTCCTAAAATTAACCAACACACTTGTGTTTTAAATTTAAAAAAAAAGGAACTACGAGTACCCTGATCCCCTATTGCACGGACGGTGGTATGTATGCACTAAAGATTTGCAACCGCGGCAGGTGCAAAATTATAATATATATATATATATATATATATATATATATATATATATATATATATATATATATATATATATATATATATATATATATATATATATATATATATATATATATATATATATATATATATATATATATATATATATATATATATATATATATATATATATATATATATATATATATATACTTCCTTTCTCATCACCACAATCTATTTTTTATACAACATTTTATAGCCAAAACATACAGATTTTACAAAGAGGTTCCTGCGGAGTACCGTAGATGTTTAGGGTGCTAATACATTCCCTTTGCATAACCAACCCCCTTACCTAGAATATTTCCCCCTCTTTTGGATTATTCGCTCTTTTCCCATTCCTTTGGAAACAATAAAGTGAGGTGGCGATTTTTATTTTGATCAGTACAAGTCAAGTGAATCCAATGGCTTAGTTTTAACATTTCTACCGCTACAGAAAAAATGGAGACTCTGTTGGGGAAAGATTGACCTCTTGTTGGTCCATCCCTAAGTGGGCGGAGCCTATCTTTGTTTATATTTGTATATGTGATATTTTTTGTTATATATTATGTGTTGTATATGTGTTTGTCTAGATTTTCCTGGTTTTCAGGGTGCTTGGTGATTTCTCATAAATCCTATACCCGGACTTGGGCAAACTTAAGATATGAAGGGAGGTATAGTCATGTTAACTTTGAGGGAGTAATCCCAAAAAAGGAGGCATGAGATTCCCCACTCAGTGGAGACCCCTTTGAATGTAGTGTCGTTTACCGAGTAATCAGGAAGACACGTTGCTTTCGACCTGGGAGCCTGCTGAAACTGAGGACCGTAGAATACCTAACCCATCTTGGCCTTTTAGGTGTAGTGAGGAAGCTATGACAAATTAATTTGAAAGAAGTTATCACACGGTACTATGCTCGGACGAGTTTTTCTTGAGAATACTACTAATTACCGAGTTAATTGGGAAGTTGGTAATATCCGAAGGAAGGATATAGACTCTGGGAACCTCTAGAACCTTGTTTGGCAGGTGATAACTTTTAGACCATACCTTATGGGTATTACCTTCGACCTCAGGCTTGTGAGATTGAACCTATGAACCCTATGTTTGCGATCTTGTGTGTGATTGTTGCATCATGCATTCATGCACCCGTGAGTATCTCTTAAAGACATTTTATTTCAAGGGACTTAAAAATGGACTATTTGTGAATATCTCAGGTACATTTTGAATATGGATTCTGGAAAAAGAAAGACCAAGAAGTACAGTTTCAAAGATACCATGATAGATGAGTTGATAAGTCTGATTTCCGAGATTGAGTGTTCTGCAGATTTTCGGAGGAAGCATAGGTCCATCATTTCTCTCATGAAGCTCAGGATGAAGGAGGGTATTATCTCGACCTTGGTCCAGTTCTATGATCTGGTGTATCGATGCTTTACTTTACCCGATTATCAGTTGATGCCTACACTAAAGGAATATTCCTATATGCTAGGTTTGCCTATTATTGGTCATGTTCCTTTTACTAGTTTGAAGGGTGAGCCAAAATCACATGAGATTTCTGCTTTGATCCATTTTGGAAAGTCTGAGGTTGAAGCCCACACGACTACCAAATGAGAGATTATAGGATTACCAGTTCAGTTCTTATTGGAGAAAGCTTGCTAATTTGCTAGGATGAAGAGTATGGTTGCTTTTGAGGCCATATTTTCTCTACTTGCTTATGGGTTGTTCTTATTTCCCAATGTAGACAAATTTGTTGATATCAATGCCATCGGGATCTTTATGATTGGAAACCCGGTTCCTACATTGTTGGGTGATGCTTATTACTCTATTCATCTTAGGGATTCTTATCATAGAGGGATGATCATCTGTTGCACGCCTCTGTAGTATCAGTGGTTTACTTCACATTTTCCTCGATCTGATGATTTCTGGGATGTCCGAAAGGAACCTCATTAGGCTTCAAAGGTTATGGCACTTACTCATTCAGATATTATTTTGTATCGTGATGTGGAGATTTTTGACTGTTGTGGTAGTTTCCCCAATGTACCTCTTCTTGGTACAAAAGAAGGAATTAACTACAACTCTATTCTTGCACGACGACAGCTTGGATATCCAATGAGGGATAAGCCAAATAGTATTCATTTGAGTAGTTTCTTCCTGAAAGAGGGAGAAAACCATAAGGAAGCTAAGGAGAAGATTGTGAAGGCTTGGCGTCACATTCACATGAAGAGTAGGAAGGACTTGGGACCTAGGGGGCTATTTCTTTGGAGCTTTATCTACAGTGGGTGCAAGCAAGAGCTATTCAGTTGAAGATGCCATATTCTCGAGAAGCACCTATGCCTGATATGTTTGTGAAGACCAATCCTCCCCTATTGGATGATGTGGAAGAGCTACAACTTTCTTTAGTTAGGATGCAACAGGAAAAGGTAGCTTGGAAGAATAAGTGTCAGACTCTAGAGTTTTCCTACAGAGCAGACCTAAAGGAGAAAGACGACTTGATTGAGATTCTTGAGATTTGGGCTGTAGAGATGATGGAGAGGCAAGGGGATTTATTTTCCCCTAAGCCTAAGTCAGGCCCTAGTTGCTCACTTCCTGATTCATATGATTGGAAGGAGGTCGCCGCCAGGTATGCAAAAGAAAACCAGAGGTTGAAGGCTCAGATTGCCAGACTTACCGGGAAGCATCAGCGTATAGAGTGATCTCCATCAACTTTGCTTCTTAGGGTTTTAGACTTTATTTTCATCTTGTACTTGGGATTATTGAAACTTGTAATCCATTTTGAAGTTATTATAATAAAAAATTTCAGTATTTCAAATGTGTTATTACTTTGATATTTGCAAATTGTTTATAAATCTTTAAGTCCCTTGAAATAATAATAAAATAAATCATGCGCATTTCACATCATGCATCATATTGCACATGCTTCTTGCATTTTTTTATGCATATCCAGGTGTCTTACTGAGCTTCTTTATTTTGTTCATTAAGTTGTCTCACTAGTACAACACCTAAGCTAATTTCGGAAGGAATATGGATAACCTAGAATAAGAGAATTGTGAGCTACGCGAGGAAGTTTCTGCTCTGAAGGCCGGTATGGCCAATCTCACTGCTCTGATGGAATCTTTGGTGGCTGCTCAGAATCAACCACCGATTGTTCAACCTCAACAGACATCGGTTACTACTGAAGCTCCGACTGCTCTTGTTTCTACTACTCCAGCTGTTGTTCAGAATCGTATGCCTCTGGGATATCCTCGGGGAATGCTAGAGAACTTTATGCCAGAATGTCTTAATCAGGATCCTCAGATTTCTCCGCTTACTCAGACTACTGTTGCTCTCACACCTTCCGTGGTACACGTTACCCCTGCTGCTAGAAACGAGATTCACTATGCCGCACCTCCCTCGATGAATGTGGTTCCGTTTTCTAATGATGAAATGTATCGCCCTATTCCTACACCAAGTGAAAGCTTGGGTTTCCATGATCAAATGGACGATTTCCAAGACCAGTTTGATAAGATGCAGCAAGAGTTGAAGGCCCTCAGAGGAAAAGAGTTGTTTGGGAAGAATGTGAATGATATGTGTTTGGTGTCTATTGTACCCCAAAATTTTCTCTCACATTTCACTCAAGACATGCCTCTAGAGGTTCTTAATTGCTCAAGGATGACTAAGGATTGACCAGACAAATCCTCCTCCTAAGGCAACAAGCTTCAAATTAGGGTTTCACTCCTCATAAATATGGTTGAAGTCCAAAGGTCTAAAATGCTTTCCATAATCCTAATATGTTATCAAGATCATCCATGTCAAGTTTCATGCCTTGCACAAGAAGTTTGCTCAGTCAATTGCTCAGATGCCTGAAAATCAACTACACTAGGTCAAAAGTCAACTGTGGCCCATATACAGTCAAACTTCAATATTTTTGGTCAACATCAAAATTTTTGAGGTGATATCCATAATTTGATCAAGGGTTGATCATGATTCCTCAAGGAATTGCCCAAATTCATCAAAACCCAAAAGTTGCTAAATTAGGGTTTCTTAGGAAAAGTCAACCAAACTTTGACCAGACATAACTTCTTCATACTTTATCATAAATTTTCCATCCAAAGCTCATTTTGAAGAGGATGCAATTCCATACAACTCATCTTCATCCCACAAGTTCAAAATATTCACTCATCAAAAGATATGAATTTCTACATTATAGGTCCTTTTGAAAAGTCAACAAAAACACATTTTGAGTGAAAGCTTCTTACATGAACATGGAAGACCCAATTGATATGAAACCAAAATGGTTGTTTAGGGAACATCCTAAGCTTTCTAAAAAGTTCAAGAACATCTCTCTAGGGTTAAAATTGGAGGAGATATGCCTTGTCAAAGTTGACCATTTTTGCAAAATTGCCTAAAGTCAAATATGCTCAAAAGTGCATTTTTTTGTCAAATAGGCCTAGCTTCTCATGATTGTATCTTGTTGGAAACATGGTCCACGACCCAAATCAGCATCCACACATTATTTGCTTCATTATTTATTTTATTTTGATTTTTTATTATTTAAAATTCAAATTAAATCAAATAAATTGCACAAAATATAAAAATATTGGTTTTGATCTGATTTTTTGTTGGAATCAAATCCAATTAGGATGACATAGCATATCAAATCGTGCAAGGGATGATTGAAGTAAAAATTGGCATGATTAGGCTTTTTTGGAAAGATATCATACAAGGAGAAAAATCAAATCAAATCTCCATGATTTTCAAAGATACAATTTGTTTTTGTAACCTAATTTGTCCTAGTACATATACATAACATAATCAATGCAAAAAAAAGGGTTGAAGTCGTGAAAAGCATCAAACACAAAGTGAATTTTTTTGCAAAAAAGTGTGGATCAATTTCTAACCTAGAGGACAGTTCAAAGCAATTCAAAGCCACAAATCCCTTCCTGGACATCTCCTGAAGCTAATACGACCGCTTGCACGTCCTGAGACGCCCTGGATCAGCCTCCACGCCTCTCACGGTTTGGAAATTCTTTTGAATTTGAATTTGCTTATTTACGCATGATTAATCACTTTTAAGCATAGCATTACATTGGTATCATCATCTAAAATGTTTTGGTTTAAGTAATTTTGAATTTTGATAACTGCTTCGCCAACTGCATTGTTAGGGTTTACCTTGCCGTTTTAGGGCTTCTTGATACAGGGAAAATTAGGGCAAAAGAAGGATGCCATCATACTCGTGAGATCACAACAAGTTGATTGGTATATTTGGAATTAATTTATCTTGCTTGTTTGAGATTTTTGAAAGATGCAGGGTTATAGCTACAGAGACATGCCGTAGGTAAAGGTATCATACCTAAAACGACAGATCCGTGAGGAAGACGATGGCGTGTCCCAGCCTGATTGGGCAATTCAAATTTCGCGCGTTTTCTTTATCAAACTGACTCATATTTTATTATATTATTTTTGTTTCAATATTATAACAACTAAACATTACAGCCCAGCGGTCAAGCGTGAGTTTTTGAAGAGAGGGACCTGGGTTCGATCCCAGGTCCAAACATTTTATATTTTCCTAGTTTCTTATTTCAGATCCAACGCGCGCCACCCTCCAGTGTCCACCATACGCCCAAGATGCATAGCCATCAGATCATCTCCATCCGAGATCTAAACGCTCAGCAAGCAAAGAGCGTGGTAGACCATCAGAAGGGAGTTGCACTAGATCAGGTGCTGGGCAAGCTGGGCCATTCTCTTGGGCCTTTGGATTTTCAACAACACACCCCCCATTCAGCTTATAACACATGCCCAATTCTTTAATTCTTTTCTCTTTATTTTATTTTTTAATTATTCATTAATTATTTTCTTTTTACAAATAACACAAAAATCATTTTCTATCATTAAATCAAAGAAATCACAAAAAACATAAAAATAATTTTTTTCATAAAAAATATTTTATTTCCTTAATTAATTAGATTAATTATTTAGGGAAATTTAATCCTTTTTTTTCATAATTTAAATCAATTAGAATTAGGGTTAATTTGTATATAATTTAATCTTTTCTCAAAAAATAACCTAAATATTTTTTCAATTAGATTTTTTAGGTTTCCTAATTTATTCTCGCATTTAATCCTCCGCGCGTGCCTTTAATTCTTTTTATTATTATTGTAACTGCTCCGAGTTTGTAATAGTAATTAGGGTTTCAATTCCGCATCTTTATTTTCGGTCAAATAATTATGTATCTGCAAAAGCCCTGTAATAACTAGGAATTTAACTTTCTCGCTTTAATTTCCGCAAACTATAAACTACTTAGATGTATGTTAATAGGATTGTATGGAAAGACAAACTGAAAATTAATACGGTAGAAAATCCTAAATGTGCAAAGATAAATTAACTGAAAATTACACTCGCACATGCTCACTCCTAAGGTTTACTCCACTCTGGTTGCCTTCAGTAAACGATCATGAAGTATAGGGTTTGTTAGTGGTTGTCCTCTAGCTCCGAAAGATCTAAAATGACCCATTCGGATGTTGCCTCAGAAAAGATATTTAAGGCTTTAGGATGATTACTAACATTTCCTAACATTTCTTTTGTGATTGTATTTGTCCCTTCGAATATCCATAACAAAACTCCAACGACGGTGCTACCTATTTCTCAATAATGGGATAACATTGTCTAAAAGGAAAATGAACAAACCTTTTTCGAGTAGGTAGATAGTTCCTAGGTACTTGCTCAAACAAACAAATTTTTTTGACACAAACACTTTTCAAACAAAGTTTTCAAAAACAACTTCGTAACACTCTTGAGGACAGAAAGAAGGGATAACATGAAGTAAAACAAAACTTTTCAAAACAAAGCACACAGAATCAGTTTTCAAAATGAGCAAGTACCTGAGAGCCTGTGGAAAACCACAGATAGAAAGGATGCTAACACCTTCCCTTTCTATAACCTACCCCCCGTACTCAGAAACATCTTGAAAAAGGTTTTTTTGTTCTTTTTCCTTTTCCTGATTGGATAAAATAAAAGTCGGTGGCGACTCTTGCTTACCGCGACATTTATGAACAAAAAATGCAAACCAGTATTAGCAGTCGGCTCTGCCGCCATATCATAGTGCCAAATGTGAAAATACCTGCAAAGTTTAAAGTATCGGAGTTCGAAAAGTACAAGGGCAACACTTGTATTCGTGCTCACTTGGTGATGTATGTTAGAAGAATGTCTACCCATACAGATGATCAACGGCTGTTGATTCATTTCTTTCAAGACAATTTAACTGGTGCAGCATTGAAGTGGTACATGAGCCTGCGCAGTGCCAGTATTCATTCTTTTAATGACTTGGGGGAAGCATGTATCAGATAATACAAATACAATGTGGACATGGCGCCCGACCGTGATTAATTCAGGGCCATGTTCTAGAAGGACAAAGAATCATTTAAGGAATATGCACAAAGATGGCGTGAGGTAGCCTCCCAAGTGATTCATCCAATAGAAGAAAAAGAAATGACAAATATTTTCCTAAAGACACTAGGTGCATTCTATTATGAAAGAATGGTGGCGAGTGCACCCAGTGACTTTACTGAAATGGTGGGAATGGGCGTCCATTTAGAAGAGGCTGTAAGAGAAGGTCGTCTGACAAAAAGTGAAGGTTCTAGCAATGTGAAGAAGCCATCATATGGATTTGTTAAGAATAAAGAGGGAGAGGAAAATGATGTTATTCAAGAAAGAAGGGTTAATCCCTCTATAAGAAATCATCAGCGCCATCAATAGGTTGCCTCGGTAACTCCAATTGTAAATGTGGCTCCAACTATAGTTGCTTATCAAAGGCCAGCCCCTCAGGGAAGTCAAGGGCAGAATCATAGGAGAGAGAATTTTGACTCTATCCCTATGAGTTATGCAGAGCTACTCCCATCATTGATCCAGAAAAAGTTGGTCCAGACTAGGCCACCTCCTGCTATACCATCCCCTTTACCTTGGTACTACAAGGTATATCAGACGTGTGCTTTTCATCAGGGTACACCAGGGCATAATATGGAAAATGGTTATCCTATGAAGTTCGAAGTGCAGAAAATGGTTAGATTTGGTCTTTTGTCCTTCAAATATGTCATTCCTAATGTAAAAGATAATCATCTTCCAAAACATGGAGGAGCGAATGTTGTTAACATGGTTGTTGGTTTTCCAGGGGACTTTCAAATTTATGATATTAACTTGGTCAGAGGAGACTTGGTAAAGATGCATGCATACCTTTGCGAGTTCAATTATTATACTCACGACCATGCTGGTTGTGGTATCTATAATACTAATATACGAGGTTGCGATAAGATAAAGGCTGATTTGTAGGAGATGATGGATGAGGGCCTCATCCATATAATCATGCCTAGGGAAGAGTATGAGGAGGAAGTGAACATGGTCTTTGGATGTCCTGGAGAGTTTAGCATCTTTGATGTGGAACACATGAACGATGATCTCGTACAATTGCATGTTAATTTCTACCACATGGCTGGTCAGGTAGAGCACTACTATGGATCTTATCGGGTTTGCTGCAGGGACTCCCGAGGATGTTCAATTGTGAGAAAAGGTATTCAGTTGTTGTTTGATAATGGAACTATAAAGGTTTCAGAACAAAGATATGATTACCATGAGGTTAATGAGATTGAGGTTTGCTTGGCTGAAGAAGGATCAGATGATGAATATGCTTTTGCGGATAAATTCTTTTCCTCGGAAGAGGGTATATTCTCTGGAAATGATTCTTTGATGTCAAAGTTTTCTGAAGAAGGTGTGAATGTGATTTTGTCGTGTTTCAATGATTTTCCCCTGTTGAAATTGAATACTATAGCAAGCCAGTTGTTGCTCCTGTGGTGATTTGCTTGCCAGGGTCCGTTCCTTACAAATCAGACAAAGTTGTACTGTACAAGTATAATGCTACAATTTAGAGGATGGTGTGGAAGTTCCCATCCAACCTTTATCTAATGTTGGAAATATTTCTGAGACTAGTAGAATGACCCGCAATGGTCGTGTATTTGCACCGGTTGTTCGAGGAAATGATAATGCTGGAAAGAAGGTTATGGAAAGTATTGGAGATAAGAAGGTTGCAGGGGAATCTAGTGGTACTACCCTGGAGAAGGACGTAGATGATATTTTGAAGATAATCTAAATGAGCGATTACCGAATTATGGATAAGTTATTGCAGACTTCTTCAAAGATATTTATCTTGGCATTGTTGATGAATTCAGCTGCCCATAGAGAATCTTTAATGAGAGTGTTGGACCAGGCCTTCGTGGAGTATGACATGCCATTAGATCAATTCAGCAACGTGGTAGGTAATATTACATCATGTAATAACCTAAGCTTTTGCGATGATGAATTGCCTGACAAGGGGAGGAATCACAGTTTGGCTCTCCATATATCCATGAACTGTAAAAGTGATTCATTATCAAATGTACTGATTGATAATGGATCCGCCTTGAATGTGATACCGAGGAGTACGCTGATGAAGTTGAAATATCAAGGGGCTCCTATGAACCCAAGTGGTATTATTGTCAAAGCTTTCGATGGATCAAAGAAGTCGGTTATTAGGGAGGTTGATCTGCCTATTTACATAGGCCCGTATTTATTCCAGATCACTTTCCAAGTCATGGATATTGTACCTGCATATAGTTGTCTACTGGGAAGACCATGGATACATGAAGTAGGGGCTGTCACTTCCACTCTGCACCAAAATCTGAAGTTCGTGCGCGAATGCAAAGTGGTTATTATAAATGGAGAGCAAGCATTACTGATATCTCATCTATTATCTTTCAGTGTCATGGAGGTAGATGAAGCTGCTATTGGGACACATTTCTAGGCTCTATCTGTTGATAATGTAAGGGAGAATGAGAATTTTATGGCTTCATCCAAAGATGCTCAGCAGGTTGTACGCAATGGTCCGAGTAAAGTATTGGGATAGGTCGTTGATCCTCCGGTAAACAAGAACAATGCTAGTTTGGGATTCTCTACCAAGAATGGCAAAGGCGGAAGTTTAAAGTCAAATTATATTATGAGCATCTATCATGATGTTTTCTGCAGCGAAGGCTACCTCCATCCAAGTGTTTCTGGAGTTAATGCTATTGAGGATGATGAAGAAGATCAGGAAATGCTGAGTCATGTGATATCTGGAGTCAGAATCCAGAATTGGGTCACTTATGATGTTCCCTCTTGCATCCATATCTCAAATTAATTTGTTTTTTTCTTTGAAAAAAAGCTTTCATTCTGCCCAAGATGATAGTTAATATTGTATGGGCTTATCTGTTAGTTTGATCATTAAAATCATAAATAAAAGTTGACTCTGATTCTCAAAATTATGTCTTTTATTTTTTCTTCTTTTTCATGGAAAGTGGTAATAATAAAAAACCCTTTTGAATAGAATAATAATTGAAAATAAATTTGCATAATTACTTGATATATGTTCCAGTTTCTAAAAGCAATCACAAGTCACATGTGCAGATTAATTAATAAACTTGTTGAATACAATGACCCTGCATCCTCTCCAAACTTTGAATATCTTGTGTTTAGGGTGGAAGAAGAAGAATATAATGAGATTCCAGAATAGGTTTCACGGTTGCTCGAGAACAAGGAAAATTCCATTCAGCCGTATAAGGAGTCATTAGAAATAATCAATTTGGGTTCAGAAGAAGAGCCAAAGGAAGTCAAGATGGGAGCATTGTTGCATCCTGATGTGAAGAACATGTTGACTGAGCTGTTGAAAGAGTATGTGGACACCTTTTCCTGGTCTTACCAAGATATTCCAGGTCTAGATACTGATATTGTGGAGCATCATTTGCCTTTAAAGCCAGAGTGCCCGCCCGTCAAGTAGAAGTTGAGAAGAACTTACCCTGATATGGTAGTAAAAATCAAAGAAGAAGTCTTAAAGCAGATTAATGTCGGTATTCTTGTGACATCATTGTATCCTCAATGGATAGCTAACATTGTGCCTGTACCAAAGAAAGATGGAAAAGTCTGCATGTGCGTAGATTACAGAGATCTAAATAAAGCTAGTCCAAAAGATGATTTTCTATTGCCACATATTGATATGTTGGTTGATAGCATAGAAAAATTTAAAGTATTCTCATTCATGGATGGATTTTCCAGATATAATCAAATAAGAATGGCTTCTGAGGACATGGAAAAAACAATGTTTATCACACCCTGGAGAATATTCTGTTATAGAGTGATGCCCTTCGGGTTGAAGAACGCTGGTGAAACGTACCAGAGGGCTATGACAACCCTATTCCATGATCTGACACACAAGGAAATTAAGGTATATTTTGATGACATGATTTCCAAATCACAGATCGAAGAAGGGCATGTGGAATATTTTTTGAAGTTATTTCAGCGTTTGAGGAAGTATCGTCTCTGATTGAGTCCAAATAAATGCACCTTCAGTTTCTGATCAGGGAAGTTGTTGGGTTTTATTGTCAGCCTGAAAGGGATTGAAGTTGACCCAGATGAGGTCGAAGAGATCCAAGAAATTCTTGCACCAAGGACAAATAACAAGTTAGAGGCTTCCTTGGGCGCTTGAATTATATTTCCAGATTCATCTCCCACATGACCGCAACATGTGAACCGATATTTAAGTTGCTAAAGAAAGATCAAGTTTGTGTGTGGACAGATGATTGCCAAAGGGCATTTAAAAGTATCAAAGAATATTTGCTTGAACCTCCTATCTTGCTCCCTCCCGTTGAAGGAAGACCATTAATCATGTATCTAACAGTGTTGGATAGTTCTATGAGTTGTATTTTGGGACAACAATATGAAACAAGAAAGAAAGAATATGCCATATACTACCTCAGTGAGAAATTTATTGATTATGTATCACGATATTTTATGCTGGAGAAGACATGTTGCGCTCTGGCCTGGGCGGAAAACAATTGGGATAATATATGTTGAATAATACTACTTGGTTGATTTCCAAAATGGATCCAATTAAGTATATCTTTGAAAAGCCTGCTCTCACAGGGAGAATTTCCCACTGGCAAATGTTATTGTCTGAATACGACATTGAATACCACACTCGAAAGGCCATAAAAATCAGTGTGCTGGCGGATTATCTTGATCACCAACCGGTAGATGACTATCAATATGTCAAGTTTGATTTCCCTGATGAGGATGTGATGTTCTTGAAAGCGAAAGATTGTAATGAATCGTTCCCTAGGGAAGGTACAGATCCTGAATCTCATTGGGGCATGGTATTTGATGGAGCAGTGAATGCTTACGGAAAAGGAATTGGTGCAGTGATCATCACTCCGCATGGATCACACATTCCTTTTACTGCAAGGTTGACATTTTATTGTACTAATAATATGGCAGAGTATGAGGCTTGCATTATGGGTCTCGAGGAGGCCTTTGATCTCAGAATCAAGGCTCTAGATGTGTATGGTGATTCGACTTTAGTCGTTAATCAGATTAAAGGAGAATGGGTTACTTGTCACCCTGGCTTGATTCCTTACAAAGATTATGCTAGAAGACTATTACCCTTCTTCAACAAAGTTGAATTCCATCATATTCCAAGAGATGAAAATCAGATGGCGGATGCTTTGGAAACTCTGGCTTCTATATATCAAGTGAATACTTGGAATGATGTGCCTCGTATTACGGTATGATGTTTGGATAGACCGACTCATGTGTTTACGACAGAGGATGTGGTAAATGGAAAACCTTGGTGTTCTGATATCAAGCATTTTCTCCAAACCCAGGAATACCCAATTGGTGCATCAAATAAGGATAGAAAGACATTGAGAAGGATGGAGGGCATCTTTTTCCTCAATGAAGATGTACTGTATAAAAGAAATCATGACATGGTCTTGCTCAGATGTGTGGATACACACGAAGCAGACATGTTGATGCATGAGGTTCATGAAGGTTCATTTGATACCCATGCCAATGGACATTCAATGGAGAAAAAGATGCTTAGGGCATATTACTATTGGCTGACAATGAAACCTAACTGTTACAAATTTGCGAAGAAGTTCCATAAATGCCAGATTTATGCTGATAAAATCCATGTACCTCTGACACTTCTCAATGTTATTTCTTCCCCATGGCCTTTCTCTATTTGGGGTATTGACATGATCGGGATGATTGAACCAAAGGCGTAAAATGGGCATTGTTTTATCTTAGTGGAAATTGATTATTTTACCAAATGGGTAGAGGCAGCTTCATATGCTAATGTCACTAAACAGTTGGTAGTGCGCTTCATCAAGAACATCCTCATATGTCAGTATGGTGTGCCAAGTAGGATTATCACCGACAATGGCTCAAATCTGAATAACAAAATAATGTTTTAAATTTGTGAGGAATTTAATATTGTTCACCATAATTCATCTCCCTACATGCCAAAGATGAATGGAGTTGTTGAAGCGGACAATAAGAACATCAAGAAGATAATCCAGAAAATTGTTGTTACTTATAAAGATTGGCATGAGATGCTCCCTTTTTCTCTGCATGGGTATCGAACATTTGTATGCACTTCAACAGGGGAAACCCCGTTCTCTCTTGTATATGGCATGGAAGCAGTGCTCCCCGTTGAAGTTGAGATTCCCTCTTTGCGTGTAATAATGGAAGCCAAGTTGTCAGAGGCTGAATGGGTCCAGAACAGGTTTGACCAGTTAAACTTAATAGGAGAGAAGAGAATGACGACCCTGTGTCATGGTCAATTATACCAAAAGATAATGAAGAAAGCTTTTGATAAGAAGGTCAAACCTCATGAATTCATAGAAGGAGACCTCGTACTCAGGAAGATCATGTCTTTTAACGTTGATTCTAGGGGCAAGTGAACTCCCAATTTTGGAGGCCCATATGTTGTCAAGAAAGCCTTCTTTGGCGGTGCGCTGATTCTTGAAATAATGGATGGCGAGGAGTTCCCACCTCCTGTGAATGCCGATGTAGTCAAGAAATACTCCGCCTAGAAAAAATAAAAGAACAGCTCGCTAAGACGAAAACCCAAAAGGGCGCCTTAGGAAAAAAGGAGTGTCTCGGTAGGCCGAAAACCTGAAAGGGTGGTCTAGACAAAAATTAGAGACATAAATAGAATAAATTTTCCCGGTAGGTTGAAAACCCACAAGGGAAACCTAGAAAAAAGTTAGGGATTTTTCTGGCAAGTAACTCCATCAGGCAAGACTTGATCAATGGAGCAACAATCTGCTTGGATCTTACAACTCCTCTACCAAAGTTTCGGCTCAGGAATTCAAAGTTGTTAGGGAGGATAGTGGTCATTGTGTTTCAATGTATCTTTTCCTATATATTACCATGTTCCAAACTTTGTAATTATCTATGGAGTCTTTCCATTCGCATACTACCATTATATTAATAAAGTTTGAGCCTTTTGTCTAATTCTTTACAATTCTTTTTTTATTCAGCTTATAAAGATTTCATTTATTATTGATAGTAATGATTAAAGCAAACAGATTAAATAACAAAAATTATTTTTGAAAAGAATTTACAAAATAACCTATTGCTCTAGATTTTGTGATACAAGGGGAACAAAATTAGTGACTTCAAGGACGAATAATCTCAAAGGTTTGCATGATAGCTCTATCCAAAATTCCCCAGCGAAGGCTTCACTCATATAAATAAAAGTCTTTTCTCCCCATGCATGCTGAGTTGGACTCATTTGCAAAGAATCTCCTTTCGGCAGTACTGGCATATTGTTTGTTTTCCCGACAGTCAGGCAAGGGAAATGTATTATTTAAGAAGTGTTGAATAAGTTATTAACTTTTTGGGTTTTCCCCCCGCCAAGTGTTGGATTGGATTTAAAATCCCCATAAGTTTTCTTGTTGTAGTGTTGATTTCTTGAATTCCCTAGGTGAAGTTGAGATGATATATTTCTTTGAAATTGCTGACCCCATAAGGTTTCATACTTTCTCCCCAGATAAGTTGGTGCAATTATCACTCTCTGTATTAAAGAATGTATCTCGATGTCTCCTTCAACGATATTGTATTACCCTCCCCAATGAAGTCAGCATGTCTACCCCAATTGATGTCTCAATGATGTGAATCTGTTTTCCCTAGTGAAATCAACCCAAACAGAATTATGAACTTCGAACATTTTGTCGCCCCCCCCCCCCCCCTGCTGAAGTCTGTGTGGTTTCCCCGGTGAAACTTGGAGGAAGATGTTATATCGCCATGTTTGTGTTAATTGGCTGTTTTTTATCTTGTTTCTTCCCACTGAATTTAAGTCTTGAAATAGGAATTTGTTTCCTCGGTTGGTGCTTACTATCTTATGGAATTTCCATCCTGTTTGTGATTTAGCTGGGTTTTGATTGTACCCATTTTGGATTTTTATATGTTTATCCCCAGTGTTATATGTCTGTTTTCTCAGCATATACATGATAACATTCATACTTTCATATCAGCATCATGCATAATCACTTCTCATTTGCATTTTTTACATATTTGGCATATTACTCTGTGTTGTACCCCAAAATTTTCCCTCCCATATTCTTCAAGGTTTGTCAAGAATAATTCTCAAATTGCCCAAGTCTACTCAAGGATTGCACAGTCAAACCATCTCCTAAGACAGCTGAAATTAGGGTTTTGGTCCTTTCAAGGAATTCGGGGTTTTCAATGGTTCAATCAAGTCTCAAGGGCCTATATACATCCTCAAGCACCTACATACCAAGTTTCAAGACTCACAATGCCAATTTACATAGTCAAAAGCTCCATTTGATCCACAGTCAACTGCAGGGGCAAAATGGTCATTTTGCAGTCAAAAGTCAAAATTTTTGGTCAACATCTCATTTTGAGTACACAATCATCATTTGATCAAGTCTTGATCATGATTCCACAAGAATGGCTCAAAAATCATCAAGATGCAAAAAGTTACTATTTTTGGACAGTAGAAAAGTCAACTGTATCTTGACCAAGGCATAACCTTTTCATGGTTCATCAGAAAAATCCCATCCAATGCTCATTTTGAAGGGAATGCCATTTCCTACAAACCATCTTCACACTCCAAGTCCAAGAAATGCTCTCACAAAAAGTTATCAATTTCTACATTATAGGTCAATTTCAAAAGTCAACAAAAGTGCACTTTAAGTCAAAGACCATAACTTGATATTGGTAAATCCAAATGATATGGGACCAAAGGCATTGGTTAGAGGACTTCAAGACCTTTCCAAAATGTCCAAGAACATGTTCATATGATCAAAATTGAGCAAGATATGCATTGGAGAAGTTGGGAAATGTTTGTGAATTTGCAAAAGTCAACTTTGCTCAAAACACCTTGTTTTTGCTAATGTGCCTCAAATTTCTTCTTGAAACTTTATCCAAGGCTTATGCACGACCCATCAAGCTTAATTAAATTTATTTTCTTATTTTTTATTAATTAATCGGATTTTTAATCAATTTTAATTCATTTAATTAATTTAAATTGTAGGAAATACAAAGATTTGATTTTTCAATCTTTTTGTGAAGCAAGAATGACCTAAAAAGGCTGGCAATTTCGTGTACAAATCAAGGATATCAAAAACTCCAAGTTTGGCAACTTTCTTCAATCAAAAAAATTCAAAAAGATTTGATTTTCAATCAAATATTCAATCATCAATTCCATGGATCTTTGCTCAAGATTGTGACCTAATTTCATTCCTCTATATATATTCAAGCTAACCCTAATGCCACACACGTGAGAGAAGCTGCAGAAAAGCCATAGCATATTGAAAATTTTCCAAAGAAAAGTCAAAACTGATTCTTGTGTTCCAAGCCAATTCAAGGCATTATATTGATTCAAACACGTTGCTGGAAGTGTCAGGAGTGATTTACAATTGAAATCATACGCTAAAGCTCAAATAATCACTAAGAACAGAACCACGGTTTGCATTTTTTTCTCAAAATCATATTGTTGAATTCATGCATAATTAACATGTTTTATTGATTGTGTTGCATTGCCAGAGGTCATACGAAGCTAATGATATCACTCAATTGGATTAAAACGCCATAAATCAAAAATTGCCATTGACGATTTCTAGGGTTCATAAGTTGTGAAATTGGGGCTTTCTAAACCCATAAAAATCAGGACTTGTAAGGCACATGGTTGGATTCCTGAGAACCAGACGAATTCAAATCAACCATCGCGAAATATTTATGTACACCATAGCTCTATTCGCTATTTTTCGCCACACTGTTTAGTGGGGGTTAAAAACCCCCACTATCTAATGCTTATTTTTTGCAGAACAGCGAAGAAGATGATGAGGTGTTAACCTCTGAGTGGTTAATTCAAATAAGCGCACGTTTTTATGTTGTTTACAGCTTAATGATTTATTTCTCAATATATTATTTGTCTCTTATGCTAATAACGACTAAAGCGTGATGGTGGAGTGGTTGGCCAAGCATCCAATAGGCGTTGGGACCTGGGTTCGAATCCCAGGTCCCCCAAAACATTTGTTTCTATTTTTTCCTATATGTTCACATGCAGGTTGCATAATGTTGTCCACCATATACCTCAATCACCCACGCGCCATGTGGCTGCCAGCATAGATCCAATGGCCAGGAGATGATGATCATGGTACTCCCTAGTCAACCAACGCCTGGACAATTCAAGGAAGTCAAAAGGGCTTGTGTACAAATGGGCCAGAATTGCAACTTACCTCCATGATGGGCCAGCACCCCCCCTGGTTTATTATTTTTCTTTTATATTTTTCCATTTAATCTTTTTATTAATTAGTATTATTATATTTATTTAACTAACATAATTAATTATTTTCATAATAAAAATCAGAAAACTAAAAATGTAATATTTTATTATTATTATTATTATTTATTAATTTCACCCTTAGTTTATTGTTTTTGTAAATAAATACATAATTAATCTATTTAGTTAATTAGGGTTAATTTTAACTTTTTCTCAATAATTTAAAATCAACATAGAATTAGGGTTTTCTTGACAATTTTAATTTCTTTTTTTATTTATTTCCTAAAAAACATAAAAAACTCAAAAATATTTCTTTTTGTTAATTAATTAACTAGGATTAATTTAATTAAATGCCAAACAACAAAAAACTCACTCTTTCTCAAAAAAGGGTCAAAACCCTAAGGACTTCTCCGATTCAATTTTTATTCGCGCATATTATTTTTGATCATATTTATGTAATTGCTCAGAGAATGTAATAGCGTAATTAGGACCTTTTATCGCTTTCTTTATTTTTCCGCAATTTACTTTTCAAGGGTTATGTTTTTGGCGATGTAAATACCCGACGCCTTGTAATAGCGTAGATTTACTTTCCGCAATTTACTTTCCGAAAATTATTAACTGTTAATTATGCATGACAAGACTTGCCTGAAAATAAAATCAAAACGTAGCTCACCATGACATGTGCAAAGATAATCTAAACTGAAACCTGACACACTCGCACATGCCACTCCTAGGGTACGCCTCACGTGGTTGCCTCGACGTGGTCATTGAGTATAAGGTGTTTTAGAGGTCGCCCTCCTGCCTAAAGATCCAAGTTGCCTCGAAACGGTTGCCTCGGATAAAAAGGATCTAGGACATTAGGGTTACCGCTAAGGCGTCCTACTATTGCTTTGGTGACCACATGTCCCTATAATCGAATTGACCCGAATAACTCCAACGGTGGTGCTACCTACTTCTCAATAGTGGGATAGTACTGTCTAAAGGACATTTACACAGCTTAATTTCTTTTGAGTATGTAGATTTCTCCTGGGTACTTGCTCTTTCAAAACAAAAAAATACTTTTCGCACCTACACTTTTCTGACAAAAGTTTTCAAACAAACACTTCATACACTCTTGAGGACTGATACAAGAGTTACCTATAAGTTTTTCAAACAAACTTTTTTTCAAAACCCACAAACACAAGAAAAGCAAACATTTTTTGAAAACATAGTGAGCAAGTACCTAAGAGCCCGTGGATAACCACGGATAGAAAGGGTGCTAACACCTTCCCTTTCTATAATCTACCTCCCGAACCCGAGAAACATCTCGAAAAGGAATTTTGCTGTGCTTTTGTCCTTTCCTTGTTGGAGAAAATAAAAGACGGTGGCGACTCTTGCTTACCGCGACATTTCGCGAACCAGCATTCCAAAACAGTTAGTTCTATTTCCACCGATCACACTCTGTTTTGCAGAGTTGTGTTACTATCTCTCCAATAGAGTGTCAACCTTAAGCAGAAAGTGTATATTCTTTCAACTTCCCCACTGAGTTATCCTCGTGGAGGAATTTTGTTTAAGACTTCTTTTCAGCTCGTTGTCTGGATGGAATGGGATTCCCTCTTGAGTTTATTTCTCAAGAGATGTATTTTGGTTGAATGTTTCATTCCGGTTTATTTCTGGTTGGGATGGGTACCCTCAGCAATATCATTATTTGGATTTTGACAAGCTTTGAGCTTTAGTTTGAGAATGTGTATTTATTTTGCACAAGAAGATTTTATCCCCTCATCAGGAATTTATTGGCATTTCCCCAGGAGTTCCATCTCTTTCCCCAGGAAGCCATATTTCCTTCTTCAGGAAGTCTTTATTGCATTTCCTCCTCATAGAAGCAAGTGGGAAGTCTCTTTATTTGAGCAACATGTACCCCCAGTGAAATCTGATGGCTCCCAGAGAAGATTCAGATTTTTTTACTCCAATGGATGGTAGCCTTGTCATTATGGAAGGTAGTTTGTTGTTGAGATTTTGTTACTACAATAGATGGTAGCCTTGTCATTATGGAAGGTAGTTCGTTGTTGAGATTTTGTTACTCCAATGGATGGTAGCCTTGTCATTATGGAAGGTAGTTCATTGTTGAGATTTTGTTACTCCAATGGATGGTAGCCTTGTCATTATGGAAGGTAGTTCGTTGTTGAGATTTTGTTACTCCAATGGATGGTAACCTTGTCATTATGGAAGGTAGTTTTTTGTTGAGATTCTGTTACTCCAATGGATGGTAGCCTTGTCATTATGGAAGGTAGTTCGTTGTTGAGATTTTGTTACTCCAATGTATGGTAGCTTTGTCATTATGGAAGGTAGTTCGTTGTTGAGATTTTGTTACTTCAATGGATGGTATCCTTGTCATTATGGAAGGTAGTTCGTTGTTGAGATTTTGTTACTCTAATGGATGGTAGCCTTATCATTATGGAAGGTAGTTCATCGTTGAGATCTTTTTCCTATGAATGGTAGCCTTGTCATTATGGAAGGTAGTTCGTCGCTGAGATTATATTGCTCTGTAGGAGTTCACTTGTTTACAGTCATGAGTAATACATCTTGAAATTTACTGGTATTATCTTACCATTCCCTTTCCCCAGTGGGTCGACGTTACTTTTTTTTCTATCCCCTCAGTGAGTTGGTAGATCACAGTTATCTGTCGATCATCGATATCCTTCACTCTCTCTCCTCAATTTTAAGTTGGCAATGCTTCAGATCCTCTCTTGGGCATTCTCCCTAACAGAGTCTTATCTTTTCTTCACTAGTGATTTATTTTCCTAGTCAAGTTTTCCTTTTGTTTCCTTTTTTACTTTTTTACATCCCCAGTGGTGTCTTGCGTCCCTTTATATTTGTTCATTTGCATTCATAATCATAAGCATTGCATGGTATCTTAGGGCCAAAAATAGGTTTTGTTTTATATTTATGTATCTTCAATCACGTCGACACGGAGATTTCAACCTTCGTATCTCCGGATAGAAGAAACTTAAATAAGGGCAGCTGTTGTACCCCAATTTTTGTCACTAAGATCCCTTCATCATATCATCTCAATTCAATCACAACAAGATCATATTAGTGTTTGGTTCTTCTCTCTATCTTTAGCTTTTTCTCTTGGAGGAATCACCAAGCACCTTGACTTATATTTTATGATCATTTATATTTTGTATTGATTTTCCTTTAACTAATAAATGCAATGAGTGTTTTCCCCAATTGTTGATGTTGTAGGTGAAAGCACAATGCATTCCATCAAGATTGATCTAGGGATTCATGAGTTCATTGTTGTGTCTTCCTCAGTAAAGCTTCATTAAGGCTCAATCCTCATTATTAAAGATGTTTTAAATTAATTTCATGACAAAGTCTTTTATGATTCATCATGACTCTAGTTGTCAAATTTACTTCAAAAGTACAAGAGTTGATTGAAGAAGTTTGACTCAAATGTACAAGTCTTTGATTTCAATGATCACAAGTGCATATCTCCTTCAATTCTTAAGATTTGGAAGTTGTTTTTGTTGCAATGGTTTCTACTTACCATCCTCATTAACTTATAAGATGACAAAGGTATTTGTGTAAGAAGGTTGGTCAAAATTGCAAAGGTTTCCCAAAGCATTTTCTTGTTCTAGGAGTTAGGGTTTTGAACTTAAAAGGGGTATATCTTGCTCATCTTTTGACATTTTTGAATGATTCCAAATACATCCTTTTATTCAAAGGGTTTTTAACAAATCACTTCAAACGTTTCAAGGAAATTTTGTATGGAAGAAACTTGATGGTGAAGAACGATTACAAGTCCTCCAGATGAACCCTCAATTTCCCTTGTGTGACTTCAAATGATCATAACTTGATCAATTTTTATCCCCTTTATTCCATTATTTTTCCATAATGATCTTAAGAAGGTGAACTTCAACTCTTCTTTTGTTTGCAAATCTTGAAAATGGATGGAAGATGCCTCAAGGATGTAAAAGATTATAGGTCATCTCATGAATTTTCATAAATTTTGCAAGACCTTTACTTTTTCAATACTTGGTATTTTTCAGTTATCCAAGTTCCACAATGCTCTTTAAGAAGTCTATTTCAAGCTAGCATCATTGATTAACGAATTATTTTGGAGGAAAGTCTTTTTTGAGCTCAAAACATTATAGGTCACTTTTGAAGAAAAATTTGAAATTTTTCTAAGTACAAAAAGTCAGCCTCTTTTTTCCAACTTTGACTCAGCACAACTTCTTGATCAAGCATCCATTTTCATCCATTCTTTTCACATTGTAAATCTTGTAACTTCCTCTTTCTCAAGCTTCAAGAATCATGCTCTAAGACCCCTTGAATTGAAAATGCCATGGGTTCAAAAATGGTATCTTGAAACCTAAGTTTTCTCTCAAGTCATAATTGGAAATTCACAAATATGGCTTATAATCACCAAGTTTGCGTGCATTTTGCTTCTAATCATGTTTAGCAACTTTCCAAAAGCGTTTTGCATCATAAAACACATGATTTGACTGAGTTTTGGTGCAAAACAAGTCACACATTCTTCATATTGTAGGTCCACACGAATTCACTCAATTACACCCTCATTCTCACGCTTAAGCATTGCTTCATCCTCTCCTATAAATAAGATCCATATCCCACCTATTTTCACAAGATTTTGATTTCCAATTGACCCCTGTTCAAATCTCATACGAACTCTAAATTTGAATTTTTGATTTCTTACATTCTCACCTTCAAACACCAAAAGCTCTATTCAGTTAGCTTCATTGAACTTCTCTAAAGCTAACCATATAATTATCCTCAAGAATCGTGACCTATGTTGATCTACAGAAGTCCAGTTTCAAAGCAACTTTTCACTACTTAGTTCAGGTAGATTTATTGGCCAAATTGATCCAAATAAAAGGCTAATCTACTCTTTGTATCCTTCTGATCCTCGTGCTCGTTATAATTTGCAATTTCATTGAGGTTTGAGTGAGATATCCCAGATTTTCGTACTCACTATTTTTTCTGGTTTTCTTCAAACACAACCTTGCACAGTTTATATAAATTTTGCATGATGGTACCATTAGAATCGTCTTAGAGAGACAAATCTAATGGTATCTGTCTGGTTTGCTAATTTATAGTTTATGGGATACGATTTGGGGCTGGATGGAGGTTGAAGATGATAACATGTTTGTCTTCAACCAATGACATGTAGCCACGTTATATTTTTGAAACAGATGTAGTATGCTTTTCCTTACCATGCGCGCTCCTTAGGAGCCCTTGGATATGACTACTTTAGTGAGTCAAACTTCATCCAACGTGCCACATTTTAAGTTGTTTTATTTTAAAAAATAAATGATCAAGTGTGATATCTAATAAAGTCCATGACATGCACAGCGCACCAGATCCATTGGATCTGTTTACTAACGCGTTTTGACAATGATCAGATGCCCCATATTTTTTTGGTTTATTATTTTATTTCTGAGTTTTTACATTTAATTGTTTTAAACTTCAAAAATTGATAAAAAATTCATTTTAACTCCAAAAAATCTGAAAAAATTATGGAAAATACTTTTGATTTTTATCTTTATTATTTTTTATTTTTCACAATTTTATTGTGTTTTGATTTTTTTTATAATTTTTCACTTTATTTGAACTGTTTTAAATGTTTAAAGATACCTTTATTCATTTTTAAATTCTAAAAAAATAGAGAAGGATCCAATGATATTTTGACAAATATTGGTGACCTTATTTATTTTTTATTTCCGACTTTACTATTTTTCTTTATTTTGTCTATTTGTTTTAATTTTAAAAATAGTTTCTGACTTTAAAAAATTACCAAAAATTTCATAAAAATATTTGAGTTCGTTTCTGATTATGGTCTTATTTAATTTTTCTTGATTAATTTAAACATAGTTGCTATTTTTCTCTTTTATTTACATTTTTAATCATTTAAAAAAACTCTTCTTTTATTTTTAAATACAATTTAATTTCAATATATATTCTGGCTGATCTTGGATTGAAATTTTGATCATGAACTTTATTAACATCATTGGATTCATGGTGTTAAGTCTAACTCCATAAAAATTGATGAATGGTTTTAATAATAGTTTGATTAAATTTTTGGTTCAAATGTGGTTTATTCATTTCCCCTTCCCTCTTCATCTTATCTCATTCTTATTGTACTAAATGTTGTTGGAGCATGATTTACATATCATGTCTCAAAACATGAGGTGCATAAATTGCTATTGACCGGCCTCAAAATAGGTGCGACTTCTATATAATTCCACTTATGATTGTTTAACATAGTGCTAAATTTTGTCCCGATTTGAGAAAATGATCATTCGTGGCCCAAACCTTTGTTTGCAAGCCCAAGTATGTTAATTTGAACCCTTTGATCCAATAACCTTGAGATCTATTGTTAGGAGGCTTTGGTTCTACAAATTCTCTAATGGAACTTCATCAATTTTGGTTAAAGTGGATCACTTAAACATCATTGATCATTAAGTGTTATTTTGATAATTCTTAAATGGATGATATACTTGACAAAAAGCAAATGCAACTTGTTTTTGAGAGGATTTGGTTCTACCATTCCTCTAATGAGTTCCAAATGCAAGTTTCAAGATGGTCATCCAACTAACCACTAATTCCTAACACTTGACTTTATTTTTATGCTTTTATTTTATGCTTTTACTTTATGTACTATTTACTTTAGCATTTACATTTCATGATCTTTTCATCTTTGCTCACTTGAGCCTCTATCTTCATGTTATTTTTATTTTTGCTCACTTGATCTTTTCATTTCCTTTTGAAGATACCTAATAATAAACTTAAACCCTAAAAAACTTTAATGTTACTTGGACTACTTGATTACTATCCTTGGCACTGTGGAGATTGTGAACTTCTTGGACTTAGGATTAGAAGCATTGATCTACCTTGAGACCTTGTGACCTCAATTATTATTTTGTCTGGAGTTCTTGGGGTTTACCCCAACACATTGGGTTGTTTGTTTTTTTTTTGTGTGCAGGTTATTGTGATTACATGCTTTGTCTGTGATCTAGAATTCATCTGTATACAGCCGTTACTCTGCCCAATTTTTGTGAAGACTTAATGCAATTGAAGTTTGCTATGCTTAAGAGATTTATTAGTTTTTTGCTTGGTTTCAAATCCAAAGTATGGAATTCTACATTGACTCATTATGTCAAGTGTTGGCTTCTTGTTTGGTTAGATGGTCTTTCTCCTTAGCTTTTACCTTATGCTTTAGGATAGTCTCTTCATCTCCTCCCATCTTCTTTAATTTCAAAAATCTTCTCCCTCCTTTTGAAAAATCTTCTTGTTTTTTTTAAAACTTGAACACTTTCATAATAAACTTGGACTTATGTCCATGTATTTTCAAAAATTATTTCTTAATCAAATTTCAATCAACTTAACAATACCTTGACATTTTTTGTGAGAAGACTAAAAGTCAATGAATCTCATTCGAACTATTTTTCCATTTTGGCTTTTATCTTTAAAAACTTTTCTAAAAAAATTAGACTCTTGTCAATCCTTGTAGTGATGCAAACAACTATACTTCTACAATATGTAGTGAAGTGAGATATTTTCCACTTGGGTGTTGAGTGAGGAATTGTTGATTTTAAAATCCAAGCCATATCCTCCACTTTGAGATGACGCAAATTTTCTTTTCTCATAATTGTGGGTAGTAAGTATGTTTTCCACACGGACAATGACAATGACGTCTTGTATCCTAAAATTAACCAACACACTTGTGTTTTAAATTTTTTAAAAAGAGGAACTACGAGTACCCTGATCCCCTATTGCACGGAAGGTGGTATGAAGGCCCTAAAGGTTCGCAACCGCGACGGATACTAAATTATAAATAAAAAAAAATACTTATTTTCTCATCACCATAATCTATTTTTTATACAATATTTTATAACCAAAATATACAAATTTTACAAAGAGGTTCCTGCGGAGTATCGTAAATGTTTAGGATGCTAATACCTTCCCTTTGCATAACCACCCCCCTTACCTAGAATCTTTCCCCCTCTTTTAGGTTATTCACTCTTTTCCCATTCCTTTGGAAACAATAAAGTGCGGTGGCGATTTTTATTTTGATCTGTACAAGTCAAGTCAATCCAATGGCTTAGTCTTAACATTTCTACCACTACATCTGGTCATATAGATAGTTGCCCCGTCTTATTTCGGGAATTAATCTAGGACCTTCTTTTCATTGGTCGTATAGATAGTTGCCCCATCTTATTTCGGGAATTAATCTTGACCTGGTCATACAGATAGTTGCCCGTCCTATTTCGGGAGTTAATCTTTGACCTGCTTTTTGTTGGTAAACATGTCCCGTTTCGGGAATTCATACCGCTTGGTTGTATGGATAGTTTCCCCATCTTGTTTCGAGAATTAATCTGCGACCTGGTTAAGAATTATTGATGATATTCGTCTGTTTATGAACTAACCTGAAAGAAACAAAGTTAGTTTTGTTCAATGTCATGATGTATGTAATGCATTGCATAATGATGTTCTCAAAGTAAATGAGAATGCTATATGCATTTCGTATGCATATGCCGTGATATTTGTAAATAATGTATAGATGTTGAAGCGTATTGGTGGCTTTATGTAACATCCTTGTTTGCGAAAATAAAACCATGAGTGTTGTTGGGGATGAAGAATATTAACCTTGTTTAGAGTGTCTCCTCTAGGGATTCCCGCTTTCCGTTTGAGGATACTCTGCTGGAGATGTTTGATTTCTGCCTGGGGATAAAAGAGTTCAGGAACATCGTTCATCGCTCTTTTGGGGAATTTAGTTCTTATATACCTTGACTGGGGATAAAAGAGATGAATAACCTTTCGAGGTGCTATCTGACCGAGTTTCCGATATGGATATTATAGTACGGTGGGAGATCTGACTTGGGGTTTTGCGTTTTATCGCAATTCTTGCGGATAGCAAGAGTCGCCACCGACTTTTCTTTTATCCAATAAGGGAAAGGGTTAAAAGAACAGGAAAGACCTTTTGAGAATTTTCTTGAGTTCAGGGGATAAGTTATGAAAAGGGAAGGCGTTATCACCCTTTTCATCTGTAGTTATCTACGGGCTCTTAGTTGTTAGCTCACTTTGAAAATGCTTTGTTTGAAATGTGTTTGTGATTGATTTTGAAAGTATTTTTGAAAAGTGCCTTCGTTTAGGAAAACTTTGTAATAATTCTCGTCTCTATAAGAATGTATACAAAGTGTTGACTTTTGAAAATATTTTATTTGAAAGCGTGGGTGTGTTTGAAAGATGTGGTTTTGAAAATGTTGTAAGCAAGAAACTATGAACGTTCTACCTACTCAAAAAGAAACCTTTGTTCTTTTCCTCCTCCTTTAGATATTGCTATCTTACCATTGATTGATAAGAAGCCCTGTCATTGGATGTGAGGGGACATGCGCAGGTCAATCGCATAGTCATAGAAGACAACTTGTAAGACACTTTAGCAATTTTTGTAGGGACTAAGATCGTTTACCGAAGGCAACATCGAAGGGTCATCGAAGGACTATGATATTTTTAATCGAGGGTCTTTTCTAAAGCGCCCCACATTCGAGGGACATGATTGTTTTTCTGAAGCAACAAGAGAGGTTAACCCTAGAGGTGCACGTGTGCAAAAAGTGATTTTTTTCGGTTATTTTATCTTGAAATTTATTGTTATCTATCGTTTGATTTTATGTCTTATAATACACGCCTAATTACTATACAGTATAACGAAAAGTAGTAAATTGCAGAAATTAAAATTCTACGCTATTACAGAGCTTTCAGGAATGGGGAATATAAATTTACAAATGGGGATGGATAAAATCGATAATGCGATTAAAAGTCTAAATAAGCAATCAATACAACCCAATCAAATTAAGCAATTACTTAAAACTACAACAATCTATGAAATAAAATTAATTAGCAAAGTAAAAATATGAAAATAATATTCTTGATATTTTTTGTTTGTGAGATATTTTGAAGAGAAAATAAAAACCTATTCTAGAAAAGAAAATAGTTGATTAAAAGAAATTAAATCATATGTATGTATATTTTTTGGTATTTTTTTATCATGAAGAAATTAAATAATTTAAAAAGAATGTTAACTAAACAAATAAAATGTTAACTAACTAAATTATTCACAAAATACCTAACTAAACTAATTAAGAAAATTAAATAATTTAAAAAACTATATTTTATTTAATTGGATTTTTAAAATCTAAACTAAAAAACTAAGAAAATTATATTTAAAAAAAGAGAGGGGTTTAAACAGAACATAGAGAGTGTTAGTAAGTAAATCGCTATTGGGTTTTAGCTATTGGTTAAGTTGAGGCTCAATAGTTTATTGTTCAAAAAAAATAAAATGGTGATATTGTAAACTAATAAGAAAAAAACGGACTGGGCTTATTTGTTGGTGGGGTTTAGAATTTGGATCGGGTTGGCCTCATAAAGCCCAACTAAATTTGAAAAGGGGAAGGTTGGAGAAACCCTATAGATTCTAAAGGGTGGAACGGCTGGAAAATATTGGGGAGAGGAAAAGTTATTCAAATTAATAACCTTTTTTAATTTAAACAACAATTAAAAAAATGAAGTCTATCTCTTCTCACGCTCCTCGTTTTCACTCACGCTATCTCTCTCTCTCTCTCTCTCTCTCTCTGTCCATACATCCCATTCATCATCTTATTTTCTCTAACTTTTCATTATCAAAATAAAACACACAATCATAGCAAGTAAAAATGATCAATTAAGCGTAAAATAATAATAAAAGATGGAAAGGGTTTGTGAAATAGAGTTGGAGTGGGGAAGGATCGAGCTACTGTAAGTGGGAAGATGAAGAGGAATGGGTGTTCGGCGAGCTGAGATGGGTGTATGTTATTGTTACGATGGATTGTGATTCACGGTGAGCTTTGAACAAAAGGAGTGTGATGCATGGTGCCGTGGAGAGATGAAAGGAGTACTCGCGGTTGAAGTCTGAACGAAAAGGGTGAGTTTACGGTGTGTGAGTATGTTATGGTTGGAGATGGTGAGTTTGGATGGTTGTTGCATATCATAAGGTAAAGGCAAGAGGTGGGTATTCATGGATAAATGAAAGTCTCGGTTGGTGAATGTGAGGTTTTTACTGTGGAGTTCGGTTAACGTTGTGGAGGGAGAGACGGAGGGTGGCAGCGGTTTTTTGTGGATGGCCTGTCTCTCCTCTTGTGAAAATCGTTGCCTTGTTCCCTCTTCAATCTGTTTTTTCTCCATCTCAACTCTGTTTCTATGGTTTTTCAATGCATTCTCACCATAACTAAACGATTGAAGCATGGTTAAACAACAACAAACTTCATAATTGTATACAAAGCCAAACGTGCAAGTATCGAATGGAAACAGAAATTGCTGCAATAAACAAATTCTAACAAATGAAAGCGAAAGTGGAAATAAATTGCAGCTACCTACGGAGAGGTGATTTTCTCCAGATTTGTTTCATGTATGGCACTTTGGTCCTAATACTCTATTCCTTCTGCTTTCTGAAAATCGAGTCATGGTAGTTGAAATCTAAAACTTGCAGGTACAATGGCGATTTTGTTGTAGTATGGACATTTGATTCGTGTTGTTTCTTTGTGCGTGTTGCATCGATGCTGTTGTCGGTGTTGTAATTGCATATTGCAGGCCTGTTGTGAGATTGATGTAGATTTGTGGTGTTGTGAAACTGTTGTTACGAGTTGCTGCAAATTCTTTGGGAAATCGGTTTGTGCAGGTTCTGTGTGGAGAGGTTTAAGGTGAGGTTTAAACAAGTTTTTTCTCCTTTGTTCTCTCTTGAGAAATTTTATTTATAGATGGAAAAATATGAATTTTGGGAGGGAAAATTTTGATGAATTTGAATCAACAAAGGCCCTGTTTATCACTTTTTATATGCAGTTTTGTTTTGCTACATTTGTGTGAATTTTGGACTAATGTGCTGCAGTTTTTGGAATATTATTTTATTGTTTTGTGACAGGTTTGTAGGCTGGTTAGCAGTTTGGACAACAAGAATGCAAGTGGACAACAACTTTAGTTTATATGCAGGATGTTTGGCAATTTTGTTTTTGACTATTTGGGAGGACATGGTAATGATGTCTTGAAGAAATGGGGCTGCCGTGAAGCTTGAAGAATATCTTGAAGATTTTGGGATGATTTAAACATGTTTACGACTTAGGAATTAGGATTAGGCCTTGGATGTGAAGTCCCTTTAAAACTTTGCAATTTGCAATTTTAACTTGAATTTTGATCTTTGAAAAAGTCTTGGTAAGCATTTGGATGAAACAAAATAATGCCCTTGTATTTTCCTTTCTAAACTTAAAAGAGTTTCTTCCATTTTGAATCTTGAACTAAATAGAAATTCATATAAATGAATTATGTCTTGTATGCTTGAGCTGAATTGAAATCAAAGGCATTATTTGAATGGATCCTCAAATATCCTTCACTGAAATTCTAAATCACATATTCAATTCATAGTAACTCGAAATACAAGTCAATGGTACTTGAGTGAACAAATAGTGCCTTAAGAATCTCGATCAAAAATCCACTGTAATATAGTAATCACCAATGCTCAAACATCAACGACTTGAAATCAATGATAAACAACCTAGGAATCCCCGAACTCAACATAAGAATCAATATCTTGAGAAAACAATTATGGCATGAGTTAAAATTAGAAGTTAAAAACATTCTAAATCACGAAAATGGCCTATGACAATTCGATAATTTTCAAGGTCTTCTAAACACAATTTTCCTTCGATTCTTGAAGATAACTTATTGATGAAATCGCTTATGACAATGTGAAAAAATAATCATCTCAAGATCTTGAAAATTGAGGAAATTAGGATTCTTGGAAGTCAAGAAACAGTTACTTGAAATTAGGTAAAAATCCAGAAATTGACCTCTAAAGTATTTGAATTTTTGATGATCTTTCGCACATAATCGGTTCTTGACTTGTAAAGAGAAGTTAGAGATGACATCAAGGAGAGTCATACGCAAAAAGAATCACTCAAAAATACTAAATAATGAAGAAATTACAATCGTTTGAACTTGATCTTGAAAATGTCGACTTTTGGGTCAATGCAATTGATTTTCAGTCATCTGAACCATTGACAGAGCAAACTTGAGATGCAAAGCTTGAAACTTGACACGAGCATCCTTGAAAATATATGAAGAACCATGAAGGCCACTTGAAACTTTAGAAACTCAATTTTTCTTGAGAAATACCAAACACTAGTTGTGGACTCAATGCTTAGGAGGGGAATCCGTCTGATGAAATCCTGAGCCATTTTGAGTATTTGAGAAACCCTAGGATAACATCTTGAATGAAAAATGGGAGGGAAAATTTTGGGATACAACAGATACCAACTCTTCTGAGGAGGATAAAGTTAAATGGTATCTGGCCCAGTTTCAGATTCTGTAGCAACTCTCTGGGGACAGCAACCTTGACCATACTTTGCTGGAGAAGAGAATTCTACCGGGGATTCACAGTAATCGGAGAAATGGACTTTGTTGAGGAAATAAGCCATGTTGGGGAAATAAACCCTACTGGAGAAGATAATTATGCAGGGGATAGTATTGGAGAAATAAACTCCACTGGAGGATTAAATTCCTGCGAACGGTGTTGAGGAATCACTTCTGACGGGAATTGGTATTTTCGTAGTTGTACTAGGGAAGTTTTCATAGTATGATAGGGAAATGATCAAACTTTCTTGTTTTCTATGGAATCTACTGGGGATGATGGTCAGGTCAAGCCATCCATCAGGAACATGGAGATGAATTGCTAGAAGATGCCCCAATTTATATTCGAAGGTGTATCATACTTGTCGGGGAATGTATCTCCGTCGGGGATGAGCCTGTGAAGATGGCACCTGCTAGGATTTTTCTGTGGGGATTTATGGGTGACTTGAACGCTATCCCAACTCCTAGAGTATTTAGTAAATGTTTATTCTTGTTTTTATGTACACATTTGTTAACAGTGGTCATATTCATATGCATATGTTCATTCAATTTAGTCATTGGACATTTTTGCAAACAAAACAGAAAAATTAAAGCAACTTTGAATTTTGAAATTGTATTTGTATTGATGATTTGCCTATAAACAGGCGGTTTTGTACATAGAGACAGAAATCCTAGTAAGAGGAAATTGTCATGAAATGAAAAAAGTACAAAGTAAAACAAATAAAAACAGCTATTGGGAAACGATCCCATCGATTTTCAACTCTGCTATTGCCCCTATGTCTTTGAGCATCTCATCCCTTGCTGTCAGAAGAAGTTGACTGCATTGATTTGTACCAATCAAACTTGAAGTTGGTAACCAAGATTTCTGTTTATAGGTGATCCAACGGGACATAGTCGTACATTTTTATCCCTAACTTTTTCCAGGACCGCCCTTTCGGGTTTTCAGTGCACCGGGATACCCTTTTTTTTCCCAAGCCACCTTTTCAGGTTTTCGACTTGCCGAATGTACAATATATATATATATATATATATATATATATATATATATATATATATATATATATATATATATATATATATATATATATATATATATATATATATATATATATATATATCCCTAATTTTTTCCTGAACCCTTTTGGTTCGCTGGGATGCCTTTATTTTTGCCTAGGTCAGCCAACCTAGCGGGTCTTTTTGTAGGCGTAGTATTTTTGACTATGTCTGTGTTTACAGAGTGCGGAAATCTTCATCGTCCATGGTGGTAAGCATCATAGCACTGCTGGAGAATATCTTCTTAACTACAAATGGCCCTTCGTAGGTGGGAGTCCATTTGCCCCCGGGATCACCTTGTGGTAGGATGATGCTCTTTATTACCAAGTCCCGATCCTGATGTACTTGATGTTTGAATTTCTTATTGAAGGATTTGATCATGCGCTTCTGGTACATCTGACCATGACAGACAACTGCAAGCCTTTTCTCGTTAATAAAGTTTATCTGGTCCAGCCTAGTCTGAATCCACTCGTCTTTTTCTAGACCCGCGTCTTTCATAATCCTTAGAGAAAGAATCTAAACCTCGACAGGTAGGACAACTTCCATATTGTAAACTAGAGAGAATGGGGTTTCCCCAGTCAATGTTCATACTAAAGTGAGATAGCCATGAAGATCAAATGGGAACATCTCATGCCAATCTTTATATGTCACTGTCATCTTCTATATAATCTTCTTGATGTTCTTATTGGTGGCCTCCACTGTGCCATTCATCTTCGGTCGATACGGAGAAGAGTTGTGGTGCTTGATCTTAAACTACGTGCAGAGTTCCGTGATCATAGTGTTATTGAGATTGGTATAATTATCTATGATAATCCTTTCTGACATGCCATACCAATAGATGAGGTTATGCTTAATGAACCGGGCCACTACATTCTTGGTGACGGAGGCAAATGAGGTTGCTTCAACCCACTTCATGAAGTAATCAATAGCGACGAGGATGAAGCAATGTATGTTAGAAGTTGTGAGTTTAATTTCTCCAATCATATTAATTCCCCACATTGCGAATGGCCAAGGAGCAGTCAAGACATTTATGGGACTGGGGGCACATGTACTTTGTCAGCATAAATTTGGCATTTGTGATAGGTTCTGGAATGATGATGGCAATCAGTTTCCATAGTCGACCAATAATAACCTGCTCTTATAAATTTCTTAGCCATCATATTCCCACTGGAATGAGTACCGAATACTCCTTCCTGCATATCTTCCATAATTCTTCCAGCTTCCTTCTTGTCTACACAACGAAGTAGTGTCGAATCATGGTTGCACTTGTACAAAATTATATTGCTTAGGAAGAACTTACAGAGAACCTCCAAAGGAATTTCTTGTTATTGATAAATGCTCCTTCAGGATAATATTGAACTTCAAGATACCTTTTCACTTCATGAAACCAAGGCTTCTCTTCTACTCTGTAAGTATCAACTTAATAGCAATGTGTTGGTTCGTCCATTCTCTCAATGGTAATTCGGGGAGCTTCATTGTCCCATCTGACTTTTAACATAGATGACATGGTATCTAATGTGTCTGCCGACTGATTCTCTTCCCGTGGGATATGCTCGAAAGTAATTTCCTCGCAATACGAAATTAATGTCAATACATGCTCCCGATAAGGAATGAGATTCGAGTGCTTCATATCCCATTTTCCCTTAATCTGAATGATGACTAGGGATGAGTCCCCATACACATCTAAGAACTTGATCCTCATGTTAATAGCAGCTTTGATACCCATGATGCACGCTTCATATTCGGCCATGTTGTTGGTACAACTAAAGCATAATCTGGCAGTGAAGGGCATATGGAAACTCTTGGAAGAGATGATCACAACACCAACCCCGTTTCCAAGTGCGTTAGAAGCTCCATCAAAAACCATAGTCCATCGGGATCCTAGCTCGGGTCCTTCATACGGTCCAGGTTATTCATAATTTGTAACTAGCATAATGTTCTCATCCGAGAACTCAAAATTCATAGATTGGTAGTCGTATACGGCTTGATGAGCCAAATGATCCTCCAGTACACTTCCTTTGATTTCCTTTTGAGTGGTGTACTGAATGGCGTATTCTGTTAAGACCATTTTCCATCTTGCTATCCTTCCGGAGAGAGTGGATTTATCGAATATGTATTTTATGGGATCCATTTTAGAGATCAACAAAGTGGTATGAGTCAACATATATTGTCTTAGTCAGCGAGCATCCCATGCCAAAGGGCAGCAAGTTTTCTCGAGCAGTGAGTATCTTGTTTCACGGTCGGTAAACTTTTTGTTGAGGTAGTATATTGCATGCTCTTTTTGACCAAACTGGTCATGTTGGCCCAATACACACCCCATTGATTTCTCTAACACTATTAAGTACATGATCAAAGGTCTTCCTTAAACTAGTGGCATCAGAATAGAGGTTCTTGGAGGTAATCCTTGATCCAGTCAAAAGCTATCTGGAAATCGTCGTTCCACTTAACTACCTGATCTTTCTTCAGCAACTTGAAGATTGGCTCACAAGTAGCGGTCAAATGAGAAATAAATCTGGAAATATAATTCAGTCGTCCTAAGAAACCTCTGAATTCCTTCTCAGTATGAGGAGTTGGCATTTATTGAATAGCTTTGACCTTAGAAGGATCAACTTTAATACCTTTACCATTGATCGTGAAACCCAGGAGTTTACCAAATCTTACCCCAAAGGTGCACTTGTTCGGGTTCAACCTCAACTTGTAATTCTTCAATCTCTCAAACAGTTTGTGTAGCTGGTTGAGCTGTTCTTCTTCAGTATGAGATTTCGCTATCATGCCGTCTATATAAACCTTTATCTCATGATGTATCGTGTCATAGGACAAAGCTACCATAGTGTAATACGGTTGGAGAACTGACTTGGGTGCTTTGCATTTTATCGCAATTGTTGTGGATAGAAAGAGTCACCATCGACTTTTCTTTTATCCAATAAAGGAAAGGGTGAAAAGAACAGGAAAGATCTTTTGAGATATTTTCTTGGGTTCGGGGGGTAGGTTATGAAAAGGGAATGTGTTAGCACCCTTTTCATTCGTAGTTATCTACGGGCTCGTAGTTTCTAGCTAACTTTGAAATGCTTTGTTTGAAATGTGTTTGTGATTGGTTTTGAAAGTATTTTGAAAAGTGCTTTCATTTAGGCGAACTTTGTAATGATTCTCGTCTCTATAAGAATGGATACAAAGTGTTGACTTTTGAAAATATTTCATGGAAAAGTCTTGGTATATTTGAAAGACGTTTTGGAATGTTGTGAGCAACAAACTATGAGCATTCTACCTACTCAAAAAGTCTTTGTTCATTTCCTCCTCCTTTAGATATTTCTATCTTACCATTGATTGATAAGAAACCATATCATTAGATGTGAATGGACGGGCTTGGATCATCGTATAGTCATAGAAAGTAACATTGTAGGATACATTAGTATTTTTTGGTAAAGGTCTAAGATCGTTTACTGAAGGCAACATCGAAGGTTCGTCGAGGGACTACGATCTTGTATTCGAGGGTCTTTGCTAAAGTATATCATGTTCGAGGCACATGTCTATTTTTCTCAAGGCAACAAGTGAGGTTAACCCTAGAGGCGCAAGTGTGCAAAGTGTTTATTTTTCATACTTTTTTATCTTGAGATTATGGTTCTCTATTGTTTGATTTTTAGTTTTTCCATACACACCCTAATTACTAGCATTTATATTCGAAAGCGATAAATTACGGAATTTTAAAGTCCTACGCTATTACATCGTTTAGGGGATGGGGATATAAATTTACAAATGGAGAATGAAAGCAAATAAATCCTAATTTTCTATTACAACCATATTGAATGAATAAATAATGTACAAGAATGTAAAGATAAATAAAAAAAGAAAATTATTTAAAAAAAACTTTTATGTATAGACACATATACTTATGTATTGATACGAAATTTTTTATGTATTGACGCATGCACTTATGTATTGATACGAAAACTTTTATGCATTGATACATATCATTCCTTGCTCCTGGAAGTTAAAAACAACTCAGTATGAGTCGACACATAAGGGTTTGTATCGACTCATTTCTGTTTTATATCGACACATGTGCATTTTGTATCGACTCATACTCATTTCTTGCCCCTGGAAGTCAAAAACAACTCAGTATGTGTCGACACATATTTTTATTGACACATGCGCATTTTGTATCGACTCATAACCTGTTTTGTACATAATATATGTTGACTCATAGTGTTATGCATCAACTCATACTGCTGTTTTTTACTTCTAACATTGTTCTGCTACATGTAAAAGTCAGTTCTCAACACATGGTTACTGAAAATGAAAAGCAAGCATATGGTTAGTGCAATACGGTGGGAGAAATGACTTGGTTGTTTTGCGTTTTATCGCAAATGTTACGGTTAGCAAGATTCGCCACCGACTTTTCTTTTATCCAAAAGGAAAGGCTGAAAAGAACAAGAAAGACCTTTGGGATGTTTTCTTGAGTTCAGGGGGTAGATTATGAAAATGGAAGGTGTTAGACCCCTTTCCATCCATGGTTTTCCATGGTCTCTTAGTTACTTGCTAGATCACTTGTTTTGTTTGAAAATGTGCTTAGTGTGGTTTTTGAAAGTATTTTGAAAAGGCGCTATCGTTTAGGCAAACTTTGTAATGATTCTCGTTCGTAAGAATGTATACAAAGTGTTGATCTTTTGAAAATGTTTCAAGTTTGAAAGATGTTTTTGAAAGTGTTGGTGTTGGTTTTGAAAATAGCAAGGATGTTTTTGGTTTTAAAATTGAGCAAGCAACTAGGAATAATCTACCTACTCAAAAGTCTTTCATGCTTATTTCCTCTTTCCTTTGACATTGTTATCTTACCATTGATTTGGTAAGTAACCTTATCTTTGGATGTAAATGGGACGGGCGTGGGTCATCATATAACCATGATTATCAATGTTGCAAGGTATCTTAGCATCTTTCTTTAGGAGCTAAGATCATTTTGAAAAGGCAACATAGATAGCGACATCGAGGGACTATGATCTTGTATTTTTGCTTGTTTTTGCTAAGATACCTCACATGCATAATATGGCCATTTCTATAAGGCAACCAAGTGGATTTTACCCTAGGGGTGATTGTGTGCAAGTGTATTTATTTTCATGCTTTGTTTAGTCTTTGATTAGGGTTTGCTACTTGTTGATTTTATCTTCTCATACAAACCCTAATTACTAGCATTTATATAAAGCGATAAATTGCGCAAAGTAAAATTACTACGCTATTACATCATTAGGGGAGGGGGTGTACAAATTTATAAATGGAGATTGCAAGAAAATTAAACCTAATTATCTATTACAACCATATTGAATATTGTACAAAATTGAAAATAAAATGCTAGAATATCAATGGAAAAAGAAATGATTTTTGTTGTTTTTATGAAAGGGGTTTTTTGTCTTGACCTAATTAAAGAAAATGATTAATTAAAATTAAATAAAATTAACTTGAACTAATTAAGAAAATAAATTAACTTGAAAAAGGATTTTTAGGGTTTTTTGTGAAAAGGCTTTAAATTAATGAAAATAAAATGAAGATTAATTAATTAAAATAAACCTAAGTTCTAAATTAATTTTAAATAAGAAAATAAAATAATATACTAATTTATCCTAAGCCTAAAAATTAATTATTTAAGAAAAAAGTAATTAATTTGTTTAAGAAAATGTTTTTTTTAATGTTTTTGTTTTATAGAGAAAATATATAAGTATGAATAATAAATAAAAATAAATTTAGAATTTTTATGATTTATGAAAATAATAGTAGTAATAATAATATTAATAATAATAATAATAATAATAATAGTGAAAAAAAATTAAAAAATAGAATATTAAAAAAATAAAGAAAAGCCAGGGGGGTTAGAAAATGAAACGGGGAGTAAAAATAAGCAAAAAGGTTAGGCCCAACAAAGAGGAGCCCAGCGCTACAAAAATCCAAAAAAAAACTGTAAAAATGTAAAAGAAAAACAAAAAGGCAGCGCTGGATCTTGAACCCGTGACCTTGAGGTTACCAGCGTGCTGCCTTACCACTGAGGTGGCTATACATCCGTTAACTTGTGTGAAAGGATAAACACATAACACAAAACGTGCCCTGATTACACTTCATCTTCAACCTCCAGCCAAAGGACCTGTATCTTCTTCATCTCTCAGCAAAAATGAAAAGTTCGAACATGAAAGTTGTGGCATTTCTTCCCACAAATCCAACCATGTAAATAACTTAAGATAACAGTCAAAGATAAATGAGAATTTTTCTGGCCCTAATTCAAAACCTAAAAATTTCAGAAAACTTCAACTCTAAAATTCTCTAAGCTCAGGCCATATAAATGAAAACTATGGATATGTACAGCTTCGTGGCAATGATATCTATATTTTATCTTCACAAATAAAAATCAAATGATGCCTGTATGAAGAGATAGAAGTTTGAAAACTTACCTCTTGCAGCTGAAGTCGTGTATGGAGTTTGAGCAACCTTTATAATGGCCTGATGATTTCTGTAGCTTGCCTGGACCTCCTTGAGTATGTTTCAACTCCTACTTTGCTTTGAGGGTAGCTGAAACTCTCAACTCAAGTAAAGTTACAAGCTTCAAATATTGAAATGGTGGATGGTGATGGAGGAGTTACAGTTAAGAAACAGGGGTCTTGATCACTTTGATATGATGTATATTAAGTGTTTGGATGGTTAAAACTCAATACGCATGGGTGGATTTGGAGATGGCTATGTGAGGTTCAAAACTTTCAAGTTAAGGCAGATTCTGAGTTGTAGAGTGCTTGGGAGTGTTTTGGGGTCTTAGCATTCGTGTGTTATGTTGCAATAGACTTGTGTATATGTATGGAAAAGATTAGAGATCAAATGCACTCAAGGTGTCTGAGTTCTAGCCTTTTGGCTATATGACTTGCTTTTGAAGAAAAGTGAGAGGACAAAACTCAAAGTGTTATACAAGCATGTTCTAAGCTCAAAGAGGATTTAGAAACATTGCTTTTGGTTTATAGGGGTTGGGTGTGCAGAAATAACAAGTGCAAAACTCAAGAAGTTGACAATTGCAAAAGTAGTGCTTTATCAAAATGGAAATGGCAACTTTGTGCCATAAATGGAAATGTAACTTGGATAAAGACTCAAGTGCTTGGATTAAAGCTCTATCAATTGTGTAAACATTTAATTATGGAGTAACAAACAAGTTTTAGACCTTCAAAGAAAAGATTATGTAGCCTAGGCTTGGATTTTAATTTTTGTTCATCATGAAATGGCTTGTAATTTAAGTTTGAAAACCCTAACTTCATCTCTTCGATTCTCCTTGATCACAAATGATATCAAGGATTTCTATGACATTTTGGAAAGCTTGTAATGTTATCTACAACCCCTCTTTGAATCAATTTTGAAAATTCCCTTTGGAACTATATGAAAAAGTGCCATGAAGTTAGGTCAAAATCATGACCAAAACTAGGGCAAAATTTCACTAAGTGTTCAATTTCAAGACCATGACTTTATGAATTAATAAATTGAGATCCAAGCATTTTTAGAAGAAGTTGTGTAAAGAAATTTTGTAGATATCATGGAGATCTACACATTTCATGTTGAAAGTTTCATTCGAATCCTCTTGCATCATGGTGAAAAGTTTACTCTAAGTTGTGAAAAAACATGAAGTTTAAACACTTAGAAAAATTTCTAAGTTAGAAAACTTTGACTTTTCAAAATGAAATCTTGACTTTTTTATTTCTTGATGAATAAGTTTCATATTTTGATATTTTTTGATGAATTGTGATCTTTGACATTGGATTTTGACCAAAAAGTCAAAGTTTGACTTTTCAGTGTACAATTGACTTTTGATCAGTTGACTAAGAATTCACTATCAACCCAATTGATCTTGAGCAATGTTTTAGGTCATGCCATTAGGTCAAAATATGCAATTGAACTCTTGAAACCATGCTTCAAACCAATTGACCATTTTCTAGGTCAAAAATCAGAAATTACCCTTTCTCAATCAAAACCTTAATTTTGACCATTTTGCCCTTTTGATGATTTGATCAAATTTATTGAGGAATTATGGTACAAACTTGATAAAATGATAAATATGAGTTTATAATATTTATGTGGATAAAAAATTATGAAGTTTGACTGTGAACTGGCCATAGTTGACTTTTTCCCCAATATAGCTGATTTTTAGGTCAACTACTCAATTGACTGAGCAAAAGTGTGATCCAAGGCTTGAAACTTGACATGAGTAATCTTGGGGGTCCATAATGATCCACGAAAGTCATATTAAGCATTTAAAGTTCAATTATCCTTGTGCAATCTCAAACCCTAGTTTTGGTCATCAGTGCTTAAGGAGGTGACTTGAGCTGATCAACCCCAGCGCAGTCTTGAACCAAGAGAGGTCTTTGTGAGAAAATATTTGATAAGTGAGAGGGTAAATTTTGGGGTACAACAGCTGCCCTTGTTCAATCTTCTTAAACCTGAAGAGTTAGATTGGCGGATCCGCCATTCGTGACTTGAAGGTGAAAGATGATTGAACACTATAGTGCCTAGAAATTTGCACTCGAAGATGGATGGTGAATGGGATTATAGATGCCATTTGTAGGAATGTTGGTAAACACTGGAAGAAGTATCAACATAAATCTCTTGTTGATTTATACTAAAACTTGATGTTTTACCTGTGAGAAAAAGAGTTAGTAAAATGCAGATGCCTGCATGATGTTCACCAGATGTGGTATTATGTTAAATGCATATGGTATGTACATGCTATGATGTATGAATGTGAGGTGTATGTTTTTGTCTGGGAAAATAAACCCCTGACTGTTGCTGAGGAAATTCTGGGGGGTGGAATCCCTGATTGCCGTTGGGGATGAAGAATATGCATATCTTCAAACTTTATTGAAAGGATGCTTTCACTGGAGAATATCTCTTGAATGTCAGTTGTTATCTGGTCAGATCCAGGCTTCACAATTTGATGAGGATGAAGTAGTCAACTGCTATCTGGTCGGATCCAGGCTTCACGATAACTTACTGGGGGAAGATATGAATTAACTATTATCTGGTCGAATTCCAGGCTTTTGTAGAAAATTTTCTTGAAATTGAATAGTTATCTGGTCAGATCCAGGCTTCACAACAACTTGATGGGGATCAAGAAATTAACTGTTATCTGGTCGGATCCAGGCTTCGCAGTAACTTGAAGTGGTAACTACTATCTTACCGGGTCCAGGTTTCATGGTTTTTTTGGAAAGTTGTACTATTATCTGGTCGAGTCCAGACTTCATAGTGTCTCTCTGGGGATCATAGATAGTTGTTATCTGGTCGGGATCCAGGTTTCACAATAACCTGTTTGAAAAACTGTTATCCGATCGGGTCTAGGCTTTGCAAATTTATGAGTTTGATGAGTGTGATACGGTGGGAGAACTAACTTGGTGTTTTGCATTTTGTATTTGTAAATGTTGCGGTTTAGCAAGAGTCGTCACCGATTTTTCTTTTATCCAATAAGGAAATGTGAAAAAGCACAGGAAAGACCTTTAGAGATGTTTTCTTGAGTTCGGGGGGTAGATTATGAAAAGGGAAGGTATTAGCACCCTTTTCATCCATGGTTTTCCATGGGCTCTTAGTTACTCACTAGATGACTTGCTTTTGTTTGAAATGTGTGCTTGTGATGTGGGTTTTGAAAATATTTTGAAAATATAACTTTGTAATGATTCTCGTTTCTATAAGAACGCATACAAAGTGTTTGTTTCAAAAATAGTTCAAAGATGTGTTTGTGGGATGTGTTCTTTGAAAGTGATTTTTTTAAAAAGGGTTTCCTTTGTAATGGCTCTCGTCTTTATAAGAACACGTACAAAGTGTTTATCTTTTGAAAATGTTTCAAATGGAAGTGTTGGTGTATAAAATGTTTTTTTGTGGTGAGCAAGCGAGTAACTGAAAGCGAACCTACCTACTCAAAAGGTCTTAGATGTGTTTTTCCTCCTCCTTTAGATGTTGCTATCTTACTATTGTTTTGGTAAGAAGCCCCATCGTTGGATGTGAAGGGACGAGCGTTGGGTCATCGTATGACCATGATAGCAATATTGTGAGATGTCTTAGCACTTTTCTTTAGGGACTAAGATCATTTTGAAAGGCAACTTTGATAGCGTCATCGAGGGACTATGATCTTGTATTTTTTGATTTGTTTGTACTAAGATATCCCACATGCGTAACATGGCCATTTTTATAAGGCGACAAGTGCAACTACCCTAGGGGTGCATGTGTGCAAGTGTGTTTGATTGCATGCATTTGTCTTTGATTTTTAGTGGTATACTTGTCGGTTTTATCTTGTCATACACGCCTAATTACTATACAGTATAAGGAAAACAATAAATTGCGGAAAATGAAATTCTACGCTATTACAATACTTAAGGGATGGGGGTACAAATGTACGAATGGGGATTGCAAGGAATTTAAGTCCTAAGTTATTATTACAACCATATTGAAATGTATAATGCAAGAAATAAAAGGAAAGATTTATTTTGTTTTAATGAATTAAAAGGATATAAGTTAAAAGAAAAATGTTTTTATGTATTTTTATGTTGATATTAAAAGAAAGTTAATATTAAAATAATGAAAAGAAAAAAAATTAATGCAAGGTAGAAACAACGTGTTGTTGCAAACAAAGAAACAAGGATCAGAAGCTCTGAAGCCAGGCGAATGACTCAGCAGGAAACGTCAGTGGGATCAGAAGTTCAGGATTCTTACACTCTGAGGTCATGCAAAAACGTCAGAGGGAAAATATAGAGGTTCTGGGTGGTATGCAGCCAGTGAACCAAAAGTCAGAAGTTTTGTATTACACTAAAACAGTGAGCAAATGTCAGCAGTTCAGTGTGTTATCAACGTGTGAAAGTCATAAACTCTGAGTGTTTGAAAACAGATGATGGAAACATCAGAAGTTCAGTGTATTTGACATGTGAGGAGGACTCATAAGTTCTGTGTTGTGAAAATGGTGAGTAAAAAAACAGAAGTTCTGTGAGTGTTAATAGTGAAGAAAAAAACATAAAAGTTTTGTGTGTTATCAGCATGTGAAAATCAGAAGTTCTATATTATATTTCAACTCTTAATCAACACATCAGCAATTTATACAGTTCAACAAATCATAATAATCACAGCACAACAAATCACAGAAGTTTCCAGCCTAAGTCTGAGCCTAGCTTTACTCTAGAAGTTCTGATCCATAGTTTTTATTCATACAATGATATGTACAACATTAATACTATGATATTTACATGTTGATGATGCTCAGAATGAAAAACAAGCAAAGTCAGAAAGACTTACCTGGAACCTGGAACGTGCTTGGAGCTTTGAGTGGTTGTCTTTCGATGTTCTGAATCAGCAAGAGAGGTGGGAGAGTGGTTACATCCTTTTGTTCAAAGGGAAGAACAAAGGTTTGTTTTTACGTATGAGAAATCTTGATTTTTTTGAAGGTTTCACAACTTCCTTTTCTCTATTTTGGCCAATCTCTCTCTTCAAAAGCCAGCCAGCCCTTCAAAGTCCAGCCCCTTTGAACGTGTGATCGAGCCAAGTATTTATAGATGAATTTGCTGTGACTTTGGGGGGAAAACAAATAGGATTTGAACCTGTTTTGGCATCCCGTTCCTTTGCTTTTTCATCACAGTTTTCGTATGCTAGTTTGGTGTAATCATGAGATGCAGGCGTAGGCTGAGCCAGCTGTTAGTCATAGGTCTGCAGCAAGTTGTATAAACAAGGTTTTGGGATTTGGTCATGTTTTGACCAAAGCGTTGATATATAGCCTTCATGTGCTGAAGCGCTGCCTTGTCTTTGAAGCAAGCATGGTGGTTGTTAGCAGGAATTAAGGAAAAGCAAAAAGAAAAGCATGGGCTTAGTAGCAAAGTTATTATCCCAAGACAGTAGAGGTACACGTGGTGAAAATCCTTTGGATAAAGACTCAGAAGGTGGTTGTGAGCATTAAATGAGCATTAAATGAGCATTAAATGATGATGAGACTTATCACAACAGAAATCCTACAACGTGAAACTTTACACCAAGGCTTAGTTTTGGATCAGAAGTTCTGCTTCAGCGTAGCATCCAATCTTCTGATCCTCTTATCTTCTGGCTCCAACATGTTCTGAAGGAGCTTCCAGGCTTCGTATTACGCTTTATTACCTTCTTTGCATTACCCTAGCAAACTCTGATTGAACTTGCGTAGATGATGAAGAGCCATGTTCTGACTGAAAGTTATGTTCTGAACCATGTTTGTAACTTCTGACTGCACCTGCCTGGAGGCTGGCTCAGAAGTTCTGAAGTGTCATTTTTCTTAAACACTTAGAAAAATTCTAAGTATTTAGAATTTGACTTTTCCAAGGTAAAATTTGACTTTTGAACTTCTTGATGAAACAAACTTCATATTCCAACATGTCTTGATGAAATATGATTTTTGAGATTTGATTTTGATCCAAAAGTCGAAGTTTGACTTCTCAGCGTGTAAATGACCATTTTGCCCTTGTGAATGGTTTGCTTGGAAAAATTGATAACTCAAGGCTTGGAATTGAATGAGAGGAAATTTGAGGATCCAGGGTGATTGCTTGAGAAATGAGAGAGCAAATTTTGGGGTGCAACTGCTGCCCCTGTTCAAATTTCTTGAACCTAAAGAGCTAGATTGGCGGATCCACCATTCGTGACTTGAAGGTGAAAGATGATTGAACACTAGAGTGCCCAGAAATTTGCACTCGAAGATGGATGGTGAATGGGCTTATAGATGCCATTTGGAGGAATGTTGGTAAACGCTAGAAGAAGTATTAGCATAAATCTCTTGTTGATTCATACTAAACTTGATGTTTTACCTGTGAGAAAAGGGGTTAGTAAAATACAGATGCTTGCGTGATGTTCACCAGATGTGGTATCATGCTAAATGCATTGGTATGTACATGATATGATATATGAATGTGAAATGTGTGTTTTCGTCTGGGAAAATAAATCCCTGACTACTGCTGAGGAAATCTTCGGAGGTTGGATCCTTGATTGCCTGTTGGATATGAAGAAAATGCATATCTTCAAATTTTATTGAAGGGATGCTTTTGCTGGGGAACATCACTCAAATATCAGTTGTTATCTGGTCGGATCCAGGCTTCACAATTGTTGAGGATGAAGTAGTCGATTGCTATCTGGTCGGATCCAGGTTTCACGGTGACTTATAGAGAAAATAGATGAATTAACTGTTATTTGATCGGATCCAGGCTTTGCAGGAAATTCCTTGAAATTGAATAGTCATCTGGTCGGGTCAGGTTTTACAACAACTTGCTGGGGCTGCGGAAGTTAACTGTTATCTGGTTAGATCCAGGCTTCACAGTAACTTACCGGAGGAAAAGATGAATTAACTGTTATCTGGTCGGATCCAGGCTTCACAGAAAACTCCTTGAAATTTAATAGTCATCTAGTCGGGTCCAGGCTTTATGGTCTTTTGGAAAGTTGTACTATTATCTGGTCGAATCTAGGCTTCATAGTGTCTTTTCGGGAATCAGGGTTCATTGTTATCTGGTTGAGTCCAGGCTTTACAATATACTGTTTGAAAACTGTCATCTGGTCGGGTCCAGGCTTTGCAGATTTCTTTGATGAAGTTAATTGTTATCTGGTCGGGTCCATGCTTCATAATAAACTGGTTGAAAACTGTTATCTGGTCGGGTCCAGGCTTTGCAGATTTCTGAAGTTTGATGAGGTCAATTATTATCTGGTCGGGTCCAGGCTTCACAATAAACTTGTTGAAAACTGTTATCTGGTCGGGTCCAGGCTTTGCAGATTTCTTTAATGAAGTCAATTGTTATCTGGTCGGGTCCAGGCTTCACAATAAACGGTTGAAAATTGTTATCTGGTCGGGTCCAGGCTTTGCAGATTTCTTTGATGAAGTTAATTGTTATCTGGTCGCATCAAGGCTTCACAATAAACTGGTTGAAACTGTTATCTGGTCGGGTCCAGGCTTTGCAGATTTCTTTGATGATGGTTGCTATCTGGTCGAATCCAGGCTTCGTAATAGCTTTCTTGAAAGGATGGAAATGAGGAATGATATTTGGTCGGATCCAAGTTTCTCAGTTCTTTGTTGGGGATAGAGAGACAACTCTACTGGGAAAAAAAGTTAAACCTTGGTCAGATTTGAGTTCAGGTTCTTCTATTTCTTTGAAGAGTTAGGCTATTATCTGGTCGGGTCCAGGTTTCATAGCATTTTGAAAAATGAGATCAATTGGTATCTGGTCGGGTCCAGGCTTCAATAACTCAAGAAGTCAAACTGTTATCTGGTCGGGTCCAGGCTTCAGTAATTGGAGAAGTCAAACTGTTATCTGGTCGGGTCCAGGCTTCAGTAATAACTTGAAAATTGTGCTAATATTTGGTCGGAACCGGGCTTCATAGCATTTCTTGGAAACAATAAAGTCTTTGTTGAAGGATTTACTGGGGATTAGGGGTTGTGGCCCTGTGATTCATAGTCATTTGAAAGGGAAATTCTAACTGGAGAGTATAGACTCAGTCGGGTAAGGTAAACTTAGCTTGGGGAGGATATACTCAGCTGGGGATGACGGGCTCAGCCGGGGATGAAGGGCTCATCTGGGGATGATGGGCTCATCTGGGGAGGATAGATTCTGTTTGGAGATGGGCTTAAAGATGCCATCCAGAGGTGATTGCTGGACTGTATCTATAAGCTGGAACTGGATGATTGTCAGCGTGGCGTCTGTGTCTGGAGTGCATCTGAACTGTATCGTAAGGTTGGGTTGTTTGATGATGAGTCCGTGCAAAACTGCATCTGAAATTTCCTGAGAAGGAACCTTGTGTAGGGTTTCTTCATGATGAGTCTGTGTAAAAATTGCATCTTGGAAAGAAGGAACCTGTGTAGGGTTGCTTCATGATGGTCAAGTAGATAGTTGTCCGGTCTGATTTTAGGTGTTAATCTTTGACCTGAGAAAGGAAGATAGTTTTCCTGGCTTGTTACAAGTATTAATCTGGAACTTGAAGAGGTTGATGGTAGCCATCTGTTGATTGACCTTTTCCTGGAAAGGTAAAACGTTAGCGGTATGCAATGTCATGGTGTATGAAATGCATGATGTCATGATGTTCTCAAAATGAATGAGATTGTGTCGTATGCACTTATCATGTATGTAAATAGGAGGTATGAAATGTGAAATGTTTATGAATGTATTTTTGTCTTGGAAAATAAATCCTTGACAAATGTCGGGGAGTCGTTAAATCCTGGACTGCTGTTGAAGAGTAGGTATGTCCTCAAACTTTGCTTAGAATGTTTCCACCGGGAATTCCTGTTCTGTTGTTTGAGGAGAAACTCCGCTGGGGAGTATTGAAAACTTTGTGGGGAGAATGTTTATTCCTGCTTGGGAAAAGATTTCAGGAGTCTCGGTTGTCCGTTGCTCTACTGAGGTCAAAGATGAACTGATATCTGGTCGGGCCCAGGTCTCATAGTAACTTGTTAGGGATTGTAGAGTAGTCTACTGGGGAAGAGGAGTTGTGGTCCTTTGATTTGTAGTAGTCAGAGAGGCAAAAATCAAGCTCGGGAATCGTGTCATTTGTTGGGTAAATAAACCCTATTGTTGGAATGTTAGAGAGGTGACGACTTCGTTGGAGAAAGTCCTCGAGGACTCTTGAGGTTGTTTCAGCTAGGGAAAGGTTTTCAGAGATTAAACTCTTGCTGGGAAATTATCCTATGGGAAGAATTTTGGGGAGATTTGTCACTGCCCCTAGTAGCGAATGTTGGTGTGGTATTGCCAAAAATGTTCGAATGTACGTAACCCTTTGTCGGGATTGACGTTCAATGCCCCAAGTGACGGGGATGGAGACCTGCCCCTGATTACTCTGTAATTCTTGAGAGATTTCTTGGAATCTTGACTGGACTGCCCCAGGTGTGCTGGATAGTGACATGTCATGTCCCCCTGTTGATAGGAGATTTTTCAATGGGAGTGTCATCCTACTTGAATTGATTTTGTTCACTGAGAGAAATTTTGTTCACTGGATATTCATTGTGTGAATTTCTCTGCTGTCAAACAAATAGCCATATGCAAACAGTGATATTCATGTAATGCAAAGTTTATGTTTTTCTTGAAGTTTTTTTTTTTGAAAATGCGTTTTAGCGAGTAAAGAAATTTTGCTAAGAAAATTCAAACTCAGGATTTAGAGCAAAGCCTTACAGGAGTCAGGATACCTTTTGTAACAATGCTTTCGAACTAACCCATGCTTCAATTAGGACTTTTGAAGGGTTTTAACGTGGCTTGGTTCAAAATTTAAGAAACAAAGGATAAAGGCTCAAATTTATTTGTACCTACCCATTCTTCTTGATGTTCTTCAGTCCTAAGCTCATTTAGTTGTGCGTTTGAACTCCAATTAAGTCTGGAATGACGTTTTGGTGATGGTTCAGACAAGTTAAGTTTGTCGGAAGGCAGTCATTTCTTGAAACATTTTTCATGTTGTTGAGGATTTATAGTGACCTCTTTTTTTTATTTGTTATCCCTAATTTTTCCTGATTGTTCTTATTTTGAGATTACAGTCAGCGGGATGCCCCAGTTTTCTTAAGTCTCCTTTGTAGGTTTTGACTTAGTGGGATTTTCTTTTTAAGAGATAATGTCTGTCTATGTGATAGGGAACCATCACCGTATTTTGATTCCATAGGAATGTTTCTTGATGTCATTCGTTGTATTACGAGATGAGAGTTTGCGGCTAAATGCGCATTTTGAATTAACTGAGAGACTACCCTGCCCCAGGTTTTGATTAAAGGTTTCATTTTATGTTAAAACATAAAACTTCTACTTCTTTGGCTCGAAAGGGGTGACTAGGGATTATCTTCCTTATAACTCCAGTGTTTAGGATTTGAAAGAACGCCTATACATCGTCAACAAGGTTTGTTCAAAAGCATACTGTATGAGATTATGACATTGTTTTCGTCATCCTCCCTTCGAAGGCTTGTAACTTTTAGCAAGAGTTGAATGTCATAAAGTGGGTAAAAAGCATAGTTTAAATGTAATGAAAATGAAATAATGCAAGACAAACATATGCAATGCATTAATGAAACAAAGTTTGACATTAATAGGTAATTGGTTGAATAACAAAAGAGATTACAACTGAAAATTCAAATGAACAGAAGCCTCTTTGTCTGAACTTGTCACTTTAGGTGGTGAGCCTTTAAGGGACAACATAAGAATTCCGTCTGGCCATCTTATGTGAACCCCAACATTCCTTCGTCGATCAGGTTTTGAATCTTGTACTTCAATGCCCAACAATCGTTTGTATCATGTCCAGGACTATCAAAATGATAGGTACACCTGGCATCGGGATTGTAGCTGGGAGAAAAAGTTTTGGGATTTGGATGAGGTCTTATTGTTGTAATCAGATTCATCCTCAGCATGTGTTGCAAAGCTTGGGACAGTGGTATGTTGATGTTGGTAAACTGTCTTTTGGGCTCGCTTTGCCTTTGCTGATTTTCCGGTTGATGTTGACGAGGTTGTTTTTGGACCCGTGAGGTAGTAGCAAATTGGGGAGGTCTTCCGGCTTCTTGTCTCATGGGAGGCTGAGCAGTGACTTGATTTCCAATCTTGATTGTTCGCCCCATACGGTTGCAACCGACTTGACGAAGTTGGTTGACAAGAACTTTCAGCTCTTATTGTCCTTGAGCTAGATTTTGGATAAGAGCCATCTGGCCCACCAGTTGTCCCATCATTTGGACCCTCATTATGGCTATTTCAGTTTTTAGCCTTTCCAAGTTATCATCTCTGTCGTCCCCAGGATTTCCTATGATCATTCCCCTGGTGAGGAGAGCTTTCACCTCTTCTTTCCCCTTGGATAGGTTCAAGAACATCTCTTGAAGTAGAGCATTTTGAGCCTGGATGCCTTTCATCATTTATTCCATATCCATCTTACTGAAATAAACAGTAGGAAGATAAGGAGACATGTATGGGAGAAACCTGTCATGATATGATGCATGATATGTGGATGCATGTTTTCAAGGATCTCGCGGGGTAAACATAAGAAAAAGTTAGAGATTGAACTTTGATCAACATCTTTGATTGGAGAACTTTGTATCGATGAATGTCCTTTTGACGGCGTTTGGTCAGAGGAAAATAAACCCCCCTGCCCCTTGCTAGACGTTTGGTTCATCATAACCTGCATCAAAGGCCCTTGAGATCCTTGAAATGGTTATTGAAAATGCTATGGTATGATGTTATGATGTTATGTACAAATATGCGAGGTACGCAAGTTTATATACAAATAATCATATTCACATAAAGCATACAAGTCCTTAGGTTTAGGCTTGCATGGAGTTGGTAGGTAAGTACCCTCTTGAAGTTTAGTTGGCTCAATCTGTCCTAGTTAATAGTAACCGGGTTCTAAGGGATCTCAATATCACTGACCTTTCTTTTAGGCATTGTCTCAGCTCAATCAATCTTTTCTTGCGGCCGAGATATCCCAAAAGTCCAGCCTCAATGAGTTTAGTATCAAGTATCAACCAATTTTCAGCTATACACCTAAACCGGTTATCTCACTACGTCCTAATGGACAAGTTGGTCGAGTAAGGTTCTAAGGTCAGTTGATGCTTCACGACACCATGCGGCAGCCCCGTACTCTCCTTGATTCGACTCAAGGGTTACCGGTACCAACCAAAGTGCCACATCAACGTAGCTACTGCTTCAACCGTGTCGGTATACGCTGCACAGTTCCCTCACAGTCTATTGCTACTTACCTAAAAAGGTGTCCCCAAATCCGGGTGTAGGATTTAAAACAAACCCAAACAAGGAAACAAAAATGTAAAACAAGCAATTCAAACAAATTAAGGCAAGTAAATGTGATCTAACCCTAAGGTAACCCCACTTTCTATTCCCCAGCTGAGTCGCCAGTTCTGTGATACGGTGGGAGAACTGACTTGGTGTTTTGCGTTTTGTATTCGCAAATGTTGCAGTTTAGCAAGAGTCTCCACCTACTTTTCTTTAATCCAATAAGGAAAGGTGAAAAAGCACAGGAAAGACCTTTAGAGATGTTTTCTTGAGTTCGGGGGGTAGATTATGAAAAGGGAAGGTATTAGCACCCTTTTCATCCATGGTTTTCCATGGGCTCTTAGTTACTCGCTAGATCACTTGCTTTTGTTTGAAATGTGAGTTTTGAAAATATTTTGAAAATATAACTTTGTAATGATTCTCGTTTCTATAAGAACACATACAAAGTGTTTGTTTCGAAAATAGTTCAAAGATGTGTTTGTGGAATGTGTTCTTTGAAAGTTATTTTTTTAAAAAGGGTTTCCTTTGTAATGGCTCTCGTCTCTATAAGAACGCGTACAAAGTGTTTACCTTTTGAAAATGTTTCAAATGGAAGTGTTGGTGTATAAAATGTTTTTTTTGTTGTGAGCAAGCGAGTAACTGAAAGCAAACTTACCTACTCAAAAGGTATTAGATGTGTTTTTCCTCCCCCTTTAGATATTGCTATCTTACCATTGATTTGGTAAGAAGCCCCAGCATTGGATGTGAAGGGACGAGCGTTGGGTCACCGTATGACCATGATAGCAATGTTGTGAGATGTCTTAGCACTTTTCTTTAGGGACTAAGATCATTTTGAAAGGCAACTTTGATAGCGTCATCGAGGGACTATGATCTTGTATTTTTCGATTTGTTTGTGCTAAGATATCCCACATGCGTAACATGGCCATTTTTATAAGGCGACAAGTGGAATTACCCTAGGGGTGCATCTGTGCAAGTGTGTTTGATTGCATGCATTTGTCTTTGATTTTTAGTGGTCTACTTGTCAGTTTTATCTTGCCATACACGCCTAATTACTACACAGTATAAGGAAAACAATAAATTGCGGAAAATGAAATTCTACGCTATTACAATATTTAGGGGATGGGGGTACAAATGTACGAATGGGGATTGCAAGGAATTAAAGTCCTAAGTTATTATTACAACCATATTGAAATGTATAATGCAAGAAATAAAAGGAAGGATTTATTTTGTTTTAATGAATTAAAAGGAAATAAGTTAAAAGAAAAATGTTTTTATGTCTTTTTATGTTGATATTAAAAGAAAGTTAATATTAAAATGATGAAAAGAAAAAAAATAAAGGCAAGGTAGAAACATCGTGTTGTTGCAAACAAAGAAACAAGGATCAGAAGTTCTGAAGCCAGGCGCATGACTCAACAGTAAACGTCAGTGGGATCAGAAGTTCTAGATTCGTACACTCTGAGGTCCTGCAAAAATGTCAGAGGGAAAATACAAAGGTTCTGGGTGGTATGCAGCCAGTGAACCAAAAGTCAGAAGTTCTGTATTACACTAAAATAGTGAGCAAATGTCAGCATTTCAGTGCGTTATTAGCGTGTGAAAGTCATAAACTCTGAGTGTTTGAAAACAGCTGATGAAAACATCATAAGTTCAGTGTATTTGACATGTGAGGAGGACTCAGAAGTTCCGTGTTGTGAAAATGGTGAGTAAAAAAATAGAAGTTCTGTGTGTGTTAATAGTGAAAAAAATCATAAAAGTTATGTGTGTTATCAGCATGTGAAAATCATAAGTTCTATATTATATTTCAACTCTTAATTTGCACATCAACACTTTATTCAGTTCAACAAATCATAATAATCACAACACAACAAATCACAGAAGTTTCCAGCCTAAGTCCGAGCCTAGCTTTACTATAGATGTTCTGATCCATAGTTTTTATTCATACAATGATATGTACAACGTTAATACTATGATATTTACATGTTGATGATGCTCATAATGAAAAACAAGCAAAGTCATAAAGACTTACCTAGAACCTGGAACGTGCTTGGAGCTTTGAATGGCTGTCTTTGGATGTTCTGAATCAGCAAGAGAGACGGAAGAGTGGTTACGTCCTTTTGTTCAAAGGGAAGAACAAAGGTTTGTTTTTATGTATGAGAAATCTGGATTTTTATGAAGGTTTCACAACTTCCTTTTCTCTCTTTTGGCCAATCTGACTCTTCAAAAGCCAGCCAGCCCTTCAAAGTCCATCCCCTTTGAATGTGTGATGGAGCCAAGTATTTATAGATGAATTTGTTGTGACTTTGGGGGGGAAAACAAATAGGATTTGAACCTGTTTTGGAATCCTATTCCTTTGCGTTTTCATCACAGTTTTCGTATGCTAGTTTGGTGTAATCATGAGATGCAGGCGTAGGTTGAGCCAGCTGTTGATCATAGGTCTGCAGTAAGTTGTATAAACAAGGTTTTGGGATTTGGTCATGTTCCGACCAAATCGTTGATATAGCCTTCATGTGCTGAAGTGCTGCCTTGTCTTTGAAGCAAGCATGGTGGTTGTCAGCAGGAATTAAGGAAAAGCAAAAAGCAAAGCATGGGCTTAGTAGCAAAGTTGCTATCCCAAGACAGTAGAGGTACACGTGGTGAAAATCCTTTGGATAAAGACTCAGAAGGTGGTTGTGAGCATTAAATGAGCATTAAATGATGATGAGACTTATCACAACCAGAAATCCTGCAACGTGAAACTCTACACCAAGGCTTAGTTTTGGATCAGAAGTTCTGCTTCAGCGTAGCATCCAATCTTCTGATCCTCTTATCTTCTGGCTCCAACATGTTCTGAAGGAGCTTTCAGGCTTCGTATTACGCTTTATTACCTTCTTTGCATTACCCTAGCAAACTCTGACTGAACTTGCGTAGATGTTGAAGAGCCATTTTCTGACTGGAAGCTATGTTCTCAACCATGTTTGTAACTTCTGACTGCACCAGCCTGGAGGCTGGCTCAGAAGTTCTGAAGTGTCATTTTTCTTAAACGCTTAGAAAAATTCTAAGTATTTAGAATTTGACTTTTCCAAGGTAAAATTTGACTTTTGAACTTCTTGATGAAACAAACTTCATATTCCAACATGTCTTGATGAAATATAATTTTGATCCAAAAGTCAAAGTTTGACTTCTCAGCGTGTAAATGACCATTTTGCCCTTGTGAATGGTTTTCTTGGAAAAATTGATAACTCACAATCTTCCTCACCTTCGTATTCGGCTTGGTAGATCAGATCTTCAGAGTCACTGAAGGCTATAACAGTATCGTTACCCATGGGATCCGGAATGGAGGGGTACCTGCATTTGTGAGTGTGGGTGTGTGTAAGGATATAGCCATCTTAAAACAATAAAATGTAAAAGAAAGACAATGAGCATAAAAGGTTTATATATGAAAAAGAATCCATGATTCATTGAATGTTATATGAAGATGAAGTAAAAACCCTTACAAATGGACCATTGTGCCTCGGGTAAGACACAAGGTTTTTAAAGTGCGAATTGTTCGTGAATATTACAAGTCCAACAGAATTGTAAAAGATAAATTACTGAGAGATGAAAGTTATTGGGACAAAGTCTCTGGCTTCCCAGTTGCGAAGTCCTCCGCTGACAGTAGGAAATATCCAATATTCTAAGCTGCCATCCTCTTCATTGTCTTTTACTGCATTGACCCCTTGGTTAATAATCTTCTCAGGTGGCCCCCCAGCACGAGCACGGCGCACGGCCTTCTGAGCAGTTGAAGTAAACCCCAAGCCAAACTTGTCTGATTTGTACGGAATGTCTGGAAGCTGCCCCCAGATGGTACATCCACCCTCTTCCACTACTGCCTGTACATCCTTTAGAGATGACATCTGAAGTGGAGGTCTTGTGATCTTAGGAATCGAGGATACCGCCTTGGTCGCCACTACTTCTTGAGAGACTTCTTCAAAATGTTGGAAATGGGTTTCAATGAACTCGCCATCCAACTCCACATATCGGAAAGAATTCAGATGACTAATCATGTACTCCTCCTCCCCATGGACAGTTATGATCTTTCCTTGGATCGGGTACTTCAGCATCTGGTGTAGCGTGGAAGTGACAACACCAGCATTGTGGATCCAGGGGCATCCTAACAGACAGGAATAAGAAGGACGAATGTCCATCACATAGAAGGTTGAGTTGAAAATCTGAGTTCCCACCTTTATTGGGATGTCCACCTCCCCGTGGACCATTCTCTTCGAACCATCAAATGCTCTCACCACTATGTTATTGGGTTTTAAAGTCAGCCCTTTGCAATCCAATCTGTCAAGGGCTTTTTTCAGCAAGACGTTCAAAGATGATCCCGTGTCCCCTAAGACATGGGCCAGAGTAGTTCCTCTACACTCCATATAGACATGTAATGCCTCGTTGTGTTTTCTCCCTCTGGGTGTCAAATCAGCATCGGAGAAACCCAAGCCATTATCAGCTGTCAAACTGGCCACACAATCCTGGAATTGGTCAGCGGACGTCTCTTGCGGCACATGAGCTGTCTTTAGAAATTTTACCAGAGCTTTGGCATGTGCTTCAAAGCACAGCAGCAGGGCTAACATAAAGATCTTGGAAGGGGTTTGCCCCAACTGTTCAACCACATCATAATCACTCTTCTTTATTATCCTCAGGATTTCTTCCATCTCCTTCTTGGATGTTTCAGGAATAGCTAGTGATTGAGCCTTCGTCCGGACAGGCTCTTATTGAATGTTCTTTCCTTTATTCTCAACAGTGGAAGTAGGGATATGGATAAGGATCGTATTGTCTTTGTCGGTGAGTACACTTGCAGGTATAATCACTAGTGCAGAGGTAATCTTCAGAACGGCCACGGGTCCAGAGACTGCCCTTGAAGGAGCAATCTCTGGAGAGAATATTCTACCACTGTGGGTAATCTTGCTAGTTCCGACAATATTGCTAATGTCAGGATTGTCCTCTTTGGAGCTCTCTTCTTCGACAGTCAGTTCATCCTGTTTAATACCATGGTAGTAGATTTCTCCACCGTAATTCCATGGTACTGTTTTATCTGATTTGTATGGGACTGGCCTGGGCATTGTAATCTTGAGTGCAGTAGTCTTTGGAATAGGTGTAATCCTAACGGGTCTTTTAGGGGCCCTGGAAGGATTGGCGTAGATGGTTATAATTGAAACTTCTTTAACTGGAACGGGTAAAATAGGAGCATTCTCAAACAGAATTTCTTGGTTATCCATCAGTCGTTGGATACCTTTTTTCAACAGAGGGCAGTCAAATGATGAGGATAGGCAAACATGGCAGTCTTTGTCACAACCTGGGAATATACCAGCTTTCAACAAATTCAACTTAATAATTGGGAGCAGAGTCATCAGTTCATCCACGGTAACAACAAACAAATCTTCTTCGATAGCGTTGGCATTATGACCATGCCTTGGCCTTGGAGCGGAAATAAAATTCGATTTCTCAGGCGCTTCAAACTCAACTTCCTTCGCATCTATCAGGTCCTGAATTTTGTTCTTTAGAGCCCAACAATTGTTGGTGTCGTGCCCTGGACTTGCAGAATGGTACGCACACCTGGCATTCAGATGGTAATGTGGAGACGTAGGATTGGGATTCTTTGGGGCCTCTTTTAAAGTCCAGATTCAATTTCAGAAGATGTGGTAAAACTTGGGCTGGAGTCATGTTAATCTTGGTGAATTTATGAACTGGCCTTTCTACCCTTTGCTGATTATTTTTTGGCCGGTCTGATGCAGGCTTTGGAATCATAACTGGCCCTACCGTTGGTCAGCGCTCAGTTCTTCCTTGATTCCTTTGTGAATAGACAGTAAATACTTCCTTTCTTCTAGGTAAGGGCTTTTTCACAGCTGTAGAGGCAGACGTGTCCTTTTGAATCTTCCCACTTCTTATACCAGCTTCCACCCTCTCGTCGGTTAAAATCAATTCGGTAAACCCTGGAGAGGAACTCCCAATCAGATGATTGAAGAAAGGGCCTGATAGAGTTCCCAAGAACATGTCCACCAACTCCCTTTCAGATAGAGGGGGTTGCACCCTTCCGGCTAGATCTCTCCACTTCTGAGCGTAATCTTTGAAGCCCTCATTGGAAACCATAGCCATACTCTGAAGCTGAGTACGGGTAGGCACCAAATCAGTGTTGTACTGGTATTATTTATAGAAGGCTGCGACCAGGTCTTCCCAATTGTGGACGTCAGCCCTTTCTAATTGGTAAAACCAATCAAGTTGCGTTCCTGATAAACTGTCTTGGAAAAAGTGCACCCACAAGTCTTTGTCAGCAGAATGCGGCTGAATCTTCCTGACATACGATCGGAGGTGCATTTTAGGACAAGACATCCCATCATACTTGTCAAATAGTGGCACTTTAAATTTTGGTGGGATCACAATTCCTGATACCAACCCCAACTCTTCAAAATCTAGCCCCGGTACTCTCTGTATTTCCATAGCGCTTAAACGCTCTTCCAGGTGTTTGTACTTGTCATCAGCCGGAGGGTATTGTTGTTCAGAGTAGTCCTCCTCTTCCTCTTCTTCTTCAGAATCTGACGGTACTGCCGTTTCTTTTCCCTTTCTTTCCCCTTCATCAGATGTTGTTGGAAAATCTAAGGTCCTTCTGGCTTGTCCCTGAAATCTTCTGCCCATGATTACCACACCAGCTGGCTTCTTCTTCTTTTTCTCTTTCTCTTTCTCTAGCAGAGTCTCCAGCTCCTCTTGCCCCTTGGCTAAGGTCATGAGTAACTGTTGAAATTGTATGTTCTAAGCTTGCAGATCTTTGACCGTTTGTTCGAGATCCATCTTACTGAAATAAACAGTAGAGAGATGAGGAAACTTGTTGCAAAGACATGTTTATGTTTATGATGAATGATATGTATTCATGCAATGCTTTCAAGGATTTAAAAATTCAAAGTTGTTTCAAACAAAAAGAAACACACGTCATATTAATAAGATAGAATTTGAGTACATCAATTCCCCTTGGGCAAAATAATACAAAATTCTAAGGTAAAAAGACATTGCGCATCCTCTTTGGTGCAATGTAGGTATTGATAGTCTGCTCTTCATGAAGTAGCCGAGTGAGTTCCAAAACCTTCTTCTCACTTGTGTAGAATTGGGCTTCAAAAGTATCACGCTCTCCTTTGAGCTATATCCAGTCCCTTTGTAGGTCTTCGAGTGATGTCGGCATGTCAGGATGTAGGATAGTGTATGGAACTTCTCCTTCCTTATCAGGCTCAATAATCACCAGGAGAATGAAGGGATAAGGCATCATAAGACTTTGAGCGCGGGTTCGTACCCACTTGAGGTAAGGCTCAAGAGGGATGGAATTCTTGTGTCCCAAAGTCTTGCTATCCACCTTGTTTAGCATCCTCCAAGCTCGGATGAATCTCTGGCGAAGTCCTTGATCGTCGTTGTCGTAGTCGAAAACCAAGCCTTGAATCAGCATATCATGTGGGCCATCCCTTCGGGCATAACCAAACTATCTTGAGCCAAGCATGGGTTGTAGGTGATGCCTCCCCTAATGCCAAGTAGAGGGACATTAGGGAATTCCCCACAACGGTCAACAATGATAACATTCTCTTTGGATCGAGAGCACCAATGAATATCCAAATGTTTGAGCGTCATTAACCTTTGTGACCACCTCAAACCTTGCTCATTCTTTAAGGCTGATTGGGGAAGATGAGAAATAAACCATCTTGCCAGGAGAGGAGTGCAACACATAAGAACACCTCTTTTCCTCATTGTACGAGTGTGAAAAGAGTGTTGGATATCCCCAAGAAATATAGGCACCGGGTTGCGTGACATAAAGATTTTGATAGCGCTTAGATCTATGAGTTGGTCAGGATTAGGAAACAAAACCATCCCATAGATGAGAAGAGATACAATCTCCTAAAAAGCTTGCAAGTCTAGGGAATTCCAACAACTTTGGGCCTTCTCAAACAGAAACTTTGCCAAGAAGCCTTTGACACCACTTCTAGTTTCCCAATGAGATGTGACATCAGATGAGTGCAAGTGTAGGGCTTGAGCAATCTCTTCTGGCTTTGGATCTCTTTCCGTACCGTTGAAAGGTAGTTGATTGAGAATAGGAATCCTCATAAGTTGAGAGAATTGTTCCAAAGTGGGCACAAGTTGATAGTAAGGAAATGTGAAGCAATGATGCAAAGGGTCAAAGAACTGGAAGAGAACCTTCATCATATCCTCCTCTGTTTTAGAGGTGACTAAGTTGAGTAGACGACCATGCCTTTCGGTGAATGGAGAGTTCTCATGGATCCTTGAAGCTAGCTCCTTGAGTTGTGGAGGAATTCTTACAAGGTTGATTTGGATAGTTTTCCTGCGAAGTGAATCCATATCCTACAAAACAAGAACAAAGATGAATCTCCAAAATCCTTGAAATGGTTAGTGAATGCATATGATGTTCATGATGTTCATGATGTTATGCACAAGTATATATGTACAAGTAAATCAAGAAAGTTCTTAGTTTAGGCTTGCATGGGGTTTCATAGGTAAGTACCCTCTTGAAGTTTAGTTGGTTCAACCTGTCCTAACAATAGCAACCGGGTTCTAAGGAGCTCAATATCACTGGATTGTTTCCTTGTTCATTGTTTCAGCTCAAGCCTATTTAATGGCGACCGAAATATCCCAAGAAACCAACCCTCAATGAGTGTAGTATCGAGTATCTACCAACTTCGGACTGCACCAAAGCCGGACATCTCACTACATCCTAAAAGGCCAAGTTGGTCAAGTAAAGGTTCTAGAAGTTCATTATTGCTTCATGACATCACTCAGCGGCCCCGTGTTCTCTTTGATTGACTCAAAGGATACCGGTACCCACAAATATGTCACACTAACATAGCTATTGCTTAGACCATGTCAGTATACCCTGCACAGTTTCCACAATATATTGCTATTTACCTATAATGTTTCCCAAATCTGGGTGGAGGATTAAAACCCAAACAAATAACCATAATGTAAAGCAAACAAGTCAAACAATGTAAGCAAATAAATGTGATATAAACCCTAAGGTAACCCCACTTTTAAATTATTCCCCAACAGAGTCGCCAGTTCTGTGATACGGTGGGAGAACTGACTTGAAGGTTTTGCATTTTGTTGCAAATATCGCGGTTAGCAAGAGTCGCCACCGAATTTTCTTTTATCCAAAAGGAAAGGTGAAAAAGCACATGAAAGACCTTTGAGATGTTTTCTTGAGTTCGGGGGGTAGATTATGAAAATGGAAGGTGCTAGCACCCTTTTCATCCGTGGTTTTCCATGGGATCTTAGTTACTTGCTTTCGATCACTTGCTTTGGTTTGTTTGAAATGGTGTTTGGTGTGATTTTTGAAAGTATTTTGTAAAAGAGGCCATTGTTAGGCAATCTTTGTAATGATTCTCGTTCGTAAGAATGTATACAAAGATGTTTGTCTTTTGAAAATGTTTTCAATGTTTATAAGACGTTTTTGAAATGTGTGTGTGTTTATTTTTGAAAATAGCAAGGATTGTTTAAAATAGAGCAAGCAACTAGAAGCTATCTACCTACTCAAATGTCTTTCCTATGCATTTTCTATTCCTTTGACATTGTTGATTTACCATTGATTTGGTAAATAACCCCATCTTTGGATGTAAACGGGACAGGTGTGGGTCATCTTATAACCATGATAGAAATGTTGCAAAGTATCTTAGCTTTTTGAGGGTCCAATATCATTTTGTTTAGGAAACTTTGGAATAGCGTCATCGAGGGGCTATGATCTTATATTTTTTTTGTTTTGCCAAGATACTTCGCATGTGTAACATGACTATTTTTTATAAAGCAACAAGTGGAATTACCCTAGGGGTGCATGTGTGAATAATGTGTTATTTGCATGCGTTTTTGTCTAGATTAAGGGTTGTCTATTTTGTTGTTTTTATCTTGCCATACATTCCCTATTTTACTAACATTTGTATAAAGCAATAAAAATGCAAGAAATGAATACCCTACACTATTACAACCATATCGAAAGGCAGGAAAATGTAAAGGAAAAAACAAAATAAAAGAGAGGAAGATGAGCTCTTCGACCCAGGCAGTAGCACCCTTCGACTTGCATTCTGTTGGCCTCCTTCGATTAGGGCTAGCACTAGTAAGGTCATGGCCTTCGACCGGCCTGGAAGTCAGTGTATGGCGAAGCCTTCTGGTTCTGCCTCGTTGCCTTCTTCGACTGGAGGTTGAAAGCAGTAAGGGAATGTGTCTCGACTGAGCCTGGAAATAACAAGGTTCTGACTTTTCCACAGGCTCTTTGTTGACTCCTTGTGTGCATATCAGGCCTTCAAATTATGATTCGAAAGGCTTGTGCATCTATCCAGTCAAAGGGTATAATAAACCTGTCTCAAGTTCTTAAAATTCAACATCCAAACATAACTACAGTCCAGGGGTTAGTACAAAAAACCAATGGGTCGCAATGTCCAAAATATAACTAACTAAGGTTGAGTTTTCAGCGTGTGGGTAGTCAGAATCGAATGCTAAAGCATGGTCTAGAGATATCTACATTTTCTTTATTGACAGGTGCATATGATGTTTAAATGAAAGAGTTCAAAGTTAGAGACAACTTACCTCTTGAAGTGTTTAGTTGAAAGAGCTTGTGATCAGTGGATTTAGAACTGACTGTTTAACGCTGGTTCGCAAAATGTCGCGGAAGCAAGAGTCGCCACCGTCTTTTATTTTATCCAACATGGACAGGACAAAAGCACAGCAAAATTCCTTATGAGATAGTTTCTCGGTTCGGGAGGTAGATTTATAGAAAGGGAAGGTGTTAGCACCCTTTCTATCCATGGTTATCCATGGGCTCTTAGATACTTGCTCTTTATGTTTTCAAAATGTTTGCTTTTAAAAGTGTGAGTGGGTTTGAAAAAGTTTCGTTTAAAGATTTCAAATCGACTCTTGTATCAGTCCTCAAGAGTGTTTGAAAAATTGTTTTGAAAGCTTTTTGAAAGTGTCGGTGTGAAAAGGTTTTTGTTTTGTTTTTTAGAGAGAGAAAGTATCCATGAGTCATCTACCTACCCTAAGGAATTAGGTTGTGTAAATGTCCTTAAGGTAGTGCCATCCCACCATTGAGAGATAGGTAGCACCACCGTTGGAGGTGTTCGGGTCAATTCGTTTGTAGGGACAGTGTGGTCACCAGAGCAACAGTAGGACACCTTAGAAGCTACCCTTATGCCATTGATCCTTTTTAATTCCGAGGCAACCGTTTCGAGGCAACTGGATCATGTCATAGACATAAGGACTTACTAAAACGTCCTATACTCGACGACCACGTTTCGAGGGCAAGGCAACAGTGAGGCGTACCCTAAGAGTGGTGTGTGAATCTGTGTGTTATTTCAGTTATATTTTATCTTGTACATGTATCATGGTGATCTACGCTTGTTTTTAATTTAGGTCATACATTCTTTCATGCAATTATAATTTAAAAGTGCGGAAATTTAAATGCGGAAAATAAAGTCCTACGCTATTACAAGGCGCGGGTCTATACATCGCCAAATTACAAAGACCCGTTTTTAATAAAATGCAGAAAGTAAAACCTAGTTACTATTACATGGCTTGAGCAGTTACATAATATTCACAAAAAAATAAGAATAAATGCGCGAAAAGAATAGAAAATAGAACGTTCGAGGGCGTTGGACCCTTTTGAAATTAAATTGAATTAAAAGTTAATTAATTATTTAACAAAAGGAAAGAAATGTTTTTTAGGTTTTTGGTATTTAATGAAAATAAAGGAAATTGAAATTAAACGAAACCCTAATTCTAAGTTATTTTTAATTACTAATGAAAAACGTCAAAGTTTAACTTAATTTACTAAAGAATTTATTTACATGTTTATTTACAAAATAAATTAGTAATTACTAATAATGATAATAGGAAAAAATTATTTATTAGGAAAAGGATGAAAATGCTAAAAAAACCTAATTTCTACATATTTTAATTTATTAAGAAAAAGATTAAAGTTTTAACCTAATTTAACTAAATTAATTATTTAACATTTATTTACAAAAATAATAATAGTGAAATTAATATTAATAACAATAAACATTTTTGATTTTTTCTGTATTTATTATTGTGAAAATTATTTTATGGTAAAGAGAAATAATTAAAATATTAAAAAAGAATTAGAAAAGAAAATCAAATAAAAATTAAAAATGTGCAAACCATGGGGGGTATTCAGACCCAAAGGGAGGTTTTTTGTAGGATTATGGCCCATTAGACAAAGGCCTTGTTTGACTTTCTGGCATCACGTGCGTGTTCATTGACTCCTGAGTACCGTGGTCTGCATTCTTTGGCCATTGGATTGTGTTTCATGGCCATTTGTGTTCTGGCCTCAACGTTCCTTAATCTTCTCAGGATGTCTGTCTCGTCATGCATAAGTTGTTCTTTTAGTCATTTGGCTTTTGGCTTTTGGCCATTTGGCTTTTGGCTTTTGGCCATTTGGCTTTTGGCCTCAACGTTCCTAAATGAACCTGCATGGGATCCTGTCTAAATCTGCAGTGTTGAATCTCACGAACACATTAAATAAAATCATAAAATGCAAATAAAGCCAATATAAAGAAATTTAATGTTTAGGCACAATATGGCATGTATGAATGATTATACCCTTTAGATCATGGAGATCAAATCAATCTTACCCTTACTGGAAAATTAGTGACCTGAATGCTTTTATTCCCTTTGGATCATGGAGAGCAAGTCAGTCTTATCCTTACCGAAGAAGTAATGAAATGTTGGTTTGTAACTGTGATGACTTGTTTGTAGTGAGAGAGGGATTTGTAATAAGGATTTCAAGGTTTTAGGTTTCTTGAAAGAATTTGATATTCTAACAGTGTTGTGGCAAGGTTTTTTCTCTCTTTTTCTCCTCTCTTGTTTGTGTGAAAAGAAGGTGATTATATAATGGAAATTAGGGTAAAGAAAATGGGCTTTGAATGTGCAATTGGGCTTCCAATGTTCACTTGAGTTCGTCACTTTCCAGGCTAAATCGCAGGGACTTAAGTGCAATTTTTGAAGTTGAAATGTGAAAACAAAATATATCCGACATCGATAACTAACTCCTGTCCGAAAATCGGCTCAATCGGATAAACGGTGAATTAGTTATGAATTTTTGAAGTTTCAGCTCAGACAAACTTATTTTGGGTTCCAGTGTCGACTCTGACACGTTCTTCAATAAAAAACTGGTATTGATCAGTGCATAATTTGGTCTCGACTTTTGAAGAAAAGTTGTAGATCTCTGAGTCAGTGACCTTGTGTAAAAATATGAGCTCAATCCGATACAAATTGACCGAGTTATGAATTTTCGAAGTTTCGGCCCAGATGAAATAATATTCAGCATTTAGGATTTTCAGCGTGTCACGCACTCTGAGCAAATAACGAAGGCCTTTTGAATACCGTTTGAACTCAATACCTTCTGTGAAAATGTAGCCAACTCAATTTGTGAAATTTTGGCACCGGAACCAGCTCGATATGATGAAAATCGACCAAGTTATGATTTTCTGAACATGACGCAAATAAACTTCTGTCACAAATTTTCTGTACAAAAATACTTGATAAATCCACATTTTTGAAGACCTTCTGATCGAAATTGGCTTCCAGCCGTGAGAGATGAAAACGTAGATAATGTCAAGACGGAATTTTGGCCACTGGAACGGGTTCAAAACGAGCCACAATCTTCAAGTTATGAATTTTTTAGCGCGTAAAAACTGCACTTTCAGCACACTTTTTCACCATATTTCTTCGAGAAAACTCACACATTCGGATACCTTTTTTAAAGAATTGACTCTTGAGCCAAACCTGAATTTGAGAATATGTTATCAGAGATATCTTGGCGAAAGAATACCTGAATATGACGCGTCGGATTGGACTTGTGAATTTTTCTTGAGATGTTTTGAGAAATATGGGAGGGCAAATTTTGGGGTACAACAGAGCTGTTGGTGACTTTTTTGATGGTGGAAGGAGCTTCGCTGGGATCTTCCTAAAACTAGTTCTGTTACTGCTTGGTTTGAGCAGTCACTGAATTGAAAGAGAGTATATGATGGTGGAAGGTGAATCGAAGGTTGCTTCAGTCAAGGGGAAGTAAATTGAAAGGTACACTACTGATACTTTTTATGAAAAAATCTTAGAGTTTTGAAGGTTTGAGAATGTTGGAGAGTTTGAGAATATAGGAGTTTGAAAATATGGGAGAGTTTGAGTGCTTGAGATATTTTATGATTTTTCTCTCTTAGCAAAAATATGGACCCTTTCTTTGTCAATGTTTCCTCTATTTATAGAGAAAAAGTGTGGGAGTTTAAACAAAGATGTGGCTGGGCTGAAATGTGAATATTAAGCTATGTCAGATTTTCAAAGATCCCAAGGTGAAGTACTGAAGTTGTTGGTTAAAGGAGGCTGACTTCTCTGACTTATGGTGAAGTACAAGCATGAATTAAGCAAAGCATGGGCTTGGGACAGGATTTGTACTTAGCAAGTTCACTTTCACGCAAGAAACTTCTGGACAAAGGCTTAATCACCTGGACAATAGCTTAATCCAAAATATAAGCAATTAATTATGGAGTGAAATACAAGCATTAAGGCTTGTAATGTAAGATCATGTAGCAGGGTCCACAGATTTGATCAGTTGTCCTTCCAAAATCCTATTTTCCACTTGTGTCGAAGAGTTCTAGAAATGTACTAAAGAAAAACTGCGTCGAAGGATTCAGAGTTGGGTTTGAAAGATGGTGATTCAAAGGGAACTAAAACTCCAATCAAAGCCTTTGTGTGAAGGTGGATTATGTCCAATCGAAAGCTTGTATGCCAGGGGTTACATGTGATCAAACGAAAGAGTGTATGTAGGAGGATAAAATGTTCATATTCAAAAGAGGCAAATAGGGAACAAAAAGTGCAAATCGAAGGATGTTAAAAGAGAGCCTTTTGCCTTGGAAAGGAAATAGATTACAAGAGGCTTTTTCCCTTTGTGAATCCAAATCAAAATGTGCCAGAGGCCCATGCCCAGTAGAAGGACGCAAGCCAAGCCTGTGTCGAAAGAGGCCAAAAGGCCAGTCGAAAGAGCTGAAACAAAGAACACTTATATTTCTCCAAATTTTGTCAAAATAATATTTTTATCTATTTTCTCCCTTTTTGATAATTTCCTTTTAATTTTGGTACTGGAAAATTCCAAAGTACTTGTGCAAGCTTGAACCTCGAGAAACCTTGTGAGAAAGGCCTTGAAGAATGAGAGGGAAAATTTTAGGGTACAATAGGTGCCCCTGTTCAATCTTCTTAGACCTGAAGAGTTAGATTGGCGAGCTTGGCCAATTGTGACTCGAAGGTGGAAGATGATTGCACACTAGAGTGCCTATAAATTTGCACTCGACAATGTGTAGTTGAGGGAATGGGATTAAAGATGCCATTTAGATAAGTGATAGAGTCTTGTTGGAGATGGGCTTATAGATGCCATCCAAGAATGTTTGTTGAACTGTAAGTTATAAATCAAAAGAATAAGTATCAGAATGGTGTCCGTGTTTGGCACGTATCTGAGCTGTATTTGGAGACTGAATTTGTATGAGCGACAGAATAGCATCCGTGTCTGGAGCGTATCTGTACTGTATCTGAAAGCTGAAATCTGAATGAGTAACAGAATGGCATCCGTGTCTGGAGCGTATCTGAACTGTATCTGAAAGATGAATCTGAATGAGTAAAAGAATGGCATCCGTGTCTGGAGCATATCCGTACTATATCCTGAAGTTTGAATCTGAATGAGTATCAGAATGGCATCTGTGTCTGGAGCGTATCTGAACTGTATCTGAAAGTTGAAATCTGAATGAGAAATAGAATGGCATCCGTGTCTGGAGCGTATCTGAACTGTATCTAAAAGCTGAATCTGAATGAGAAACAAAATGGCATCCGTGTCTGGAGCGTATCTGAACTGTATCTGAAAGCTGAATCTGGATGAGAAACAAAATGGCATCTGTGTCTGGAGCGTATCTGAACTGTATCATGATTGTACATTGTTTAGCAGTAGCTGTTTAATCTTATCCTGAAAGGGTAAAATGTTAGCTAGAACACAAAATTATGTTGCATGAAATGTATGATGCAATATATGTGTTTTGTCCATGTTTATGATATGTGGAAGTAATGTATGCGCATGTAAGCTGATTTGCTGTACTGCTGAGGAAAATAAATCCTTGACCGCTGCTGAGAATATGTGGATTCTTCATGTCTTGAAGTTGGAGTAAATTGACAAAAAATTCTGTTGTGAGCAATGCCATATGCTGCTTGAATAATTTGCTTGGGGAACATGGAGAATATTGATGACTTCTACTGGGGAATTAAACAATGGGAATCCTCATTCTATTGGGGAATAAAGAAAACTCTGTGGGAAAAAGCTTATTCCTGTTTGGAAAAAGTTCAGGAGTTTCGGTCGTCTGCCACTCTACTGGGGAATTATCTTAGGTGAAGGAGAAACATAAGTTAACCATTATCCGGTTGATTTTCAGGTTTCAAGAGAACCTGCTGAGGAATTTGGAGAAACTGAATGGTTTCCACTAGGGATTAATAGTTTGAAACTTCAGCTCCGCTGGGGATCTTAATGACGTACTGTGAGGATTGCTCATGGAATATCCCAAAGACGTTTTCCTATTCTTTCAACCTGTCAGTAATTGTTTTTTTCATTTTGTTTATTTGTAAACAGTAATTATGTTCAAATGCATATGTTCATTAATGAATCATTGGACGTTTTTGCAAATAAAAACACAAGTGTAAAGAAAAAGGCAAATAGTTTTCTGTACTTCGAAAGGGATATCTTTGTATTTACTTTGAATAAATATTTTGTACAAAGGAGACATACATCCTAGTAAGAGGATGGTGTCAAAAAATTTATACAAAGAAAGATAGCTATATGTGATAATCCCATGGGGTTCCCATTCTGCTATAGCCTTCGTATCTCCGAATATCTTGTCCATTTGTTGCTTTGTCTGAAGATGATTGAATTGATCAGAAGCTCCGAGTTTGTTAGTGAAGATATTATCCTTAAAGTGATCCGACGAGACATAGTCATATGCTTTAATTCCCTAACTTTTTCCTGGACCGCCCTTTCGGGTTTTCGATCCACCGGGAAACCCTTTTTTGCCCAAGTCGCCCTTTCAGGTTTTCAACTTGCCGAGTGTACATATTTTTTTATTTTATCCCTAATTTTTGCCCGAACCTTTTAGTTTGCCGGGATGCCCTTGTTTTGCCTAGGTGTGTCAACCTAGCGGGTCTCTTATGCGTAGTATCTTTTGACTATGTCTGCGTTCGCAGGGTGTGGTAGGTCGTTGTCGTCCATGGTGGTTAAGATCATTTCCCCACCAGAAAAGATGTTCTTGATTATAAATGGTCCTTCATAGGTAGGAGCCCATTTTCCCCTGGGATCACTTTGTGGAAAGATGATGCGCTTGATCACTAGATCTCCAACTTGATATATCTGGCGTCTGACTTTCTTGTTGAAAGCCTTGATCATCCGTTTTTGATACATCTGACCATGGCAAACAACAGTAAGTCTCTTTTCATCAATTAAGTTCAGTTGATCAAGTTGGGTCTGGATCCAATCGTCTTCACTCAAACTTGCATCTTTCATGATTCTTAAAGAGGGGATTTGAACCTCGATAGGCAAGACAACCTCCATGCCATAAACCAAAGAATAGGGTGTTGCCCCAGTTGATGTGCGAGCCGTGGAGAGCAAACAGTAGCATCTCATGCCAGTCCTTGTAGGTGACTGTCATTTTTTGTATGATCTTTTTAATGTTTTTATTAGCAGCTTCGACTGCACCATTCATCTTTGGCCGATAGGGGGATGAATTGTGATGCTGAATCTTAAACTGCTCGCACAAGGTGGTAATCATAGTATTATTAAGGTTTGTACCGTTATCAGTGATGATCCTTTCTAGGATACCATACCGACAAATAAGATTCTGCTTGATGAAGCAGGCAACAACATTCTTAGTAACGGATGCGAAGGAAGCCGCTTCGACCCACTTAGTGAAATAGTCAATGGCCACTTGAATGAAACGGTGTCCATTGGAGGCTGTTGGCTTGATCTCCCCAATCATATCGATTCCCCACATAGCAAAGGGCCAAGGAGCTGTTAAGACATTTAGAGGAACCGGAGGCACGTGCACCTTGTCTGCATAGATTTGACACTTATGACAGGTCCGGGAGTGTCGATAGCTGTCTGCTTCCATGGTAGACCAATAATAGCCTGCCCGTAGGATTTTATTCGCCATCGTATGCCTACTAGAGTGAGTGCCAAAGGTACCTTCATGCAATTCAGCCATAATCCTTTCAGCTTTAATCTTATCCACACAACGGAGCAGAATAGAATCATGATTACGTTTGTACAGGATGCCATTACTTAGGAAGAACTTAGCGGAGAATCTCCTTAGGAACTTTTTATCATTGATTGAAGCTTCTTCTGGATATTCCTGAGCCTCGAGATGCCTCTTGACTTCATGAAACCAAGGCTGGTACACTACTTCTTCAGTATTAATCTTGTGACAGTGTGCTGGTTCGTCCATTCGTTCAATGGTGATCTGGGGAGCCTCGTTATCCCAAATAAGTTTAAACATAGATGACATCGTGGCTAGAGAATCTGCTAGCTGATTTTCTTCTCGCGGGAAGTGCTCGAAGGTAATCTGCTCGAAATGTGGTAGTAATGTCAAAACATGTTCTTTGTAAGGGATAAGGTTTGGGTGCTTAGTGTCCTACTCTCCTTTGATCTGACTGATGACCAAAGCTGAATCTCCAAACACATCTAAAGATTTGATTCCCAAGTTTATGGCAGCCATGAGACCAAAGATGCATGCTTCGTATACTGCCATGTTGTTCGTACAATTGAAGCAAAGTCTGGTCGTAAAAGGGGTATGGCATCCTTCCGGAGATATGAGTACAACACCGATACCGTTACCAAGTGCATTGGATACCCCATCAAAGTACAGGGTCCATCGGGATCCTTGTCCAGGTCCTTCATATGGTCTGATTTCTTCACCGTTGTCCAATGTCATGATGTCTTTGTCTGGGAAGTCAAATTTCATGGACTGATAATCTTCTATAGCTTGATGAGCAAGATGATCAGCTAGTACGCTTCCCTTTATAGCTTTTTGGGTAGTGTACTATATATCATATTTTGTTAGGATCATCTTCCATCTAGCTATCCTCCCAGACAGAGCAGGCTTCTCAAAGATGTATTTTATTGGATCCATCTTAGATATCAGCAAAGTAGTATGAGTCAACATATACTGTCTTAGCCGGCGAGCAACCCATACCAGAGCGCAACAAGTTTCCTCGAGCAGTGAATATCTGGTTTCACAGTCGGTAAGCTTTTTGATCAGGTAGTAAATAACGTGCTCTTTTCGGCCAGACTCATCATGCTGCCCCAATATGCACCCCTTTGAGTTCTCTAAAACAGTCAGATACATGATCAGTGGTCTTCCCTCGACTGGTGGCATCAAGACATGAGGCTTTTGTAAATACTCCTTGATTTTGTCGAAAGAAATCTGACATTCATCATTCCATCTGACTACTTGATCTTTCTTCAACAGTTTGAAGATTGGTTCACAAGTAGATGTTAGGTGAGAAATGAATCTGGAAATATAGTTCAGGCATCCCAAGAATCCTCTGAATTCCTTCTCAGTGCGAGGATCAGGCATTTCTTGTATCGCTTTAACCTTGGCAGGATCAACCTCGATGCCTTTGTTGCTGATAATGAAACCTAAGAGTTTACCGGACCGGACTCCGAATGTGCACTTGTTTGGATTCAATCTTAACTTTTACTCCTTCAATCTGACAAACAACTTTTACGAGTGATCAAGGTGTTCTTCTTCAGTTTGTGATCGGGCTATCATGTCATCTACGTAGACCTCTATCTCATGATGTATCATATCATGAAACAAAGCTACCATGGTGCGTTGATAGGTTGCCCCGACATTCTTCAGTCCGAATGGCATCACTTTGTAGCAGAACGTACCCCACTGTGTGACAAATGTAGTTTTCTCCATGTCCTCAGGTGCCATTTTGATCTGGTTATAGCCTGAGAATCCGTCCATGAAAGAAAATACTTTGTGCTGGCCTGTATTGTCAACCAGGACATCGATGTGTGGAAGTGGAAAATCATCTTTAGGGCTAGCACTGTTTAAATCTCTATAATCCACGCACATTCTTACTTTGCCGTCCTTTTTAGGCACATGAACGATGTTGGCCACCCATTGAGGATAGGAAGTAACAACCAGAAATCCAGCATTGAACCGTTTCATAACTTCTGCTTTGATCTTCTCTGACATGTCAGGTCTCATGCGACAGACTTTTTGTTTCACTGGTGGACAGTCTTCTCTTGTGGGTAGACGATGTACCACAATGTCTGTATCGAGTCCCGGCATGTCCTCGTATGACCAGGCAAAGATCTCAACATAATCATGCAATAGCTGAATTAGGCGCTCCTTGAAACTCGGCTCTAGATTGGCACCCACTTTGATTTCCTTTTTATCTTCCTCGGTACCTAAATTGATCGTATCCAATAGCTCCTCATGAGGCTGAATAGCTCTTTCCTCTTGTTGTAGTAGTCTGGCCAATTCCCCTGGCACCTCACAATCTTCCTCACCTTCGTATCCGGCTTGGTAGATCAGATCTTCAGAGTCACTGAAGGCTATAGCAGTATCGTTACCCATGGGATCCGGAATGGAGGGGTACCTGCATTTATGAGTGTGGGTGTGTGTAAGGATATAGCCATCTTAAAACAATAAAATGTAAAAGAAAGACAATGAGCATAAAAGGTTTATATATGAAAAAGCGTTCATGATTCATTGAATGTTATATGAAGAAATAAAAACCCTTACAAATGGACCATTGTGCCTCGGGTAAGACACAAAGTTTTTAAAGTGCGAATTGTTCGTGAATATTACAAGTCCAACAGAAATGTAAAAGATAAATTACTGAGAGATGAAAGTTATTGGGACAAAGTCTCTGGCTTCCCAATTGCGAAGTCCTCCGCTGACAGTAGGAAATATCCAATCTTCCAAGCTTCCATCCTCTTAATTATCTTCTACTTCATTAACCCCTTGGTTACTAATCTTCACAGGTGGCCCCCCAGCACGGGCAAGGCGCGCGGCCTTCTGATCAGTTGAAGTAAACCCTAAGCCAAACTTGTCTGATTTGTACGGAATGTCTGGAAGCTGCCCCCAGATGGTACATCCACCCTCTTCCACTACTGCCTGTACATCCTTTAGAGATGACATCTAAAGTGGAGGTCTTGTGATCTTAGGAATCGAGGATACCGCCTTGGTCGCCGCTACTTCTTGAGAGACTTCTTCAAAATGTTGGAAATGGGTTTCAATGAACTCGCCATCCAACTCCACATATCGGAAAGAATTCATATGACTAATCATGTACTCCTCCTCCCCATGGACAGTTATGATCTTTCCTTGGATCGGGTACTTCAGCATCTGGTGTAGCGTGGAAGTGACAACACCGGCATTGTGGATCCAGGGGCATCCTAACAGATAAGAATAAGAAGGACGAATGTCCATCACATAGAAGGTTGAGTTGAAAATCTGAGTTCCCACCTTTATTGGGATGTCCACCTCCCCGTGGACCATTCTCTTCGAACCATCAAATGCTCTCACCACTATGTTACTGGGTTTTAAAGTCAGCCCTTTGCAATCCAATCTGTCAAGGGATTTTTTCGGTAAGACATTCAAAGATGATCCCGTGTCCACCAAGACATGGTCCAGAGTCGTTCCTCTACACTCCACAGAGACATGTAATTCCTCGTTGTGTTTTCTCCCTCTGGGTGTCAAATCAGCATCGGAGAAACCCAAGCCATTATCAGCTGTCAAACTGGCCACACAATCCTGGAATTGGTCAGCAAACGTCTCTTGCTGCACATGAGCTGTCTTCAGAAATTTTACCAGAGCTTTGGCATGTGCTTCAGAGCACAGCAGCAGGGCTAACATAGATATCTTGGAAGGGGTTTTCCCCAACTGTTCAACCACATCATAATCACTCTTCTTTATTATCCTCATGATTTCTTCCATCTCCTTCTTGGATGTTTCAGGAATAGCTAGTGATTGAGCCTTCGTCCGGACAGGCTCTTGTTGAACGTTTTTTCCTTTATTCTCAGCAGTGGAAGTAAGGATAGGGATAAGGATCGTATTGTCTTTGTCGGTGAGTACACTTGCAGGTATAATCCCTGGTGCAGAGGTAATCTTCGGAACGACCACGGGTCTAGAGACTCCCCTTGGAGGAGCAATCTCTGGAGATAAGATTCTACCACTGCGGGTAATCTTGCTAGTTCCGGTAATATTGCTAATGTCGGATGTGTCCTCTTCGGAGCTCTCTTCTTCGGCAGTCAGTTCATCATGTTTAATACCATGGTAGTAGATTTCTCCACCGTAATTCCATGGTACTGTTTTATCTGATTTGTATGGGACCGGCCCAGGCATTGTAATCTTGAGTGGAATAGTCTTTGGAGCAGGTGTAATCCTAACGGGTCTTTTAGGGGCCCTGGAAGAATTTGCGTAGATGGTTATAATTGAAACTTCTTTAACTGGAATGGGTAAAATAGGAGCATTCTCAAACAGAATTTCTTGGTTATCCATCAGTCGTTGGATACCTTTTTTCAACAGAGGGCAGTCAAATGATGAGGATAGGCAAACATGGTAGTCTTTGTCACAACCTGGGAATATACCAGCTTTCAACAAATTCAACTTAATAATCGGGAGCAGTGTCAACAGTTCATCCACGGTAGAAAAAAACAAATCTTCTTCGATAGCGTTGGAATTGTGACCATGCCTAGTGTTGTACCCCAAAATTTGCCCTCTCATATTATACAGATTTTCCTCACAAGACTCTTGGACTCCAGACAGGATTATGGTTTGCTCAACTAAAGACATCTCCTTGCACTGATGACCTGAAATTAGGGTTTGAGTTTGCATAAGGATTTTTGGACCATCAATTTTTCATGTGACTTTCATACACCATCTTGGACCCCTAAGAATGCCCATACCAAGTTTCAAGCCTTGAATCACATTTTTGCCCAATCAATTAGACAGTTGACCTAAAAATCAGCTGTATTGGGGAAAAAAGCCAACCATGGCCAATTTACAGTCAAAATTCATAATTTTTGATCCACATCAACATTTTAGGCTCCTATGAACCATTTGATCAAGTTTGGACCACAACTCCTCAAGAAATTTGATCAAATCATCAAAAGGGCAAAATGGTCAAAATTAGGGTTTTGACTGAGAAGGGGAAATTTATGATATTTAACCGAGCCAATGACCAATTGGGTTCAAGCATGATTTCAAGGACTCAATAGAATCATCTTTACCTAATCACATAGTTCAAAAGATCTCAAATGCATAGGATTGACAGATGAATTTTCCAGTCAACTGATCAAAAATCAACTGTGCACCGAAAAGACAAACTTTGACTTTTTGGTCAAAATCAAGTGCCAAGGGTCATAATTCATCAAGATAGGTCAAAATATGAAACTTGTTGATCAAGAAACCTAATTTTGCAAATTAGGGTTTTAATTTGAAATTTTTCATAACTTAGAATTTTTCTATGTTATGGAAAATTTCTTATTTTTTTCAAACTTTCCACAACTTTTTCACCATGATGCAATTGGATTCAAAGAAAACTTCCAACATGAAAGTTATAGTAGTCCATTAAATCTACAACTGATTCACAAAGTTTTCCCAAAATATTCTTGGATCTCAAGTTATGATTTTGTGAATAGGGGTCCATAAACTCTTTAACTTAGTGAAATTTTGCCCTAGTTTAGGCAGATTTTTGACCTAACTTCATGGCAACTTTTCACCTAGTTCCAAGAGGTATCTCCAAATTAATTTCAAATATGTATTGTAGAGCATGTTACAAGCTTTCCAAAATGTCGAAGAACTCTCCAAGATCATTTATGGTTAGGGAGAATCGAAGAAATGAAAATGGAAATTTATCACTTTTGTGCAAGGCATTTTCACAATGTTACAAGTTGAAAATCAATTTCAAACATGCTTGTACTTGGTATTACAGGTCCTAATCCTTTCTACACTCCATAATTGAATGCTAACACATTGGATATTGTCTTTATTTTGACCTATGGAGCTTTGCACAAAGAATTAATCCATTTATGGCATAAAGTTCTCAATACCATTTTCATAAAGCTTGCTTTTTGCAACTTTGCATTCCTTGAGCATTGAACCTGTTTCTTTGTCACAAGCAAGGTCCATAGTTATCAGGCATGTTTACCAACTCTTATCAGCTAAGAAACTAGCAAGTACAAGCTTTTGGGCATTGTCACTTCAACTTTCTTCAAAAGCAAGAAAACTTGCAAAAGTCAAGTGAACTCATTCATCGGATAAAGGCAAGCCTTGGCATCATTTGAAACAACCTCAGAACCTTGTAACAAGCCTAAGCACGAATTCACAACCTCCAAAACACTCTCAAACACAAAAAACACCAATTTCTGCCCAAACAGGGCAACTTCTGCAAATCTCAAGCCAAATCAATATTGGCTCATGCATTTCTTGATTCAACCCTTGAAACACCTTCCATACATCACATATAAACTGTCCAGGCCCTTGTCTTACAACTGTGTGACCTGTTTCAAGCTTCACCATTTTTATTTTCAAGGTTTGCAGGTTGACTCGTGCAGGGATATTCAAGAATCTATAAGGCAAGCTGAGCATTGGAGAAGCTTGAGAGAACTTCAAGGAAGCTCACAAGAACTTCATGCCTCACTCAAAGTTCCCACATTGCCATATCAAAACTCAACTGAACAAGGTGTTTTTCAAGTTTCTATCTCCTTATTTAGGCATCCTTAAGCTTAGATTTGTGAAGCAAAAATGTAGTCCTTAACATGCTTGAGCTGTACATATGCATTCCATTTATATTAACTGAGCTAAGAGTATTTGGTTGTTGAACATGCTGAAAAAACTAGGTCAGAAATTAGGGCCATTGAAATTCTCCCTGTTCTTTGGGAGTTAGGTCATGAATTTTACATCACTAGAATCGTGAGATCATAAGCTACCTTTTTTGTGTTATGAGTTTTTGATTTTATGCAAGCATGAGCAAGAACAGGATTTGAAGGCAGAAGCGTGCGTTTGAACGTTGGCTGAAGGTCAGGGACGAAGGCTGGCTGGGCCTGGCGCCTTAGGCCTGCTACTTTCCACACCCCCCTGTTTCTTATTTGCACCCCCTTGGCCCATTTTTTATATTTTGCATATTTTTCATTTCTTTTATATTTATTGCTTTTATTTATTTTTTCTGAACATGAAAAAATCTTGAAAAAATATTTTCTTTATTTTTTGCATTTTATTTTATTATTTTATTATTTTTTGGCATAAAAAATAGTTTATTAGTAATAATATACTTTATTTTCTTAAATAAACTTGTAAATAATAATAAAAACACTTAAATATTTTATTTTATTATATTATACACATTAAATATTAATTTTTCATACATATTTAATTTTTAATATTGTATATAATTATATTTTATTTTTCTTGAGTAAAAATAAATAAATAAATATTAGAAAACATATATTTTCTTTTAAAACAAAAAATTAGGGTTTCCCCTTTTAAAAATAATAATATTATTTTTTCTTATTTTTAGGAATTAGATAATGTTATTTTCTCATACATAAAACAATTACAAAACATTTTTTGCATATTTACATTTTTATTGCATATTTAAATAATTGTTTATTTATTTATTGTACAATAAATTCAATTGGATTGTAATAGTGAATTAGGGTTTTATTTTGTACAAATATCCCCATTCAAAACTTGTATCCCCTCTCCCATAATATTGTTGTAATAAGTTAGATTTACTTTACGCAATTTATCGCATTATGTACATGTTAGTAAATTAGGGTTTGTATGATAAGACAAAATCAAACAAATAGCATGACCTAATACAAGACAAAAATGCATGAAAAATGACAACACATTGCACACAAGCACCTCTAGGGTTTCACCCACTTGGTTGCCTAACAAAAATGGCCATTGTATGCATGCTAGGTATCTTGGCAAAACAAAACAAAACAAAAACAAAAGATCACAGTCCCTCGATGACGCTATCTTGGTTGCCTAAACAAAGATGATCTTAGTCCCACAAAACTTGCTAAAGATACTTGGCAATATTTTTATCATGGTCATACGATGACCCACGCCCGTTCCGTTTAACATCCAAAGATAGGGTTGTCTACTAAAATAATAGTAGGTCAACAATGTCAAAGGAATAAAAATGTACAAGAAAGACTTTTGAGTAGGTAGATAAGCTTCTAGTTACTTGATCATTTCAAAAACAATCCTTGCTATTTTCAAACAAATACACACACATTTCAAAACATTTCGAAACAACTTTCAAAACATTGAAACATTTTTCAAAAGACAAACATCTTTGTATACATTCTTACAAACAAGAATCATTACAAAGATTGCCTAAACGATGGCCTTTTTTCAAAATACTTTCAAAACCACACAAAGCACCATTTCAAACAATTGTGAAAGAAAATCAAGTGATCTAAAACAAGTAACTAAGAGCCCATGGAAAACCATGGATGAAAAGGGTGCTAGAACCTTCCCTTTTCATAATCTACCCCTCGAACCCAAAAACAATCTCAAAGGTCTTTCCTGTGCTTTTTTACCTTTCCTTTTGGATAAAAGAAAAGTCGGTGGCGACTCTTGCTAACCGCAACATTTGCGAACACAAACGCAAAAACCTCAAGTCAGTTCTCCCACTGCATCATAGAACTGGAGACTCTGCTAGGGACTAATATAAAAGTGGGGTTACCTTAGGGTTTTAGATCACCTTTAAATGCTTATCTTGCTTGACTTGTTTGCTTTACACTTTGGTTCCATTGTTTGGGTTTGAATCCTCTACCCGGATTTGGGAAACATTCATAGGTAAATAACAATACGTTGTGGAAACTGTGCAGGGTATACCTACATGGTCTAAGCAATAGCTATATTAGTGCGACATATTTGTGGGTACCGGTAGCCTTTGAGTCAATCAAAGAGAATATGGGGCCGCTGAGTGATGTCATGAAGCACTAATGGACTTTTAGAACCTTTACTTGACCAACTTGACCTTTTAGGATGTAGTGAGATGACCGACTTTGGTGCAGTCCGAAGTTGGTAGATACTCGATACTACACTCATTGAGGGTTGGTTCCTTGGAATATTTCGATCGCCAGTAAAGAGGCTGAATTGAAACAATGAACAAGGAAACAATCCAGTGATATTGAGCTCCTTAGAACCCGGTTACTATTTCTAGGACAGGTTAAGCCAACTAAACTTCAAGAGGGTACTTACCTATGAAATCCCATGTAAGCCTAAACTAGGAACCCATGTGATTTGTTTGTACATATATACTTGTGCATAACATCATGGACATCATGAAGCATCATATGCATCCACTAACCATTTCAAGGATTTGGAGATTCATCTTTGTTCCTGTTTTGTAGGTTATGGATTCACTTCGCAGGAAAACTGTCCAAATCAACCTTGTAAGAATTCCTCCACAACTCAAGGAGCTAGCTTCAAGGATTCATGAGAATTCTCCATTTACCGAGAGGCATGGTCGTCTTCTCAACTTGGTCACTGTCAACACAGAGGAGGATATGCTGAAAGTTCTCTTCCAGTTCTTTGACCCTTTGCATCACTGCTTTACATTTCCTGACTACCAACTTGTGCCTACTTTGGAGGAATTTTCTCAACTCTTGAGGATTCCTATTCTCAATCAACTACCCTTTAACGGTACGGAAATAGATCCAAAGCCATAAGAGATTGCTCAAGCCTTGCACTCATCTGATGTCACAACATATTGGGAAACTAGAAGTGGTGTCAAAGGCTTCTTGTCAAAGTTTCTGTTTGAGAAGGCCCAAAGCTGTTGGAATTCAATAGACTTGCAAGCTTTTGAGGAGATTGTAGCTCTTCTCATCTATGGGATGGTCTTGTTCCCTAACCCTGACCAACTCATAGATGTGAGTGCTGTCAAAATCTTCATGACTCGCAACCCAATGCCTACATTGCTTGGGGATATCCTCCACTCTTTTCACACTCGTACAATGAGGAAATTAGGTGTTCTCATGTGTTGCACTCCTCTACTGGCAAGATGGTTTATTTCTCATCTTCCCCAATCAGTTTTAAAGAATGAGCAAGGCCTGAGGTGGTCACAACGGTTAATGACCCTTAAACATTCAGATATTCATTGGTGTTCTCGATCCAGAGAGAATGTCATCATCATTGACCGCTATGGGGAATTCCCTAATGTCCCTCTACTTGGTATTAGGGGAGGCAGCACCTACAACCCTTGCTTGGCTCTGAGACAGTTTGGTTATGTCGGAAGGGATGGCCCACATGACATGCTGATTCAAGGTTTAGTTTTCGACTTCGATAACGATAACTAAGGACTCCGACAAAGGTTCATCCGAGCTTGGAGGATGCCCAACAAGGTGGACAGTAAGACCTTGAGACACAAGAATTCCATCCCTCTTGAGCCTTACCTCAAGTGGGTATGAACCCGCGCCCAAAGTCTTATGATGCCTTACCCTTACATTCTCCTTTAGATTATAGAGCCTGTTATGGAAGGAGAGGTTCCATACACCCTCCTACATCCTGACAAGCCAACATCACTCGAAGATTTACAAAGGAGTTGGATACAGCTCAAGGGAGAGCGCGATACTTTTGAAGCCCAATTCTACGCAAGCGAGAAGAAGGTTTTGGAACTCACTCGTCAACTTCATGAAGAGCAGACTCTCAACACCTACATTGCACCAAAGAGGATGCGCAACGTCTTTTTACCTTAGAATTTTGTATTATTTTGCCCATGGGGCATTGATGTACTAACAAATTGTATCTTATTAATATGACGTGTGTTTCTTTTTTGTTTAAAACAAATTTGAATTTCTGAATCCTTGAAAGCATTATATGAATACATATCATTCATCATATGCATAAACAGGTCTTCACACCAAGTTTCCTCATCTCTCTGCTATTTATTTCAGCAACATGGATATTGAACAAACGGTCAAAGATTTGCAAGCCCATAATTCACAATTTCAACAGCTACTCTTGACCTTGGCCAAGGGGCAGGAGGAGCTCAAGACTCTGCTAGAGAAAGAGAAAGAGAAAAAGAAAAAGAAGCGAGTCGGTGTGGATATCATGGGCAGAAGGTTTGAAGGACAAGCCAGACGGACTTTGGAATTCCCCTCAACATCCGATGAAGGGGTAAGAAAGGGAAAAGAAATGGAAGTACCATCTGATTCTAAGGAAGAAGAAGAAGAAGAAGAAGATGAGGACTATTCTGAACAGCAATACCCTCCGGCCGATGACAAATACAAAAACTTGGAAGAGCGTCTAGTTGCTATGGAGATACAAAGAGTACTGGGGCCAGATTTTGAGGAGTTAAGGCTGGTATCTGGGATAGTAATCCCTCCTAAGTTTAAAGTGCCACTGTTTGCTAAGTACGATGGGGTGTCTTGGGGACTCTATCATGTCCTTTCTTTAATCACTTGATTGGAACCTCCTTTGCAGGTTTCACTAAGTTGATTCTAACTGGCGAAAGGGTGGAAGCCGATATTAGAAGTGGGAAAATTCAGAAAGATGCATCTACCTCTATTGCTGCAAAGAAGCCCTTCACTGGAAAGAAGGAGGAGTCAGTTGTCTATGCCCAGAAAAATCAGGGAAGAATTGAAAGACGACCAACAGTGGGGGCCGTCATGATTCAGAAGTCTACGTCAGACCAACCGAGAAACAACCAGCCGAGAAATGATCAGTCGAGGAATAACCAGCAAAGGGTGGAAAGGCCTGTAAGGCAATTCACCAAGATAAACATGACTCCTCCTCAAGTCTTACCACATCTCTTGAAGTTAAACCTGGCCATGCTAAAGGAGGCCCCTAAAAACCCTAACACTTCATCTCCACACTACCATCCCAACGCCAGATGCGCGTACCACTCAAAAAGCCCGGGGCACGACACCAACAATTGTTGGGCCCTGAAGAATAAGATTCAAGATTTGATTGATGCAAAGGAAGTTGAATTTGAAGCTCCTGAAAATCTGAATGTAATCTCCGCTTTGATGCCAAGGCATGATGTCAGTACGCTAGAGGACAGTGAAGAAGAAGGTAACTTGGAAGACTGGATTTTCCCTACTGTTGATGGAGGATTGTGCAACTGGGAAGCAAAAGACTTTGTCTCGATTACTTTCATACCGCAGTAATTTATCTTTTCCATTTCTGTTGGACTGTAATAATTCACAAAACAATTCATAATTTTTCAATCATGTGTCTTACCCGAGGCACATAGGTCCATTTGTAAGGGTTCTTATATCATTTCATATGTCATTTTAATGAATCATGGATGCTTTTCATATTTAAACACTTTTTACTCATTGTCTTTCTTTTACATTTTTTTGTTTTAAGATGGCTATGTCCTTACAAACACCCACACTCACAAATGCAGGTACCCCTCCATTCCGGAACCCATGGGTAACGATACTGCTATAGCCTTCAGTGACTTTGAAGATCTGATCAACCAAGCCGAATACGAAGGTGAGGAAGATTGTGAGGTGCCAGGGGAATTGGCCAGATTACTACAACAAGAGGAAAGAGCAATTCAACCTCATGAGGAACAGTTGGATACAATCAACTTGGGAACTGAGGATGACAAAAAGGAAATCAAGATAGGTGCCAACCTTGATCCAAGTGTCAAGGAGCGCCTAATTCAGCTACTTCATGATTATGTTGAAATCTTCGCCTGGTCATAGAAAGACATGCCGGGACTTGATACAGACATTATGGTACACCGTCTCCCCACAAGAGAAGATTGTCCACCAGTTAATAAAAAGGTCTGCCGCATGAGACCTGACATGTCAGAAAAGATCAAAGAAGAAGTTATGAAACAGTTCAATGCTGGATTTCTGGATGTTACTTCCTATCCATAATGGGTTGCTAACATTGTGCCCGTGCCTAAGAAGGACGGCAACGTGAGAATGTGCATGGATTATAGAGATTTAAACAGGGCCAGCCCTAAAGATGACTTTCCACTCCCGCACATTGACATCCTAGTTGACAACACAGCTCAACACAAGGTATTTTCTTTCATGGACGGATTCTCAGGCTATAACCAGATCAAAATGGCACCTGAGGACATGGAGAAAACTACTTTTGTTACACAGTGGGGTACGTTCTGTTACAAAGTGATGCCATTCGGACTGAAGAATTCTGAGGCAACCTATTAATGCACCATGGTAGCTTTGTTTCATGATATGATACGTCATGAGATAGAGGTCTACGTAGATGACATGATAGCCCGATCACAAACTGAAGAAGAACACCTTGATCACTTGCAAAAGCTGTTTGTCAGGTTGAAGGAGTACAAGCTCATACTGAATCCAAACAAGTGTACATTCGGAGTCCGATCCGGTAAGCTCTTAGGTTTCATTGTCAGCAACAAAGGCATCGAGGTTGATCCTGCAAAAGTCAAAGCTATATAAGAAATGCCTGCTCCTCGCACTGAGAAGGAGGTCAGATGTTTTTTGGGACGCCTAAACTACATTGCAAGGTTCATTTCTCACCTAACATCTATTTGTGAGCCAATCTTCAAGCTGTTGAAATAAGACCAGGTAGTTCGATGGAATGATGACTGTCAAATTGCTTTAGATAAAATCAAGGAGTATTTTCTAGAACCTCCTATCCTGATGCCACCCGTCGAAGGAAGACCGCTAATCATGTATCTGACCGTCCTAGAGAATTCAATGGGGTGCGTACTGGGCTAACATGACGTGTCTGGCCGAAAAGATCATGCCATTTATTACCTTAGCAAAAAGTTTACCGACTGTGATACCCGATACTCACTGCTCGAGAAAACTTGCTGCGCTTTGGTATGGGCTACTCGCCGGCTAAGGCAGTATATGTTAACTCATACCACTTTGCTGATATCTAAGATGGATCTGATCAAGTACATCTTCGAGAAACCTTCTCTCTCTGGAATAATAGCTAGATGGCAGATGATCTTAACGGAATACGATATACAGTACATGACCCAAAAAGCTATAAAGGGGAGTGTGCTATCTAACCATCTGGCTCATCAAGCTGTCGAAGATTACCAATCCATGAGGTTTGACTTCCCTGACGAAGACATCATGACATTGGACAACATTGAAGATTTCAGACCATATGACGGACCTAAACAAGGATCCCGATGGACCCTGTACTTTGATGGGGCCTCCAATGCACTTGGCAACGGTATCGGCGCAGTACTAATATCCCCAGAAGGTTGCCATACACCTTTCACAACCAGACTTTGCTTCAACTGTACGAACAACATGGCAGAGTATGAAGCTTGCATCTTTGGACTCAAGGCTGCCATAGACTTGGGAATCAAATCTTAGATTGTGTTTGGGGACTCAGCTTTGGTCATCAGTCATATGAAAGGAGAGTGGGATACTAAGCATCCAAACCTCATCCCTTACAAAGAACATGTCTTGACATTGTTACCACATTTCGAGCAGATTACCTTCGAGCACTTCCCGCGAGAAGAAAATCAGCTAGCAGATGCTCTAACTACAATGTCATCCATGTTTAAACTTAACTGGGATAATGAGGCTCCCCAAATTACCATTGAAAGGATGGTCGAACCTGCACATTGTCACGGGATTAATACCGATGAAATAGTGGACCAGCCGTGGTTTCATGAATTCAAAAGGTATCTCGAAGCTCAGGAATACCCTGAAGGAGCTTCAGTCAATGACAAAAAGTTCTTAAGGAGATTCTCAACAAAGTTCTTCCTAAGTAATGGCATCCTGTACAAGCGCAATAATGATTCTATTCTGCTCTGTTGTGTGGACAAAGCTGAAGTTGAAAAGATCATGGCTGAATTACATGAGGGTACGTTTGGCACTCACTCTAGCGGGCATACCATGGCTAAGAAGATTCTAAGGGCAGGATATTACTGGTCTACCATGGAAGCTGACTATTATCAACATTCCCGCACTTGTCACAAATGCCAAATATATGCAGACAAGGTGCACGTGCCTCCTGTTCCTCTAAATGTCTTAACAACTCCTTGGCCATTCGCTATGTGGGGAATCGACATGATTGGAGAGATCAAGCCTACAACATCCAATGGGCACCGCTTCATTTTGGTGGCCATTGACTATTTCACCAAGTGGGTCGAAGCAGCTTCCTTCGCATTCGTTACTAAGAATGTTGTTGCCCGCTTTATCAAGCAGAATCTTATTTGCCGGTACGGTATCCCCGAAAGGATTATCACTGATAACAGTACAAACCTTAACAATACCATGATCACCGCCTTGTGCGAGCAGTTCAAAATTCAACATCACAATTCATCTCCCTATCGGCCAAAGATGAACGGTGTTGTCGAAGCTGCGAACAAAAATATCAAGAAGATCATACAAAAGATGACAGTCACCTACAAGGACTGGCACGAAATGCTACCGTTTTCTCTTCACGGGTACCGTACCACGGCACGCACATCAACTGGGGCAACACCCTATTCCTTGGTATATGGCATGGAGGATGTTTTACCTATCGAGGTTCAGATTCCCTCCTTGAGAATCATGAAAGATGCTGGTTTGAGTGAAGACGATTGGATTCAGTCCCAGCTTGATCAATTAAACTTAATTGACGAGAAGAGACTTACTGCTGTTTGCCACGGTCAGACGTATCAAAAGAGGATGATCAAGGCTTTCAACAAGAAAGTCAGGTGCCAGGTATATCAAGTCGCGGATCTGGTAATCAAGCACATCATATTACCACAAAGTGATCCCAGGGGCAAATGGACTCCTACTTACGAAGGACCATTTGTGATCAAGAACATCTTTTCTGGTGGGGCAATGATTTTGACCACCATGGACGGCGACGACCTGCCGCACCCTGTGAACACAGACATAGTCAAAAGATACCATGCATAAATGACCCGCTAGGTTAACACACCTAGGCAAAAAAGGGCATCCCGGTGAATCGAAAACCCGAAAGGGCATCCCTGTGAACCTGCTTTGATCTTCTCTGACATGTCAGGTCTCATGCGGCGGACTTTTTGTTTCACTGGTGTACAATCTTCTCTTGTGGGTAGACGATGTATCACAATGTCTGTATCGAGTCACGGCATGTCCTCGTATGACAGGGCAAATATCTCAACATAATCATGCAATAGCTGAATTAGGCACTCCTTGACACCCGGCTCTAGATTGGCACCCACTTTGATTTCCTTTTTATATTCCTCGGTACCTGAATTGATCGTATCCAATAGCTCCTCATGAGGCTGAGTAACTCTTTCCTCTTGTTGTAGTAGTCTGGCCAATTCCCCTGGCACCTCACAATTTTCCTCACCTTTGTATTCGACTTGGTAGATCAGATCTTCAGATTCACTGAAGGCTATAGCAGTATCGTTACCCATGGGATCCGGAATGGAGGGGTACCTGCATTTATGAGTGTGGGTGTGTGTAAGGATATAGCCATCTTAAAATAATAAAATGTAAAAGAAAGACAATGAGCATAAAAGGTTTATATATGAAAAAGCGTTCATGATTCATTGAATGTTATATGAAGATGAAATAAAAACCCTTACAAATGGACCATTGTGCCTCGGGTAAGACACAAGGTTTTTAAAGTGCGAATTGTTCGTGAATATTACAAGTCCAACAGAAATGTAAAAGATAAATTACTGAGAGATGAAAGTTATTGGGACAAAGTCTCTGGCTTCCCAGTTGCGAAGTCCTCCGCTGACAGTAGGAAATATCCAATCTTCCAAGTTGCCATCCTCTTCATTATCTTCTACTGCATTGACCCATTGGTTACTAATCTTCACAGGTGCCCCCCTAGCACGGGCATGACGCACGACCTTCTGAGCAGTTGAAGTAAACCCCAAGCCAAACTTGTCTGATTTGTACGGAATGTATGGAAGCTGCCCCAGATGGTGCATCCACCCTCTTCCACTACTGCCTTTGCATCCTTTAGAGATGACATCTGAAGTGGAGGTCTTGTGATCTTAGGAATCGAGGATACCGCCTTGGTTGCCGCTACTTCTTGAGAGACTTCTTAAAAATGTTGGAAAGGGGTTTCAATGAACTCGCTATCCAACTCCATATATCGGAAAGAATTCAGATGGCTAATCATGTACTCCTCCTCCCCATGGACAGTTATCATCTTTCCTTGGACCGGGTAATTCAGCATCTAGTGTAGCGTGGAAGTGACAACACCGGTATTGTGGATCCCGGGGCGTCCTGACAAACAGGAATAAGAAGGACGAATGTCCATCACGTAGAAGGTTGAGTTGAAAATCTGAGTTCCCACCTTTATTGGGATGTCCACCTCTCCGTGGACCATCCTCTTCGAACCATCAAATGCTCTCACCACTATGTTACTGGGTTTTAAAGTCATCCCTTCACAATCCAATATGTCAAGGGCTTTTTTCGGTAAGACGTTCAAAGATGATCCCGTGTCCACCAAGACATGGGCCAGAGTCGTTCCTATACACTCCACAGAGACATGTAATGCCTCGTTGTGTTTTCTCCCTCTGGGTGTCAAATCAGCATCGGAGAAACCCAATCCATTATCAGCTGTCAAACTGGCCACACAATCCTGGAATTGGTCAGCGGACGTCTCTTGCGGCACATGAGTTGTCTTCAGAAATTTTACCAGAGCTTTGGCATGTGCTTCAGAGCACAGCAGCAGGGCTAACATAGAGATCTTGGAAGGGGTTTGCCCCAACTATTCAACCACATCATAATCACTCTTCTTTATTATCCTCAGGATTTCTTCCATCTCCCTCTTGGATGTTTCAGGAATAGCTAGTGATTGAGCCTTCGTCCGGATAGGCTCTTCTTGAATGTTCTTTCCTTTATTCTCAACAGTGGAAGTAGGGATAAGGATAAGGATCGTATTGTCTTTGTCGGTGAGTACACTTGCAGGTATAATCCCTGGTGTAGAGGTAATCTTCGGAACGGCCATGGGTCCAGAGACTGCCCTTGGAGGGAGAAATCTCTGGAGAGAAGATTCTACCAGTGCGGGTAATCTTGCTAGTTCCGGCAATATTGCTAATGTCAGAATTGTCCTCTTCTGAGCTCTCTTCTTCGGCAGTCAATTCATCTTGTTTAATACCATGGTAGAAGATTTATCCACCGTAATTCCATGGTACTGTTTTATCTGATTTGTATGGGACCAGCCCGGGCATTGTAATCTTGAGTGGAGTAGTCTTTGGAGCAGGTGTAATCCTAACGGGTCTTTTAGGGGCTATGGAAGGATTGACGTAGATGGTTATAATTGAAACTTCTTTAACTGGAACGGGTAAAATAGGAGCATTCTCAAACAGAATTTCTTGGTTATCCATCAGTCGTTGGATTCCTTTTTTCAACAGAGGGAAGTCAAATGATGAGGATAGGTAAACATGCCAGTCTTTGTCACAACCTGGGAATATACCAGCTTTCAATAAATTCAACTTAATAATCGGGAGCGGAGTCATCAGTTCATCCACAGTAGTAACAAATAAATCTTCTTTGATAGCGTTGGCATTGTGACCATTCCTAGTGTTGTACCCCAAAATTTTCCCTCTCATATTATCAAGATTTTACTCACAAGACTCTTGGACTCCATACAGGATTAGGGTTTGCTCAGCTCAAGACATCTTCTTGCACTGATGACCTGAAATTAGGGTTTGAGTTTGCATAAAGATTTTTGGACCATCAATGCTTCATATGACTTTCATACACCATCTTGGACCCCTAAGAATTCCCATACCAAGTTTCAAGCCTTGAATCACATTTTTGCCCAATCAATTGGACAATTGACCTAAAAATCAACTGTATTGGGGAAAAAAGTCAACCATGGCCAATTTATAGTCAAACTTCATAATTTTTTATCCACATCAACATTTTAGGCTCCGATGAACCATTTGATCAAGTTTGGACCACAACTCCTCAAGAAATTTGATCAAATCATCAAAAGGGCAAAATGGTCAAAATTAGGGTTTTGATTGAGAAGGGGCAATTTATGATTTTTAACCTAGCCAATGAACAATTGGGTTCAATAATGATTTCAAGGAATCAATAGCATCATATTTACCTAATCACATAGTTTAAAAGATCTCAAATGCATAAGATTGACAGATGAATTTTCCAGTCAACTGATCAAAAATCAACTGTGCACTGAAAAGTCAAACTTTGACTTTTTGGTCAAAATCAAGTGCCAAGGGTCATAATTCATAATGATAGGTCAAAATATGAAACTTGTTGATCAAGAAACCTAATTTTGCAAATTAAGGTTTTAATTTGAAATTTTTCATAACTTAGAATTTTTCTAAGTTATGGAAAATTTCTTATTTTTTTCAAACTTTCCAAAACTTTTTCACCATGATGAAATTGGATTCAAATAAAACTTCCAACATGAAAGTTGTAGTCCTCCATGAAATATACAACTTAGATTCACAAAGTTTTCCCAAAAGATGCTTGGATCTCAAGTTATGATTTTGTGACTAGGGGTCCATAAACTCTTTAACTTAGTGAAATTTTGCCCTAGTTTAGGCAAATGTTTGACCTAACTTCATGAAAACGTTTCACCTAGTTCCAAGAGGTATCTCCAAATGCCTTTCAAATATGGATTGTAGATCATGTTACAAGCTTTCCAAAATGTCTAAGAACTCTCCAAGATCATTTATGGTTAGGGAGAATCGAAGAAATGAAAATGGCAATTTATCACTTTTGTGCAAGGCATTTTCACAATGTTACAAGTTGCAAATCAGTTTCAAACATGCTTGCACTTGGTATTACAGGTCCTAATCCCTTCTACACTCCATAATTGAATGCTAACACATTGGATATTGGCTTTATTCTGACCTATGGAGCTTTGCACAAAGAATTAATCCATTTATGGCGTAAAGTTCTCAATACCATTTTCATAAAGCTTGCTTTTTGCAACTTTGCATTCCTTAAGCATTGAACCTGTTTCTTTGTCACAAGTAAGGTCCACAGTTATCAGGCATGTTTACCAACTCTTATCATCTAAGGAACTAGCAAGTACAAGCTTTTGGGCATTGTCACTTCAACTTTCTTCAAAAGCAAGAAAACTTGCAAAAGTCAAGTGAACTCATTCATCCGATAAAGGAAAGCCTTGGCATCATTTGAAACAACCTCACAACCTTGTAACAAGCCTAAGCACGAATTCACAACCTCCAAAACACTCTTAAACACAAAAAACACCAATTTCTGCCCAAACAGGGCAACTTCTGCAAATCTCAATCCAAATCAATATTGGCTCGTGCGTTTCTTGATTCAACCCTTGAAACACCTTCCATACATCATACCTAAACTGTCCAGGCCCTTGTCTTGCAACTGTGTGCCCTGTTTCAAGCTTCACCATTTTCATTTTGAAGGTTTGCAGGTTGACTCGTGCAGGGAGATTCAAGCATCTACAAGGCAAGCTGAGCATTGGAGAAGCTTGAGAGAACTTCAAGGAAGCTCACAAGAACTTCAGGCCTCACTCAAAGTTCCCACATTTCCATATCCAAACTCAACTGAACAAGGTATTTTTCAAGTTTCTATCTCCTTATTTAGGCATCCTTAAGCTTAGATTTGTGGAGCAAAAATGTAGTCCTTAACATGATTGAGCTGTACATATGCATACTTTCCATTTATATTAACTGAGCTAAGAGTATTTGGTTGTTGAACTTGCTTAAAAAACTAGGTTAGAAATTAAGGCCATTGAAATTCTCCCTGTTCTTTAGGAGTTAGGTCATGAATTTTATATCACTAGAATCGTGAGATCATAAGCTACCTTTTTTGTGTTATGAGTTTTTGATTTTATGCAAGCATGAGCAAGAACAGGATTTGAAGGCAGAAGCGCGCGTTTGAACATTGGCTGAAGGTCAGGGACGAAGGTTGGCTGGGCCTGGCGCCTTGGGCCTGCTACTTTCCACACCCCCCTGTTTTCTATTTGCACCCCCTTGGCCCATTTTTTATATTTTGCATATTTTTCATTTCTTTTATATTTATTGCTTTTATTTATTTTTTCTGAACATGAAAAAATCTTGAAAAATATTTTCTTTATTTTTCGCATTTTATTTTATTATTTTATTATTTTTTGGCATAAAAAATAGTTTATTAGTAATAATATACTTTATTTTCTTACATAAACTTGTAAATAATAATAAAAATACTTAAATATTTTATTTTATTATATTATACACATTAAATATTTATTTTTTATACATATTTAATTTTTAATATTGTATATAATTTTATTTTATTTTTCTTGAGTAAAAATAAATAAATCAATATTAGAAAACATATATTTTCTTTTAAAACAAAAAATTAGGGTTTCCCCTTTTAAAAATAATATTATTATTTTTTCTTATTTTTAGGAATTAGATAATGTTATTTTCTCATACATAAAACAATTACAAAACATTTTTTTTGCATATTTACATTTTTATTGCATATTTAAATAATTGTTTATTTATTTATTGTACAATAAATTCAATTGGGTTGTAATAGTGAATTAGGGTTTTATTTTGTGCAAATATCTCCATTCAAAACTTGTATCCCCTCTCCCATAATATTGTTGTAATATTTTAGATTTACTTTACACAATTTATCACATTATGTACATGTTAGTAAATTAGGGTTTGTATGATAAGACAAAATCAAACAAATAGCATGACCTAATACAAGACAAAAATGCATGAAAAATGACAACACATTGCACACAAGCACCTCTAGGGTTTCACCCACTTGGTTGCCTAACAAAAAATGGCCATGGTATGCATGCTAGGTATCTTGGCAAAACAAAACAAAACAAAAACAAAAGATCACAGTCCCTCGATGACGCTATCTTGGTTGCCTAAACAAAGATGATCTTAGTCCCTTAAAACTTGCTAAAGATACTTGGAAATATTGTTATCATGGTCATACGATGACCCACACCCGTCCTGTTTAACATCCAAAGATAGGGTTGTCTACTAAAACAATAGTAGGTCAACAATGTCAAAGGAATAAAAATGTACAAGAAAGACTTCTGAGTAGGTCGATAAGCTTCTAGTTACTTGATCATTTCAAAAACAATCCTTGCTATTTTCAAACAAATACACACACATTTCAAAACATTTCGAAATAACTTTCAAAACATTGAAACATTTTTCAAAAGACAAACATCTTTGTATACATTCTTACAAACAAGAATCATTACAAAGATTGCCTAAACGATGGTCTCTTTTCAAAATACTTTCAAAACCACACAAAGCACCATTTCAAACAATTGTCAAAGCAAAGACAGTGATCTAAAACAAGTAAATAAGAGCCCATGGAAAACCATGGATGAAAAGGGTGCTAGCACCTTCCCTTTTCATAATCAACCCCTCGAACCCAAAAACAATCTCAAAGGTATTTCCTGTGCTTTTTTACCTTTCCTTTTGGATAAAAGAAAAGTCGGTGGCGACTCTTGCTAACCGCAACATTTGCGAACACAAACACAAAAACCTCAAGTCAGTTCTCCCACCGCATCACAGAAATGGTGACTCTGCTGGGGACTAATATAAAAGTGGGGTTACCTTAGGGTTTTAGATCACCTTTAAATGCTTATCTTGCTTGACTTGTTTGCTTTACACTTTGGTTCCATTGTTTGGGTTTGAATCCTCTACCCGGATTTAGGAAACATTCATAGGTAAATAGCAATACGTTGTGGAAACTGTGCAGGGTATACCGACAAGGTCTAAGAAATAGATATATTAGTGCGACATATTTGTGGGTACCGGTAGCCTTTGAGTCAATCAAAGAGAATACGGGGCCGCTGAGTGATGTCATGAAGCACTAATGTAATTTTAGAACCTTTACTTGACCAACTTGGCCTTTTAGGATGTAGTGAGATGACCGAATTTGGTGCAGTCCGAAGTTGGTAGATACTCGATACTACACTCATTGAGGGTTGGTTCCTTGGAATATTTCGATCGCCAGTAAAGAGGCTGAATTGAAACAATGAACAAGGAAACAATCCAGTGATATTGAGCTCCTTAGAACCCGGTTACTATTTCTAGGACAGGTTAAGCCAACTAAACTTCAAGAGGGTACTTACCTATGAAACCCCATGCAAGCCTAAACTAGGAATCTGTGTGATTTGTTTGTACATATATACTTGTGCATAACATCATGGACATCATGAAGCATCATATGCATCCACTAACCATTTCAAGGATTTAGAGATTCATCTTTGTTCCTGTTTTGTAGGTTATGGATTCACTTCATAGGAAAACTGTCCAAATCAACCTTGTAAGAATTCCTCTACAACTCAAGGAGATAGCTTCAAGGATTCCTGAGAATTCTCCATTTACCGAGAGGCATGGTCGTCTTCTCAACTTGGTCACTGTCAACACAGAGGAGGATATGCTGAAAGTTCTCTTCCAGTTCTTTGACCCTTTACATCACTGCTTTACATTTCCTGACTACCAACTTATGCCTACTTTGGAGGAATTTTCTCAACTCTTGAGGATTCCTATTCTCAATCAACTACCCTTCAACGGTACGGAAAGAGATCCAAAGCCATAAGAGATTGCTCCAGCCTTGCACTTTCACTCATCTGATGTCACAACACATTGGGAAACTAGAAGTGGTGTCAAAGGCTTCTTGTCAAAGTTTCTGTTTGAGAAGGCCCAAAGCTGTTGGAATTCAATAGACTTGCAAGCTTTTGAGGAGATTTTAGCTCTTCTCATCTATGGGATGGTCTTGTTCCCTAACCCTGACCAACTCATAGATGTGAGTGCTGTCAAAATCTTCATGACTCGCAACCCAGTGCCTACATTGCTTGGGGATATCCTCCACTCTTTTCACACTCGTACAATGAGGAAAAGAGGTGTTCTCATATGTTGCACTCCTCTACTGGCAAGATGGTTTATTTCTCATCTTCCCCAATCAATTTTAAAGAATGAGCAAGGTCTGAGGTGGTCACAACGGTTAATGACCCTTACACATTCAGATATTCATTGGTGTTCTCGATCCAAAGAGAATGTCATCATCATTGACCGTTGTGGGGAATTCCCTAATGTCCCTCTACTTGGTATTAGGGGAGGCATCACCTACAACCCTTGCTTGGCTCTGAGACAGTTTGGTTATGTCGGAAGGGATGGCCCACATGACATGCTGATTCAAGGTTTAGTTTTCGACTTCGATAACGACAACTAAGGACTCCGATAAAGGTTTATCCGAGCTTGGAGGATGCCCAACAAGGTTGAAAGTAAGACCTTGGGACACAAGAATTCCATCCCTCTTGATCCTTACCTCAAGTGGGTATGAACCCGCACCCAAAGTCTTATGATGCCTTACCCTTACATTCTCCTTTAGATTATAGAGCCTGTTATGGAAGGAGAGGTTCCATACACCCTCCTACATCCTGACATGCCAACATCACTCGAAGATTTACAAAGGAGTTGGATACAGCTCAAGGGAGAGCGCGATACTTTTGAAGCCCAATTCTACGCAAGCGAGAAGAAGGTTTTGGAACTCACTCGTCAACTTCACGAAGAGTAGACTCTCAACACCTACATTGCACCATAGAGGATGCGCAACGTCTTTTTACCTTAGATTTTGTATTATTTTACCCATGGGGCATTGATGTACTAACAAATTCTATCTTATTAATATGACATGTGTTTCTTTTTTGTTTAAAACAAATTTGAATTTCTGAATCCTTGAAAGCATTACATGAATACATATCATTCATCATATGCATAAACAGGTCTTCACACCAAGTTTCCTCATCTCTCTGCTGTTTATTTCAGCAACATGGATATTGAACAAACGGTCAAAGATTTGCAAGCCCAGAATTCACAATTTCAACAGCTACTCTTGACCTTGGCCAAGGGGCAGCAGGAGCTCAAGACTCTGCTAGAGAAAGAGAAAGAGAAAAAGAAAAAGAAGCGAGTCGGTGTGGTTATCATGGGCAGAAGGTTTGAAGGACAAGCCAGACAGACTTTGGAATTCCCCTCAACATCCGATGAAGGGGTAAGAAAGGGAAAAGAAACGGAAGTACCATCTGATTCTAAGGAAGAAGAAGAAGAAGAGGACTATTCTGAACAGCAATACCCTCCGGCCGATGACAAATACAAAAACTTGGAAGAGCGTCTAGCTGCTATGGAGATACAAAGAGTACTGGGGCTGGATTTTGAGGAGTTAGGGCTGGTATCTGGGATAGTAATCCCTCCTAAGTTTAAAGTGCCACTGTTTGCTAAGTACGATGGGGTGTCTTGTCCCAAGATGCACCTACGATCTTATGTTAGGAAAATTCAACCACATTCTTCTAACAAAGACCTGTGGGTCCACTTTTTCCAGGATAGTTTATCGGGGACGCAGCTGGATTGGTTCTACCAATTGGAGAGGTCTGATGTGCATAATTGGGAAGATTTGGTATCCACCTTCTATAAAAAGTATCAATATAACACCGACTTGGCGCCAACCCGTACTCATCTATAGAGTATGGCTATGGCTACCAATGAGGGTTTCAAAGACTACGCCCAAAAATGGAGGGATTTGGCCGGAAGGGTACAACCACCATTATCTGAAAGAGAACTAGTGGACATGTTCTTGGGGACTCTGTCAAGTCCTTTCTTTAATCACCTTATTGGAAGCTCCTCTGTAGGTTTCACTGAGTTGATTCTAACTGGAGAAAGGTTGGAAGCCGGTATTAGAAGCGGGAAAATTCAGAAAGATGCATCTACCTCTACTGCTGCAAAGAAGCCCTTCACTGGAAAGAAGGAAGTGTCAGCTGTCTATGCCCATAGAAATCAGGGGAGAATTGAAAGATGACCAACAGTGGGGGCCGTCATGATTCAGAAGTCCATGTCAGACCAACCGAGAAACAATCAGCCGAGAAATGATCAGCCGAGGAATAACCAGCAAAGGGTGGAAAGGCCTGTAAGGCAATTCACCAAGATAAACATGACTCCTGATCAAGTCTTATCACATCTCTTGAAGTTAAACCTGGCCATGCTAAAGGAGGCCCCTAAAAACCCTAACACTTCATCTCCACACTACCATCCCAATTCCACACTACCAACAACTGTTATACTGGTATTGTTTATAGAAGGCTGCGGCTAGGTCTTCCCAATTGTGGACGTCGGCCCTTTCTAATTGGTAAAACCAATCAAGTTGCGTTCCTGATAAACTGTCTTGGAAAAAGTGGACCCACAAGTCTTTGTCAGCAGAATGCGGTCGAATCTTCATGAAATACGATCGGAGGTGCATTTTAGGACAAGACACCCCATCATACTTGGCAAATAGTGGCACTTTAAATTTTGGTGGGATCACAATTCCTGATACCAACCCCAACTCTTCAAAATCTAGCCCCGGTACTCTCTGTATTTCCATAGCGCTTAAACGCTCTTCAAGGTGTTTGTACTTGTCATCAGCCAGAGGGTATTGTTGTTCAGAGTAGTCCTCCTCTTCCTCTTCTTCTTCAAAATCTGATGGTACTATCATTTCTTTTCCTTTTCTTTCCCCTTCATCAGATGTTGTTGGAAAATCTAAGGTCCTTCTGGCTTGTCCCTGAAATCTTCTGCCCATGATTACCACACCAATTGGCTTCTTCTTCTTTTTCTCTTTCTCTTTCTCTAGCAGAGTCTTCAACTCCTCTTGCCCCTTGGCTAAGGTCATGAGTAACTGTTGAAATTGTGTGTTCTGAGCTTGCAGATCTTTGACCGTTTGTTCGAGATCCATCTTACTGAAATAAACAGTAGAGAGATGAGGAAACTTATGGCAAAGACCTGTTTATGTTTATGATGAATGATATGTATTCATGCAATGCTTTCAAGGATTTAAAAATTCAAATTTGTTTTAAACAAAAAGAAACACACGTCATATTAATAAGATAGAATTTGAGTACATCAATGCCCCTTGGGAAAAATAATACAAAATTCTAAGGTAAAAAGACATTGTGCATCCTCTTTGGTGCAATGTAGGTATTGAGAGTCTGCTCTTTATGAAGTATCTGAGTGAGTTCCAAAACCTTCTTCTCGCTTGCGTAGAATTGGGATTCGAAAGTATCGCGCTCTCCTTTGAGCTATATCCAATCCCTTTGTAGGTCTTCGAGTGATGTCGGCATGACATGATATAGGATAGTGTATGGAACTTCTCCTTCCTTAACAGGCTCAATAATCACTGGGAGAATGGAGGGATAAGGCATCATAAGACTTTGAACGCGGGTTTGTACCCACTTGAGGTAAGGCTCAAGAGGGATGGAATTCTTATGTCCCAAAGTCTTGCTATCCACCTTGTTTGGCATCCTCCAAGCTCGGATGAATCTCTGGCGAAGTCCTTGATCGTCGTTGTCGTAGTCGAAAACCAAGCCCTGAATCAACATATCATGTGGGCCATCCCTTCGGGCATAACCAATCTGTCTTAGAGCCAAGCATGGGTTGTAGGTGATGCCTCCCCTAATGCCAAGTAGAGGGACATTAGGGAATTCCCCACAACGGTCAACAATGATAACATTCTCTTTGGATCGAGAGCACCAATGAATATCCAAATGTTTGAGCGTTATTAACCTTTGTGACCACCTCAAACCTTTCTCATTCTTTAAGACTGATTGGGGAAGATGAGAAATAAACCATCTTGCCAGGAGAGGAGTGCAACACATAAGAACACCTCTTTTCCTTATTGTACGGGTGTGAAAAGAGTGTAGGATATCCCCAAGCAATGTAGGCACCAGGTTGCATGACATGAAGATTTTGACAGCGCTTACATCTATGAGTTGGTCAGGATTAGGAAACAAAACCATCCCATAGATGAGAAGAGCTATAATATCCTCAAAATCTTGCAAGTATAGGGAATTCCAACAGCTTTGGGCCTTCTCAAATAGAAACTTTGCCAAGAAGCCTTTGACACCACTTCTAGTTTCCCAATGAGTTGTGACATTAGATGAGTGCAAGTGCAGGGCTTGAGCAATCTCTTCTGGCTTTGGATCTCTTTTCGTACCGTTGAAAGGTAGTTGATTGAGAATAGGAATCCTCAGAAGTTGAGAGAATTGTTCCAAAGTGGGCACAAGTTGATAGTAAGGAAATGTGAAGCAATGATGCACAGGGTCAAAGAACTGGAAGAGAACCTTCATCATATCCTCCTATGTGTTAGAGGTGACTAAGTTGAGTAGACGACCATGCCTTTCGGTGAATGAGGAGTTCTCATGGATCCTTAAATCTAGCTCCTTGAGTTGTGGAGGAATTCTTACAAGGTTGATTTGGATAGTTTTCCTGCGAAGTGAATCCATATCCTACAAAACAAGAACAAAGATGAATCTCCAAAATCCTTGAAATGGTTGGTGAATGCATATGATGTTCATGATGTTCATGATGTTATGCACACGTATATATGTACAAGCAAATCAAGCAAGTTCTTAGTTTAGGCTTGAATGGAGTTTCATAGGTAAGTCCCCTCTTGAAGTTTAGTTGGTTCAACCTGTCCTAACAATAGTAACCGGGTTCTAAGGAGCTCAATATCACTGGATTGTTTCCTTGTTCATTATTTCAGCTCAAGCCTCTTTAATGGCGAACGAAATATCTCAAGAAACCAACCCTTAATGACTGTAGTATCGAGTATCTACCAACTTTGGACTGCACCAAAGCCGGTCATCTCACTACATCCTAAAAGGCCAAGTTGGTCAAGTAAAGGTTCTAGAAGTTCATTAGTGCTTCATGACATCACTCAGCGGCCCCATATTCTCTTTGATTGACTCAAAGGCTACCGGTACCCATAAATATGTCACACTAACATAGCTATTTCTTAGACCATGTCGGTATACCCCGCACAGTTTCCACAACGTATTTCTATTTACCTATAATGTTTCCCAAATCTGGGTGAAGGATTCAAACCCAAACAAAGAACCATAATGTAAAGCAAACAAGTCAAACAATGTAAGCAAATAAGTGTGATCTAAACCCTAAGGTAACCCAACTTTTAAATTATTCCCCAGCAGAGTCGCCAGTTCTGTGATACGGTGGGAGAACTGACTTGAAGGTTTTGAGTTTTGTCGCAAATGTTGCACTTAGCAAGAGTCGCCACCGACTTTTCTTTTATCCAAAAGGAAATGTGAAAAAGCACAGGAAAGACCTTTGAGATGTTTTCTTGAGTTCGGGGGGTAGATTATGAAAAGGGAAGGTACTAGCACCCTTTTTATCCATGGTTTTCCATGGGATCTTAGTTACTTGCTTTAGATCACTTGCTTTGGTTTGTTTGAAATGGTGTTTGGTGTGATTTTTGAAAGTATTTTGTAAAAGAGGCCATTGTTAGGCAATCTTTGTAATGATTCTCGTTCGTAAGAATTTATACAAAGATGTTTGTCTTTTGAAAATGTTTTCAATGTTTATAAGACGTTTTTGAAATGTGTGTGTGTTTATTTTTGAAAATAACAAGGATTGTTTGAAATGGAGCAAGCAACTAGAAGCTATCTACCTACTCAAATGTCTTTCCTATGCATTTTCTATTCCTTTGACATTGTTGATTTACCATTGATTAGGTAAACAACCCCATCTTTGGATGTAAACGGGATTGGTGTGGGTCATCGTATAACCATGATAGCAATGTTGCAAAGTATCTTAGCTTTTTGAGGGTCCAATATCATTTTGTTTAGGCAACTTTGAAATAGCGTCATCGAGGGGATATGATCTTATATTTGTTTTGTTTTGCCAAGATACTTCGCATGCGTAACATGACTATTTTTTATAAAGCAACAAGTGTAATTACCCTTGGGGTGCATGTGTGAATAGTGTGCTATTTGCATGCGTTTTTGTCTTGATTAAGGGTTGTCTATTTTGTTGTTTTTATCTTGCCATACATTCCCTATTTTACTAACATTTGTATAAAGCAATAAAAATGCAAGAAATGAATACCCTACACTATTACAACCATATCGAAAGGTAGGAAAATGTAAAGGCAAAAACAAAATAAAAGAGAGGAAGATGAGCTCTTCGACCCAGGCAGTAGCACCCTTCGACTTGCATTCTGTTGGCCTCCTTCGATTAGGGCTAGCACTAGTAAGGTCATGGCCTTCGACCGGCCTGGAAGTCAGTGTATGGAGAAGCCTTCTGGTTCTGCCTCATTGCCTTCTTCGACTGGAGGTTGAAAGTAGTGAGGGAATGTGTATCGACTGAGCCTGGAAATAACAAGGTTCTGACTTTTCCACAGGCTCTTTGTTGACTCCTTGTGAGCATATCAAGCCTTCAAATTGTGATTCGAAAGGCTTGTGCAGCTAGCCAATTGAAGGGTATAATAAACCTGTCTCAAGTTCTTAAAATGCAACATCCAAACATAACTACAGTCCAGGGGTTAGCACAAAAAACCAATGGGTCGCAAAGTCCAAAATATAACTAACTAAGGTTGAGTTTTCAGCGTGTGGGTAGTCAGAATCGAATGCTAAAACATGGTCTAGAGATATCTACATTTTCTTTATTGACAGGTGCATATGATGTTTAAATGAAAGAGTTCCAAGTTAGAGAGAACTTACCTCTTGAAGTGTTTAGTTGAAAGAGATGTAGGTGGCTTTTTTGATGGTGGAAGGAGCTTCGTTGGGATCTTCCTGAAACTAGTTCTGTTACTGCTTGGTTTGGGCAGTCACTGAATCAAAAGAGAGTATATGATGGTGGAAGGTGAATCGAAGGTTGCTTCAGTCCAGGGGAAGTAAATTGAAAGGTACACTACTGAGACTTTTTATGAAAATAATCTTAGAGTTTCGAAGGTTTGAGAATGTTGGAGAGTTTGAGAATATAGGAGTTTGAAAACATGGGAGAGTTTGAGTGCTTGAGAATTTTTATGATTTTTCTCTCTTAGCAAAAATATGGACCCTTTCTTTGTCAATGTTTCCTCTATTTATAGAGAAAAGGTGTGAGAGTTTAAACAAAGATGTGGCTTGGCTGAAACGTGAATATTAAGCTATGTCAGATTTTCAAAGATCCCAAGGTGAAGTACTGAAGTTGTTGGTTAAAGGAGGCTGACTTCCCTGACTTATGGTGAAGTATAAGAAGGAATTAAGCAAAGCATGGGCTTGGGACAGGATTTGTACTTAGCAAGTTCACTTTCACGCAAGAAACTTCTGGACAAAGGCTTAATCACCTGGACAATAGCTTAATCCAAAATATAAGCAATTAATTATGGAGTGAAATACAAGAATTAAGGCTTGTAAAGTAAGATCACGTAGCAGGGTCCACAGATTTGATCAGTTGTCCTTCCAAAATCCTATTTTCCACTTGTGTCGAAGAGTTCTAGAAATGTACTAAAGAAAAACTGCTTCGAAGGATTCAGAGTTGGGTTTGAAAGATGGTGATTCGAAGGGAACCAAAACTCCAATCGAAGCCTTTGTGTGAAGGTGGCTTATGTCCAATCAAAAGCTTGCATGCCAGGGGTTACATGTGATCAAACGAAAGAGTGTATGTAGGAGGACAAAATGTTCATATTCGAAAAGGCAAATAGGGAACAAAAAGTGCAAATCGAAGGATGTTAAAAGAGAGCCTTTTGCCTTGGAAAGGAAATAGATTACAAGAGGATTTTTCCCTTTGTGAATCCAAACCAAAATGAGCCAGAGGCCCATGCCCAGTCGAAGGACGCAAGCCAAGCCTGTGTCGAAAGAGGCCAAAAGGCCAGTCGAAAGAGCTGAAACAAAGAACACTTGTATTTCTCCAAATTTTGTCAAAATAATATTTTTATCTGTTTTCTCCCTTTTTGACAGTTTCCTTTTAATTTTGGTACTGGAAAATTCCAAAGTACTTGTGCAAGCTTGAACCTCGAGAAACCTTGTGAGAAAGGCCTTGAAGAATGAGAGGGCAAATTTTGGGGTACAACAGATTGATCTTGGACCGTTTGAACTTTGGACCTTGGTGATAAAATTGACTGTGTTGATTCCATGGGACATAGTCATACGCTTTTAATCCTTAACTTTTGCCTGGACCGCCCTTTTGGGTTTTCAGCCCACCAGGATACCCTTTTTTTCCCAAGTCTCCCTTTCGGGTTTTCAACTTGCCGGGTGTATAATCTTTTGCATATATCCCTAATTTTTTCCCAAACCTTTTGGTTTGCCGGGATGCCCTTATTTTGCATAGGTGTGTCAACCTAATGTGTCTCTTATGCGTAGTATTTTTTAACTATGTCCACGTTCATAAGATGTTGGAAATCTTCACCATCCATGGTAGTCATCATCATGGCATCGCTAGAGAAAACTCTCTTGACAACAAATGGCCCTTCATAGGTTGGAGTCCATTTTCCTCTGGGGTCGCCTTGTGGTAAAATGATGCGTTTTATCACCAAGTCACCAACTTGATATACTCGAGGCTTGATCCTTTTGTTGAAAGCCTTGATCATCCATTTTTGGTACGTCTGACCATGGCAAACAACAACTGACTGTTTTTCGTCAATCAAGTTCAGTTGATCCAATCTCGTTTGAATCCACTCTCTTCGCCTAGGCCTACCTCATTCATAATTCTCAGTGAGGGAATCTAAACTTCCACTAGCAAAACAACTTCCATGCCATAGACTAGAGAAAAGGGAGTTGCCCCAGTTGATGTTCTAGCTTAAGTACGGTAGCCATGTAGAGGAAACGGCAACATCGCATGCCAATCCTTATAGGTTACTACCATTTTCTGCACAATCTTCTTTATATTTTTGTTGGCCGCTTCGTCTGTGCCATTCATTTTTGGTATATACGGAGAAGAATTGTGATGCTTGATCTTAATTTGAGTGCAAAGCTCAGTGATCATAGCATTTTTGAGGTTAGTCCCATTGTCAGTGATGATCCTTTCGGGGATACCATAACAGCAGATGAGGTTGTGTCTGATGAATCTGGCTACCACATTCTTGGTGACTGAGGCAAATGAGGCGGCTTCGACCCATTTGATAAAATAGTCGATAGCAACAAGAATGAAGCGATGTCCGTTGGAAGATGTGGGCTTGATCTCTCCAATCATGTCAATGCCCCACATTGCAAATGGCCACGGAGCGGTCATGACATTAAGAGGGATAGGAGGCACATGGGCCTTGTCAGTGTAGATTTGGCATTTGTGACAAGTTCTTGAATATTGATGGCAATCAGTCTCCATCATTGACCAATAGTAACCGACTCTTAAGATTTTCTTAGCCATCGTATGTCCACTTGAGTGAATACCGAAGAGACCATCATGCATGTCTTCCATGATCTCCTCCGCCTCCTTCCTGTCCACACATCGGAGTAAAGTTGAATCATGGTTGTGCTTGTACAATATCCCGTTACTTAGGAAGAATTTTCCTGCAAATCTTCACAAGAACTTTCTGTCATTGATAGATGCCCCCTCTAGATACTCTTGTGCTTCAAGGTATCTCATCACCTCATGGTACCATGGCTTTTCTGCATCGGTGTCAAGCTCATAGCAATGTGCAAGTTCATCGAATCATTCAATTATTATCATAGGGGCTTCGTTGTCCCATCTGACGTTGAACATTGAAGACATGGTTGCCAAAGCGTTAGCCAACTGGTTTTCTTCCCTAGGGAAGTGCTCAAAAGTAATCTCTTCGAAGTATGGAATTAGGGATAGCACAAGTTCCTTGTAAGCAATAAGATTAGGGTGTTTAGTGTCCCAATCTATTTTTACTTGGATGATCACTAGGGCAGAATCCCCGAACACATCCAAATGCTTGATCCTTAAGTTAATAGCAGCTTTCAGACCTAAGATGCATGCTTCATATTTGGCCATATTGTTTGTGCAATCGAAGCATAGTCTGACAGTGAAAGGAGTGTGGCACCCTTCAAGAGAGATGATCACAACAACAATTCTGTTACCTAAGGCGTTGGAAGCCCCATTGAATACCATAGTCCATCGGGATCCTTGTTCAGGTCCGTCATATGGTCCAGGTTTCGCACAGTCGGTTACCAGCATGATGTTCTCATCAGGGAAGTCGAAGTTCATTGACTAATAATCATCCATAGCTTGATGGTCCAAATGATCTTTTAGTACACTTCCTTTGATAGCCTTTTGAGTCGTGTATTGAATGCCGTACTCAGTCAAGACCATTTTCCATCTGGCTATCCGTCCAGAAAGGGAAGGTTTCTCGAAGATGTACTCGATTGGGTCCATCTTAGAAATCAACAGAGTGGTATGAGTTAACATATACTGTCTTAGCCGGCGAGCAGCCCATGCCAGAGCGCAACAAGTTTTCTCGAGCACTGAATATCTGGTTTCACAGTCGGTAAACTTTTTGCTCAGGTAATAAATAACATGCTCTTTTTGGCCAGACTCGTCATGTTGGCCCAAAACACACCCCATAGAATTCTCTAATACTGTCAAGTACATGATCAAGGGTCTTCCTTCAATTGGAGGCATGAGAATAGGAGGTTCTTGTAAGTATTATTTGAATTTGTCAAAGGTAATCTAGCACTCATCATTCCATCTGACTATCTGATCTTTCTTCAAGAGTTTGAAGATTGGCTCATAAGTAGTAGTCAAGTGTGATATGAAGTGAGCAATGTAATTGAGACGACCCAGAAATCCTCTGACTTCTTTTTCAGAATGAGGGACTGGAATTTCTTGGATGGCCTTTACCTTGGCAGGATCAACTTCAATGCCTTTATTTCTGACAACAAAACCTAGAAGCTTTCCAGATCGTACTCCAAACGTGCATTTTTTAGGGTTTAACCTTAGTTTGTACTTCTTCAGCTTCCCGAATAATTTGTACAGATGATCAAGATGTTTTTCTTTGGTTTGTGATCTGGAAATCATATCATCCACATATACCTCTATCTCATGATGAATCATGTCATGAAATAAAGCTACCATATCCTTTTGATATGTTTCCCCTGCATTCTTTAATCCGAACGGCATGACCTTGTAGCATAAGGTGCCCCATTGCGTAACGAAAGTAGTCTTCTCCATGTCTTCGGAGCCATCCTTATTTGATTATAGCCTGAGAAGCCATCCACGAAAGAGAAGAGTTATGATGAGCAATATTATCAACTAAGACGTCAATGTGTGGTAGAGGGAAGTCATCCTTGGGGCTTGCCCTATTCAGATCCATATAGTCTACGAACATGTGAACTTTTCCATCCTTTTTCGGCATCGGTACCACATTGGCAACCCATTGAGGATAGGATGTCACAACTAAGAATCCTGCATCAAATTGTTTCATCACATCATCTTTGATCTTTTCAGACATATCAGGCCTCATGCGATGAACCTTTTGTTTGACGGGAGGGCAGTCTTCTTTTGTCGGCAGACGATGGACTACGATGTCGGTATCTAACCCATGCATATCTTTATAAGACCAAGAAATTACTTCCACATAATCATGCAAAATCTGAACCAACCTGCTCTTGACACCGCTTTCCAAGTTAGCACCGATCCTGATTTCTTTCTTAACTGACTCAGTACCCAGGTTGATAACTTCAACTGACTCTTTGTGCAGTGGAATAGCTTTTTCCTCTTGTAATAGAAGTCTGGCTAGCTCTCCCGGTATGTCACAATCTTCCTCGCCTTCGTCTTTGGCTTGGTTGATAGGACATTCAAAGTCATAGTCGGTAATAGTAGAGTCATTGGCAATAGGATCCAGAGTGGATGTGGACCTACAAGAGTGTGTGCGTGTGCATGTAAGATACATGGCTTTTTTTTTTGAAAAATGTATTTGCAAGAAAGGAAATACAATGAACACAAATATTTGAATGCAAAAGAGACCAATGTACTGAATGATCATATGATTAGATGAACATAAATAAAACTCTTGACAAATGGACCAAAATGCCAGGGGCCAGACAAATGGATGAAAAGTTTTTGTTAAAATATTACAGACAACATGTTCTTGAATTGAAAGAAAAGCAATAACAAGTAGATTACTCCTTAATGAAGGAGATGGGCACAAAGTCCTTTGTATACCAATTCTTCAGCTCCGTTGTAGTTGGATACACCCACTCTTTAAATGCAGCTCCTTCTTCAGAATCACCCACGGCGTTGACTTCATGGCTTCCAATGTGGAGAGGGGGCTTTCCAGTACGAGCACTCCTCACTTCCTTCTAAGTTTAGACGGTGAAGCTCAAACCAAACTTGTCCGCTTTAAATGGGACATCGAGGAGTTTCCCCAAAGTATCACAGTTTCCTTCTTCAATTGCTGCACTGGCGTCTTTAACTGAAACCATCTTTGGCAGGGCCTTAACAGCTTTAGACTCATCAGAAGAACATTTGGTAGCAGCAATCATCGGTGGTACAACCTCAAAGGCTTGACACGGGGTCTCAATGAATTCTCCATTCATCTCTACGTACTTGAAAGAGTTAAGGTGGATCACCATAAACTCTTCTTCTTCATATACGGTGACTATTCTGCCTTTGACTGGATATTTGAGTTTCTGGTGGAGGGTTGAGGTTACTGCCCCAGCTTTATGGATCCACTGGCGACCTAACAGACAAGAATAGGCAGGACGAATATCCATAATATATAAGGTGGAGTTGAAGACTTGGGATCCAAGTTTGGTTGGAAGATCTACCTCCCCATGAATAGTCCTCTTTGATTCGTCAAATGCCCTTACAATGATATCGCTTGGCTTCAAGACTAAACCTTCACAGTCTAGACGGTCTAACGCCCCCTTGGGGTAATACATTCAGAGAAGAACCAGTGTCGACTAGAACATGTTCTAAGGTAGTCCATTTGCACTCGATAGAAACATGTAAAGCTTTATTGTGATTCTTCCTGAGAGGTGTTAAGTCAGCATCTGAAAATCCCAAGCCATTATCAGCTGTCAGGCTAGCCACGCAATTCTCAAATTGGTCTGTTGTTGTCTCATGGGGGACATGATCCTTTTTCAGGAACTTGATTAATGTTCGAGCATGGGCATCGGAGCAAAGTAGCAATGACAACATTGAAATCTTAGAAGGGGTTTGCCCTAACTGTTCTACAATATTGAAGTCGCTTCTTTTTATGATCTTCAAAATCTCGTCCATCTAGCGAGCGGAGGGTTCTTCATAAGATACGTCCTTGGAGGGTACTTCAATCACATCAGGCTCAACAACCTTCTCCTTCCCTCTTATATTAGTACTTGGCTTGGCATCAGTAATGCGGATGTGTGTCCTTGTAACAACTGGTGGTGAGATATCAGGTGAAAATATTCTCCCAGTTCTAGTTACTTTGCTTGAACCAACTATGTTACTGACATCGCCATATTTTCCTTCTTTGATACACGCGTCTTGTTTAATCCCATGATAGAACACTTCAACATCATAATTCCATGGTACCGCCTTATTTGAAGAGTAGGGAATCGGTCCGGGACTGGTAATTATTAAGGGAGCAATAGTGGGTTCATTTGAAATCCTAATAGGACCTTTGGAGGAGATCCTAAGAGGCTTGTTTGAGATGGTAATAATGGAGAGGTCTTCACATTTGTTAGTCAAACTTTTGGCAAGTGGGGTCTTCTCGAATAGAATTTTATGGATATCCATCAAGCCTTGTATGCCTTTCTTCAGCCCTTCACATCCATTGAGTTGTCTTGTACAGTACACACGGTCCTTTACGCAGCCAGGGAAAATCCCAGCTTTCAACATATTGTTTTTTATTATATTCAGCGGAGTAGTCAATTCTTTAATAGAGGCGACAAAAATTGAATCCTCGATAGCATTAACACCTTTGTCATGCTTCGGCATTGGATCATTGATTATATTCGACGTTGGAGGAGGATCAAATTCAATAGTTTTGTTATCAATCAAATCCTGGATTTTGTTCTTCAAGTCCCAGCACTGGTCATTCTCGTTCCCGGGGCTGCTTGAATGGTAAGCACACTTAGCGTTCAGATTATACTTTGGTGACGAGGTGTTAGGGTTGGCGGGAGGATCGCGCACTCTCACTAAATTAGCCTTGAGCAAATGTTGAAGGGCTTGAGACATTGACATGCCTAACCTCGTAAATTGTCTTCTTGGAGTTTCATAATGTTGATGATTTGCAGATGGTCTTGGAGTAGGAGTTGGATTGGAGATTCAGACAACATTGACAGATGGGTGATCGTTCTTCTTGGTATGGGCCATTACCCCGTACACAGCATTAACTTCCTTCTTTGCAGCAAAATGTTTCTTGATAGGATTGGGAGTGGAGGTAGATGCCACAGAGATCTTCCCAATTTTGATGCCACTTTCAACTCTTTTGCGGGTTAAGATCAATTCGGTGAAACTAGAAGAAGAGCAGCCAACCAACAGATTAAAGAAAGGACCAGATAAAATGCCCATGAACATGTTGATATGCTTCCTATCAGTCAAGAGAGGTTTGACCCTACTAGCAAGGTCTCTCCACTTTTGCGCATATTCCTTAAATCCTTCATTCTTACCCATGGTCATATCTTGCAACTGAACCCTCGTTGGCGCCAAATCGGCGTTGTACCGATACTGATGGAGAAGGCAGTAGCTAAATCCTCCCAAGTATTGATACGAGAACCATCTAACTGATAAAACCATTCAAGTTGCGTTCCATCCAAGCTCTCTTGGAAAAAGTGAATCCATAGCTTCTTGTCAGCAGTGTGCGGCTGTATCTTACGCACATAAGATTTTAAATGGAGTTTTGGACAAGAAACCCCATCGTACTTTGCGAAGATTGGTATTTTGAATTTGTGGGGAATGACTACCTCGAAGATCAAACCCAAATCATCAAAATCTAAATCGGGGACGACTTGGATTTCAACAGCTTTCAATCTGTCTTCTAACTGCTTGTATTTGATATCAGTGGGTGGATACTCCTCGTTGAAATAATCATCATCAGATACTTGATCATTGATATAGTCAGCCTGAGTACTCTTGAACTCACTAATCTGGTTCTCGTCCTCTTCAGATGAATCTCCTCCTACTGGGATTTGACGGACTGTCTCCTTGAACCTTCTACCCATGTTGAGTAGAGCTTTCTTCTTTGGCTTCTCTTTAACGGCCAGCAAAGCCATCATATCTTGCCACCCCTTGGCTAGGGCTAGTAGAGTCTCCTGAAACTGAGAATTCTGGGTTTGGAGATCCTTCATAGTTTTCTCTAGATCTATCTTGCTGAAATAAACAGCAGAAAGATAAGGAAACCTATTATACGAAAACCTGTCATGTTATGATGCATGGAATATGTACATGCAAATGATTTCAAGGATTAATGAAATTTAAATTTGTATAGACAAAAGAATGAACAAATGTTAATTCTCATTAGACAAAACAAGAAAGATTACATCATGCCTATTTGGCTTACAAAATAACTCTCTAAGATGAAAAGACCGAACGCATCCTCTTTGGCGTGAGATAAGCGTTCACACTTTTTTCTTCTTGTAGTTGCTTCGTAAGCTCCAAGACCCTATTTTCACTAGCATAGAATTGAGCCTCGAAAGTATCTCGTTCTTCCTTTAGCTGGACCCAACCCTTTTGTAAGTCTTCGAGAGAGGTAGGCATGTCGGGATGGAGGATAGTGTAGGGAACATCTCCTTCGACCACAGGCTCCACGATGACTAGTAAGATGGAGGGATAAGGCATCACAATTTTCTGAGCACGAGCTCATACCTATTTAAGGTAAGGCTTGATGGGAATGGAATTCTTGTGTCCTAGTGTCTTGCTATCCACCTTGTTCACCATCCTTCATGCTCGGATAAACCTCTGACACTAACCTTGATTGTCATTCTCGTAGTCGAATACCAATCCTTGGATAAGCATCTCATGGGGACCATCCCTCCGGGCGTAACCAAACTGTCGTAGGGCTAAGCAGGGGTTATAAGTGATACCTCCTCTAATTCCAATCAAAGGGACATTAGGGAACTCTCCACAATGGTCGACGATAGTAACATTCTCTAAAGAGCGGGAACACCGATGAATATCTGAATGTATGAGCGTCATCAACCTATGGGACCATCTTGGACCTTGCTCATTTTTCAACACAGATTGGGGAATATGCGAAATAAACCATCTTTCCAAGAGAGGAGTGCAACACATGAGGATACCTCTCTTCCTCAAAGTGCGAGAGTGAAAAGAATATAGGATGTCTCCTAACAAAGTAGGCACCGGGTTACGAGACATGAAGATTTTATGGTGTTTACATCTATGAGTTGGTCAGGATTTGGAAACAAAACTATCCCATAGATGAGAAGGGCCACAATTTCCTCAAAAGCTCGTAAGTCCAAGGAGTTCCAACAATCTTGAGCCTTCTCAAACAAAAACTTGGCTAAGAAACCTTTGACACCACTCCTTGTTTTCCAATTAGTTGTGACATTAGATTGTTGCAAGTGTAGGGCTTGAGCAATCTCTTCTAGTTTTGGATCTCTTTCCGTACCGTTGAAGGGTAGTTGATTGAGAATAGGAATCATCAAGAGTTGGGAGAATTCCTCCAAAGTTGGCACAAGTTGATAATCGGGAAAAGTGAAGCAATAGTGTAGAGGATCAAAGAACTAGAAGAGCACCTTCATCATGTGTTCATTAGTGTTGGAGGTAACCAAGTTTAGTAGGCGACCATGTCTTTCAGTAAATGGATAATTTTCAGGAATCCTTGATGCTAACTCTTTGAGTTGAGGATGGGTCCTTACGAGATTGACTTGAATGGTTTTCCTGCAAATATAATCCATGTCCTACAAAAAAGAACAAAGATAAATCCCAACATCCTTGAAATGGTTAGTGAATATGAGTATGATGTTATGATGTTTATGATGTTATGTACAAGTATATATATATACAAACAAAGCAAACAAGTCCTTAGGTTTAGGCTTGTATGGAGTCTCATAGGTAAGTACCCTCTTGAAGTTCAGTTGGCTCAAAACCTGTCCTAGTAATAGTAACCGGGTTCTAAGGAGCTCAATATCACTGGTTTGTTTCCTTGGGCATTGTTTCAGCACAAGCCTCTTTAATGGCGACCGAAATATCCCAAAAAACTAAACCTCAATGAGTGTAGTATCGAGTATCTACCAACTTTGGACTGCACCAAAGTCGGTCATCTCACTACGTCCTAATGGCCAAGCTGGTCAAGTAAATGTTCTAAAAGTTCATTAGTGCTTCATGAGATCACTCAGCGGCCCTGTATTCTCCTTGACTACTCAAGGGCTACCGGTACCCACAAATATGTCGCACTAACGTAGTTATTGCTTAGACCGTGTCGGTATACCCCGCACAGTTTCCACAATGTATTTCTACTTACCTATAAGGTATCCCAAATCCGGGTAGAGGATTTAAACCCAAATAAAGAACCATAATGAAAAGCACACAAGTCAAACAAAGAAAGCAAGTAAATGTGATCTAGCCCTAAGGTAACCCCACTTTTAAAAATCTTCCCCAGCAGAGTCGCCGGTTCTGTGATACGGTATGAGAACTGACTTGGTTGTTTTGCATTTTATCGCAAATTTTGCGGTTAGCAATTGTCGCCACCGACTTTTCTTTTATCCAAAAGGAAAGGCTGAAAAGAACAGGAAATACCTTTGAGATGTTTTCTTGAGTTTGGGGGGTAGATAATGAAAAGGGAAGGTGTTAGCACCCTTTCCATCCATGGTTTTCCATAGACTCTTAGTTACTTGCTAGATCACTTTCTTTTGTTTGAAAATGTGCTTTGTGTGGTTTTTGAAAGTATTTTGAAAAGGCGCCATCATTTAGGAAAACTTTGTAATGATTCTCGTTTGTAAGAATGTATACAAAGTGTTGATCTTTTGAAAATGTTTCAAGTTTGAAAGATGTTTTTGAAAGTGTTGGTGTTGGTTTTGAAAATAGCAAGGATGTTTTTGGTTTTGAAATTGAGCAAGCAACTAGGAACAATCTACCTACTCAAAAGTATTTCATGCTTATATCCTCTTTCCTTTGACATTGTTATCTTACCATTGATTTGGTAAGTAACCTTATCTTTGGATGTAAACGGGACGGGCGTGGGTCATCGTATAACCATGATTAGCAATGTTGTAAGGTATCTTAGCATCTTTCTTTAGGGGCTAAGATCATTTTGAAAAGGCAACATAGATAGCATCATCGAGAGACTATGATCTTGTATTTTTGCTTGTTTTTGCTAAGATGCCTCACATGCATAATATGGTCATTTCTATAAGGCAACCAAGTGGATTTTACCCTAGGGGTGCTTGTGTGCAAGTGTATTACTTTTCATGATTTGTTTAGTCTTTGATTAGGGTTTGCTACTTGTTGATTTTATCTTCTCATACAAACCCTAATTACTAGCATTTATATAAAGCGATAAATTGCGCAATGTAAAATTACTATGCTATTACATCATTAGGGGAGGGGGTTTACAAATTTACAAATGGGGATTGCAAGAAAATCAAACCTAATTATCTATTACAACCATATTGAATATTGTATAAAATTGAAAATAAAATGCAAGAATATTAATGGAAAAAGAAAAGATTTTTGTTGTTTCTATGAAAGGGTTTTTTTTGTCTTGACCTAATTAAAGAAAATGATTAATTAAAATTAAATGAAATTAACTTGAACTAATTAAGAAAAGAAATTAACTTGAAAAAGGATTTTTAGGGTTTTTTTGTGAAAAGGCTTTAAATTAATGAAAATAAAATGAAGATTAATTAATTAAAATAAACCTAAGTTCTAAATTAATTTTAACTAAGAAAATAAAATAATATACTAATTTATGCTAAGCCTAAAAATTAATTATTTAAGAAAAAAAAGAAATTAATTTGTTTAAGAAAATGTTTTTTTATAATCTTTTTGTTTTATAGAGAAAATATATAAGTATGAATAATAAATAAAAATAAAATTGGATTTTTTATGATTTATGAAAATAATAGTAATAATAATAATAATAATAATAATAATAACAATAATAATAATAATAATAATAATAATAATAATAATAATAATAATAATAATAATAATAATAATAATAATAATAATAATAATAATAATAATAATAATAATAATGAAAGAAAATAAAAAAATAGAAAATAAAAATATAAAGAAAAGTCAGGGGGTTAGAAAATGAAACAGGGAGTAAAAATAAGCAAAAAAGGTTAGGCCCAACAAAGAGGAGCCAAGCGCTGCAAAAATCCAAAAAAACTGTAAAAATGTAAAAGAAAACAAAAAGACAGCGCTGGGTCTTGAACCTGTGACCTTGATGTTACCAGTGTGCTGCTTTACCACTGGGGTGACCGTACATCCGTTAACTTGTGTGAAAGGATAAATACATAACACAAAATGCGTCCTGATTACACTTCATCTTCAAACTCTAGCCAAAGGACCTGTATCTTCTTCATCTCTCAACAAAAATAAAAAGTTCAAACATGAAAGTTGTGGCATTTCTTCCCACGAATCCAACCATGTAAATAACTTAAGCTAACAATCAAAGATGAATGAGAATTTTTCTGGCCCTAATTCAAAATCTAAAAATTTCAGAAAACTTCAACTCTAAAATTCTCTAAGCTCAGGCCATATAAATGCAAACTATCGATATGTACAACTTCGTGACAATGGTATCTACATTTTATCTTCACAAATCAAAATCAAATGATGCATGTATCAAGAGATAGAAGTTTGAAAACATACCTCTTGCAGCTGGAGTCGTGTATGGAGTTCAAGCAACCTTTGTGATGGCCTTCTGATTTCTATAGCTTGCCTGGACCTCCTTGGGTATGTTCCAACTCCTACTTTGCTTTGAGGATAGCTGAAACTCTCAACTCAAGTCAAGTTGCAAGATTCAAATTTGGAAATGGTGGATGGTGATGGAGGAGTTACAGTCAAGAAACAGGGGTCTGGATCACTTTGATATGATGTATATTAAGTGTTTTTGGGTCTTAGCATTCGTGTGTTATGTTGCAATATACTTGTATATATGTATGGAAAAGATTAGAGACCAAATGCACTCAAGGTTTCTGAGTTCTAGCCTTTTGGCTCTATGACTTGCTTTTGAAGAAAAGTGAGAGGACAAAACTCAAAGTGTTGTACAAGCATGTTCTGAGCTCAAAGAGGATTTAGACACATTACTTTTGGTTGTTGTGTGTGCAGAAAGAACAAGTGCAAAGCTCAAGAAGTTGACAATTGCAAATATAGTGCTTTATCAAAATGGAAATGGCAACTTTGTGCCATAAATGGAAATGTAACTTGGATAAAGGCTCAAGTGCTTGGATTAAAGCTCTATCAGTTGTGTAAACATTTAATTATGGAGTGACAAACAAGTTTGAGTCCTGCAAAGCAAAGATTATGCAGCCTAGGCTTGGATTTGAATTTGTGTTCATCATGAAATGGCTTGTAATTTAAGTTTGAAAACCCTAACTTCATCTCTTCGATTCTCCTTGATCACAAATGATCTCAAGGAGTTCTTGGAAATTTTGGAAAGCTTCTAATTTTCTCTACAACCCCTCTTTGAATCACTTTTGAAAATTTCCTTTAGAACTATATGAAAAAGTACCATGAAGTTAGATCAAAATGCTGACCAAAACTAGGGCAAAATTTCACTGTGTTCAATTTCAAGACCATGACTTTATGAATTAATAACTTGAGATCCAAGAATTTTTAGAAGATGTTGTGTAAAGAAATGTTGTAGATATCATGGAGATCTACAAATTTCATGTCGAAAGTTTCTTTTGAATCCTCTTGCATCATGGTGAAAATTTTACTCAAAGTTGTGAAAAAACATGAAGTTTTAAACACTTAGAAAAATTTCTAAGTTAGAAAACTTTGACTTTTCAAAATGAAATCTTGAATTTTTGATTTCTTGATGAATAAGTTTCATATTTTGTCATGTTTTGATGAATTATGATCTTTGACATTGGATTTGACCAAAAAGTCAAAGTTTGACTTTTCAGTGTACAATTGACTTTTGAGCAGTTGATTGAGAATTCACTATCAATCCATTTGATATTGAGCAATGTTTTAGGTCATGACATTAGGTCAAAAATATAAAATTTAACTCTTGAAACCATGCTTCAAACCAATTGACCATTTGCTAGGTCAAAAATCAGAAATTTCCCTTTCTCAGTCAAAACCCTAATTTTGACCATTTTGCCCTTTTGATGATTTGATCAAATTTATTGAGGAATTATGGTACAAACTTTATCAATTGATACATATGAGTTTATAATATTGATGTGGATAAAAAATTATGAAGTTTGATTGTAAACTGGCCAAAGTTGACTTTTTACCCAATAAAGCTGATTTTTAGGTCAACTACTCAATTGACTGAGCAAAAGTGTGATCCAAGGCTTGAAATTTGACATGAGTAATCTTGGGGGTCCATAATGATCCATGAAAATCAAATGAAGCATTTAAAGTTTAATTATCCTTGTGAAGTCTCAAACCCTAATTTTGGTCATTAGTGCTTAAGGAGGTGTCTTGAGCTGATCAACCCCAGTGCAGTCTTGAACCAAGAGAGATATTTGTGAGAAAATATTTGATAAGTGAGAGGGCAAATTTTGGGGTACAACAGCTGCCCCTGTTCAATCTTCTTAAACCTGAAGAGTTAGATTGGCGGATCCTCCATTCGTGACTTGAAGGTGAAAGATGATTGAACACTAGAGTGCCCAGAAATTTGCACTCGAAGATGGATAGTGAATGGGATTATAGATGCCATTTAGAGGAATTTTGTTAAACACTGGAAGAAGTATCAGCACAAATATCTTGTTCATTTATACTAAAACTTGATGTTTTACCTGTGAGAAAAAGAGTTAGTAAAATGCAGATGCCTGCATGATGTTCACCAGATGTGGTATTATGTTAAATGCATATGGTATGCACATGCTATGATGTATGAATGTGAGATGTATGTTTTTGTCCGGGAAAATAAATCCCTGACTGCTGTTGAGGAAATTCTGGGGCGTGGAATCCCTTATTTCCGTTGGGGATGAAGAATATGCATATCTTCAAACTTTGTTGAAAGGATGCTTTCACTGGAGAATATCTCTTGAATGTCAGTTGTTATCTGGTCAGATCCAAGCTTCACAATTTTCTGAGGATGAAGTAGTCAACTGCTATCTGGTCGGATCCAGGCTTTACGACAACTTACTGAGGGAAGATACGAATTAACTGTTATCTAGTCGAATTCCAGGCTTTGCAGAATATTTTCTTGAAATTGAATAGTTATCTGGTCAGGTCCAAGCTTCACAACAACTTGTTGGGGATATGGAAGTTAACTGTTATCTGGTCGGATCCAGGCTTCACAGTAACTTGAAGTGGTAACTACTATCTGGTCGAGTCCAGGTTTCATGGTTTTTTGGAAAGTTGTACTATTATCTGGTCGAGTCCAGACTTCATAGTGTCTCTCTGGGGATCATAGTTAGTTGTTATCTGGTCGGGCTCCAGGTTTCACAATAAACTGTTTGAAAAACTGTTATCCGATCGGGTCCAGGCTTTGCAAATTTCTGAGGTTGATGAGGTCAATTGCTATCTGGTCGGGTCCAGGCTTCACCATAAACTGTTTGGGGATTTAGTTGTTATCTGATCAGTTTCCAGCTTTCATAACGAATCTCTGAGGGTAATTATTATCTGGTCGGATCCAGGCTTCACAACAGCTTGCTTGAAAAGATGAAATTGAAAACTAATATCTGGTCGGGTCCAGGTTCCACAATAATTTATTGGGGCAGAGGCAAACTCTATTGGGGAAAAGAAGTTAAACCTTGGTCGGGTTGAGTCCAGGTTCTTCTATATCTTTGAAGAGTTAGACTATTATCTGGTCGAGTATAGGTTTCATAGTATCTTGAAATTGAGATCAACTGTTATCTGGTCGGGTCCAAGTTTCAGATACTCAAACTGTAATCTGGTCGGGTCCAGGTTTTAGATACTCAAACTGTAATTTGGTCGGGTCCTGGTTTCAGTAATTCACTAGGGATAGTGGCAAACTCTACTGGATAAGAGGAGTTTTTCTAATAATTTTGTAGGAATTAAACTTCTATCTGGTTGAGCCAGGCTTTGGCAATTGAAGAAGTTAAACTATTATCTGGTCGGGTCCAGGTTTCAGTAATAACTTGAAAATTATGCTAATATCTGGTCGGATCCAGGCTTCATAGTATCTTTTTAGAAATATTAAAGGCTTTGTTGATGGCTTTACTGGGGATCAGGTGTTGTGGCCCAATGATTTGCAATAATCTAAAAGGAAAATTCAAACTGGAGAGTGTAGACTCAGTCGGGTAGGACAGACTCAACTTGGGGAGGATACACTCAACTGGGGAGGATATACACAACTGGGGAATAACGGGCTCAGCTGGGGAGGATGGACTATGTCAGGGGAATACAGACTCGTTTGGGGAGGACGTACTCGGCTGGAGAATTTTATGGTTCCTCGATTGTTGTTGGGGAAATAAAACATGTTGGGGAAATAAACCTTGTTGGGGAAATAAACCATGTTGGGGAAATAAACCCTGTTGGGGAAGTAAACCCTGTTGGGAAAGTGAGTTTCTTTTAGGAAGATATCCACGAGGCTTCAACTTGTAAAATCGACTTAGCTTGGAGAGAGAGCTGCCAAGAGATTGAGACTCTAGTCGGGGATTATCCTATGCAAAGAGACTTTGTGAGTAACTTTGTTGAGGAGGATATTAATGGAATAACTCTGTGAAGGTCTTCCCTATTTATTTAAAGAAGTGCCTGTTACTGCTTATGTCATATGTGCCAAACAGTTTTAATTATGTTCATATGCATATGTTCATTCAATTTTAGTCATTGGACAAATTTGCATTCAAAACAAAGACAAACATTTTGCACTTCAAAGTATATTTGTATTGACATTTTTCCCGTGAATAGGCATTTTTGTACAGAGAGATGGAGATCCCAATAAGAGGAAATCGTCGAAAGGAAAAAAAAATTGAGAATGAAAACAAATAGCCATGTGAAATGATCTCGTTGCCTTCCAACTCTATTATTGCCCCAATGTCTTTGAATGTCCCTTGCCGTTGATAGAAGTTGATTAGATTGATCTTGGACCGTTTGGACTTGGACCTTGGTGATAAAATTGATTGTGTTGATTCTATGGGACATAGTTATACGCTTTTAATCCTTAACTTTTTCCTGGACCGCCCTTTCGGTTTTTCAGCCCACCAGGATACCTTTTTTTGCCCAAGTCACCCTTTCGGGTTTTCAACTTGCCAGGTGTACAATCTTTTGCATATATCCCTAATTTTAGCCCAAACCTTTTGGTTTTACGGGATTCCCTTGTTTTGCCTAGGTGTGTCAACCTAACGGGTGTCTTATGCGTAGTATTTTTTAACTATGTCCACGTTTATATGATGTGGGAAATCTTCACCATCCATCGTAGTCAGCATCATGGCATTGCCGGAGAAAACTCTCTTGACAACAAATGGCCCTTCATAGGTGGGAGTCCATTTGCCTCTGGGGTCGCCTTGTGGTAAAATGATGCGTTTTATCACCAAGTCACCAACTTGATATACTCGAGGCTTGATCTTTTTGTTGAAAGCCTTGATCATCTGTATTTGGTACGTCTGACCATGGCAAACAGCAGCTAACCATTTTTCATCAATCAAGTTCAGTTGATCCAATCTCGTTTGAATCCACTCGTCTTCGCCTAGGCCTGCCTCATTCATAATTCTCAGTGAGGGAATCTGAACTTCCATGGGAAAAACAGCTTCCATGCCATAGACTAGAGAAAAGGGAGTTGCCCCAGTTGATGTTCTAGCTGAAGTACAGTAGTCATGTAGAGCAAACGGCAACATCTCATGCCAATCCTTATAGGTTAATACCATTTTCTGCACAATCTTCTTGATATTTTTGTTGGCCGCTTCGACCGCGCCATTCATTTTCGGTCTATACGGAGAAGAATTGTTATGCTTGATCTTAAAATGAGTGCAAAGCTCAGTGATCATAGCATTATTTAGGTTAGTCCCATTGTCGGTGATGATCCTTTCTAGGATACCATAACGACAGATGAGGTTGTGTCTGATGAATCTGGCTACCACATTCTTGGTGACTGAGGCAAATGAGGCGGCTTCGAGCCATTTGGTAAAATAGTCGATAGCAACAAGAATGAAGCAATGTCCGTTGGAAGTGGTGGAGAGATGACTCAAGGAGAGATGACTTTGTATAAAGCATGCTTTATGTGAATGGCAATGGTGCCTTTGTGCCATAAACGGAATGATGCAATGGATAATACTTGAATCACTTGGATAATGGTTCAATCAATTGCGTAAACATCTGATTATGGATAGATTTGCAAGTCAAAAGGCCTGCAAAGTAAGATTATGCATCATGGCATAAGGATTTTGTTATATGTTCTTCAACAAAATGACTTGCAATTCAAGAATGGATGCCCAACTCCAGGCCCTTGAATCTCCTAGCTCAATTATGATAAATTCACGCTCTTGGATGTTTTAGAAAGCTTGAAACATCCTCTATAACTTTCATGTTGGCAATTTTGACAAAATCGTCTTGGAACTATGTGAAAAAATGCCAGGAAGTTAGGATAAAAACCTGACCAAAATCTATTGAAAATTTCTCTAAGTGTTAGATGAAAATGTCATAACTTCATGGGCTTATATGTTCAAATCTAAGCGTCTTTTTGGACATCAACCCTCTAATACAAAGTTGTAGAATTCATCAAGATCTACAAATTTCATGTTGAAAGTTTCCTTTGAATCATTTTGCATCATGGTGAAAAATCAGTATGAAGTTATGAAATAAACATGTATAAAACACTTTAAAAAATTTCTAAGTCTTGAAAAGTTTTGACTTTTCAAATTGACTTTTGACTTTCTTGACTTCTTGATGATTAAGCTTGATATTCTTGAATTTCTTGATGAATTTTGATCTTTGAAACTTAATATTGACCAAAAAGTCAGAGTTTAACTTTTTAGTATACAATTGACTTTTTCATCAGTTGACCAATTTCATCTATCAATCCACTGATATTGAGAAATGTTTTGAGCCATTAAATTAGGTCAACATGTTGTATTTGAATCCTTTAGATTGTACTTTAAGCCATTATATCATGTATTAGGTCAAAAAGTCAACGATCATTCGTTCTTAGTTAAAACCCTAATTTGTGGTCTTAGTGTTTCGGAGGTGATTTTGTCTGATCAATTCTTGAGAATCCTTGAGCATTGGAGATCCTTTGTGAGGAATGTATTGATAAAGAGAGGGAAAATTTTGGGTACAACATATAGCACTATGTAACCGAAAGGCATAACCTTGTAACAAAAAGTGCCTCACTATGTAACAAAAGTAGTCTTCTCCGTGTCTTCAGGTGCCATCTTGATCTAATTATAACCTGAGAAACCATCCATGAAAGAGAATACCTTGTGCTGAGTGGTATTGTCAACCAGAACATCAATATGCGGCATCGGAAATTCATCCTTGGGGCTTGACCTGTTCAGATCTCTGTAATCTACACACATACGTACTTTGCCATCTTTCTTTGGTATCGAGACCACATTTGCAACCCACTAAAGATATGATGTAACATCTAAGAAACATGCATTGAATTTATTCATGACCTTAACCTTGATCTTTTCGGACATCTCAGGATGCATACGATCGACTTTTTGCTTTATTAGAGAACCACCCTCTTTCATTGGCAAACGGTGAACCACAATATCAGTATCGAGCTCTGGAATGTCTTCATATGATCAAGAAAAGATCTCAACATAGTCATGAAACATCTGGGTTAACCTGTTCTTGACACAATCCTCTAAGTTGGCACCTATCTTGACTTCTTTCCTGTCTTTTTCAGTACCCAAGTTTACAACCTTAATTGTCTCTTCATGCAGTTGTATGGCCTTTTTCTCTTGAATTAATAGATTGGAAAGTTCTCCAGGTACTTCATAATCTTCCTACCCTTTATCCTCGACTTGGTGGATCAGATTTTCAAATTCATAAGCGGCAATAGCATAATTGTTATTGTGATAAGGTGGCAGAACCGATTGTTATACTGGTTTTGTGTTTGAATTTGCAAATGTTGTGGTAAGCAAGAATCGCCACCGACTTTTCTTTTATCCAACAAAGGAAAGGGTGAAAAGAACAGAAAAAGAACTTTTGAGAGATTTCTGAGTAAGGGGGGTAGATTATGGAAAGGGAAGGTGTTAGCACCCTTTCCATCTGTAGTTATCTACGGGCTCTTAGATGCTAGCTCATTTGAAAATACCTTGTGCTTTGTGTGTTTTTGAAAAAGTATTTGAAATGCCAATAGTAAGGAGATTTGCTTTATGATAACTCTTGTATAAGTCCTCAAGAGTGTTGATGAAGCACTTTGAAAATGTTTTTGAAAGTGTTTTGTTTATGTGTAAAAGTTTTTTTTGAGCAAGCATCTAACAACTATCTACTTTTACTCGAAAGGGTTATTCTTTTCCTCTTTTCTTTTAGACAGTGATATCCTACTATTAGTGAGTAGGTAGCCCTATCGTTGGATGTTTTGAGGGACAATCGAAGGGATGTTTATAGTCATAAAGGGAATTGGGCAAGAAAATTTAGTAACTACCCTAGGGTTTTTAAGATCATTTTATTGAGGCAACATCTAGAGGGTCATCGAGGGACTTATGATCTTTAAACCGGAGGGTAGCCACTAAAATCTCTCACGTTTCAAGAGATGTGGCTGTTTTCCAAAGGCAACCAAAGTGGGAGTACCCTAAAGGTGCACATGTTAAATTGTGTTATGTTTCAGTTATTTATATTGATATTAGGTTTTCTAGTGTTTGATTATTAAACTCTTACCATACAATCCTATTTGTCATGCATTTAAGCAGTTAATAATTTACAGTAATTTAAAATGCGGAAAGATAAATTCTAAACTATTACAAGGCTTCGGGGAGGGGGGTTAATTACATATCCAAAACTTGGGGGAGAAATAAAGAAAGCAGTAAAAGAGTCCTAGTTAATTCTATTATATCCCATAAAAAGTTACATTAATGATAAACATAACAATGCTAAAATAATAAACGTGCACGAATTGAAAGGACGTTTAAATCCTAAAAAATGAAATCTTTTTTTGTTTGTTTTATAAAAAGAATTGAACTCGAATAAATCCTAAGTCTATTGATTTTAAAATTAAGAAGATGGTTTAAATAAGTATTAATTAATTTAAAAAATTAATTTAATTAAGAACAATGCTAACCTAATGTTTTTATGAGTTTTTATTATTTTTACTGATTAAATAAAAGGACAAAAGAAATAAGTAATAAAAACAAAACAAAAACGTAAATGGGCTTGGATAGCAAATAGAAACAGGGGGTAAGTTTAAAAACGTAGGCCCAGATCAGGAAAGAGGCCCAGGTTTCCTTCTAATCCAATAAGGGAAGCTGCCCTTCGATCCAAGGAGGGGGCAACCTTTCGATCCAACTTGGGAGACTGTTGATAGTTTATGATGGATTGCCTATGGAGGGTACTAGATCTGCAAGAAAATAAAAATAAAAATCATTGCAAGAGGCAGGGATCGAACCCCTGCCTCTGCACACATGCAAAACCTTAACCTTCTCGCCTCTAATTTGAATCCCCTAATCTCAAGTCTGAGCTTATTTTGGCTCGAAACAAACTAAACCCAAAGATTTGAAGGAAATCTCAGATCGTGCCCTAGCAATGGCAGGATCTAATTCAAGTTATACATGTACTATCAATAGCCCTGAACATGAATCAAATGGTTAAAGGTATTAATATGCCATGAAAAAGGAGTTTTTTGTTTTTTTTAAACCCTTACAAATCGAAGATGCGTGGGTCTGTGGCTTTGGGCGTGAAACTGCTTGCTTAGGGCCTGAGAGCCTTCCTGGGAATCTCAGGAGGGGGATAGGATATTTGATTTTGAGTGAGGATTCTTGTAAAGCGTGTTTCTATTTTGATAGCTTTGATGTATTTCTTTGTGTTCTTGATAGGTAATCTATGTGTCTAGGCAATTTGTTATGTCTTGTATTTATAGGGGTGTGGTGGTGGGCGAAAATGGCAAGAATCAACCATTAACCATGGCTTTGAAGGCGGAATAAAAAGTCTTAAAAGGTTACCTTTTGATGATTTTCTACCATTTTGGGTTTTGAGTGAACCAGGACAGGTTTCACCCCACATCTTGGCTTTTAGAATGTTCCCAAGTCTTGTCCTTCGATGGCTTTGAGTTCCAAATCAAATGGCTTAATGCCTCATCATTGTGGCTTCTTCGATTGAGCCACTATCTTCCTTGTTTGCTTGATCTGAAAATTATCCCATTAGCCCAATCAAACTCAGCTCTTGTTCCTTTCAGTCTCTTTTCCTTCAATTCGAACACCTCTTCCTCTTGGCCTGTCGGAGCTTTTTTTTGTCACCTCCTTTAAATGTAGTTGTATTAGTGGATCTTTGATTCCAACTCCCACCTTTTTGCTTGTCTAAAAGAAACAATTTTGCTGCGCATTAGTCCACCTTTGATTGGTGAATACAACTTGTATGCATCAATTGAAGGGTAACCTAAAAGCATCAGAACTTCTCTTCAAACATCCCATACCTGTTCAGGTACATGTTAGAAGCTCTAACTATCCTTCAACCACGCCATGCCTGAAGATGGCATGTTCTTCAAATCATGAGCCTTCCACATGTTTTCTTTGGATAAAATAAAAGCTTTTTGAATTCCAAGTATTCTTCTTTTCGAAGCGTCCCTTCATGCAACATGTCAATCGAAAGGTGTCTTCCTTGTAATGCTTCGAATGACTTCTATTTTAGTGGTTCGAAAATGAACCTTTGGATGGAAATCATACCAGCTTTTCCAATCAAAGGCTTAATAAAATCCTCCTCACATTTTCCTTCGAATTAGCCTTCCTTCGATCCTTCAAATTAGCCTGCATACTGCTATCGAAGTTGCGTCGACCCAAAAGAACTTAGGCATATTTTCAGCCTTTGACCTACACTTTGTCATGCATGCTTCTTTTCTTTCTTGCAGTTGTGACATTACGCTGAGGCATATAGGGTGCCATGAAAATCATTTGAAGCCTTGGAACTCACACATATTTGTGAAAAGTGAAATTAGTTGAAATGCCACTACTTAGGAGGAGAATTATCTGATCAATTCTTGGTCAACCTTAAGCAATTTGGGACCTTAATGAGCATGCTCTGAATAAGATGGGAGGGAAATTTTGGGGTGCAACAGCTGCCCCTGTTCAATCTTCTTAAACCTGAAGATGTAGATTTACTTGTCTGCCTTTCGTGATCTGAAGGTGGAAGATGATTGAACACTAAAGTGCCCAGAAATTTATACTCGTATAAAGTAATGTTGTTGGTTGATGATGTCAGGAATGGGATTACATATGCCATTTGGAGAAGATGACTTAGAGTTGTCGGAGATAGGCTTAAAGATGTCATCCATAGTAGATGTTGACTTCAGAAGAGGTCTCTTTGTGGGGATTCTTGTTCCTGTTATCTGAGGAAGGCTCCACTGGGGAATGTTAATTTTTGTTGTTCTCCCGTTTGAGGAAAACTTTGTGGGGAATAGAGTCTAGGAGCTTTATCTATCCATGGCTCTACTGAGGAGTTATCTCTGGATTGGAGAGATTAAAGTTGGTTGTTTTCTGGTTGAAATCCAGGCTTCATAGTAACTTGCTCGGGAGAATGAAATTAACTGTTATCTGGAAATGTATTAGAAAGAGCCTGTGTGGGGCTACTTCAGGATGAGTCCGTGTTAAACTTCATCTGGAGATATATGAGAAGGAGTCTGTGTAGGGCTGCTTCTGGATGAGTCCATGTTAGACTGCATCTGAAAATTGTAAGAAGGAATCCGTGTAAGATTGCTTTAGGATGAGCCTGTGTTAGGCGGCATCTGGAGATTGAGAGAAGAAACCCGTGTAAGATTGCTTCGTTTAGAAGCCAATTTCGATCATAAGGTCTTCAAAAATGCGGATTTATCAAGTATTTTTGTACAGAAAATTTGTGACAGAAGTTTATTTGCGTCATGTTTAGAAAATCATAACTTGGTCGATTTTCATCGTATCGAGCTGGTTCCGGCGCCAAAATTTCACAAATTGAGTTGCCTACATTTTCGCAGGAGGTATAGAGTTTGAAAGGTACCCAAAAGGCCTTCGTTTCTTCCCAGAGTGCGCATGACGCGCCACAAATCATGAATGTTGAATATTATTTCATCTGGATCAAAACTTTGAAAATTCATAACTCGGTCAATTTTTATTGGATCAGGCCCATATTTTTACACAAGGTCAATGACTCAGAGATCTATAATTTTTCTTCCAAAGTCGAGACCAGTTTCTACTCCGATTAATACTAGTTTTTTTATTGAAGAACGTGTCAGAATTGACACTGGAGCCCAAAATAAGTTTGTCTGAGGTGAAACTTCCAAAATTCATAACTAATTCACTGTTTATCCGATTGAGCCCATTTTTAGACAGAAGTTTGTTCTCGATGTCGGCTGTATTTTGTTTTCACATTTAAACTTCAAAAAATGCACTTAAGTCCTTACGATCTAGCCTGGAATGTGTCATACTTAAGTGAATAAAAATTTGCACTATTGTTTGTGGTTATTGGAGGCCCAATTGCACAAATACCATATCTTTGCTCTAATTTCCATTATATAATCTCATTATTTTCACATAAATAAGACACGAAAAAAAACCTTTGTCACAACCTTGTCAAAATATCAAAATCTTTCAAGAATCCTAGAAATCTTGAAATCCTTGTTACAAATCTCCATCTCACTACAAACAAGTCATTCTTGCTACAAACCCCCATCTCACTACAAAAAAGCCATCTCATTCTCTAGTAAGGGTAAGGTTTATTTGATCTCCATGATCAAAAGGGTGTAGAAGTATACATACATGCCATATCGATTTTATCATTACAAAATTTTATATATTTGCTTTCTTTGTATTTCATGATATAGTAATTTATTTAATGTGTTCATGAGATTCAACGATGCAGATTTAGACCATCTAATGGTCCCATGCATGGTTATTATAAAACACTGAGGCCGAATGATAACAACAACTAATGCATGGAAAGGCAGACATCCTTAGGAGGTTAATGGCGTGGGTTCAACACCCACCCCTATTGGTTTTGGTTTTCTTCCATTCTATTTATCCTTTTACCTATTTTCCTTCTTTCTATTTAAAACCTTTTTCATAAAACCTAACATTTTTCACAAACCTTTGATTTTTCATAATAAACTCGAATAATTAATTTTAGGTTTTTTAATTTAATTTTAGGTATTAAATTAATTTTTGGTTCAACATCCACCCCTGACATTTGCATTATTTATATTTTCTAACTCTATTTTCGATTGATGCTTCTTCCCCTATCTATTTTTTGGCAAACTTAATTCTTTTTTGTTAATCATTAAACATAATCTTTTTTTTTAACTTTTTATTATTAATTAAAATTAATTAGGTTTTAGGTTTTTTTTAATTAACCGTTTTTACAAAATCAACCTTTTTTATTATTAATTAAAGTTAATTAGGTTTTAGGTATTTTTAATTAACTTTTTTTCAAAATTAACATTTTTTATTAATTAAAATTAATTAGGTTTTTTAGGTTTATTTAATTAATTATCATAAATCATTTTTTTCATAAAAAATCACCAAAACATTTTCTTTGCTATTTTCATCTTATTTTTATAAAGTGTATAGGGCGCGTTTAACTTTAATAGCGTAGCTTTATTTTTCCCGCTTTTTTATCATTATCATGTAATTGCTTCAGGGATGTAATAGTTTTAGGATTTCTTTTCCGCACTCTTCACAATTATGTAACTGCCCCAAAGTTCTGTAATAGCCTAGGTTTACATTTTCGCCTTTACCTTCAGCTACTATATTTTATGCAATGCTTAGATTAATAGGATTGTATAGAAAGATAAAAATGAACGATAGAAAATCCTAATTTCAAGATAAATAACCGAACTGAATCTTTTGCATACTTGTACCTCTAGGGAAACCTCACTTGTTGCCTTCAGAAAAACAATGGTCGTGTCCCTCGAACATAGGGATACCCTTAGCAAAGACCCTCGGTTAAAGTCATCATAAAGAACATAGTCCCTCAATGTCCCTTGAGTTGCCAACGAGAAATGATCTTGTCCCTCGATGTTGCCTACAAATATATGATGACAGTCCCTTCGAACTGCTAAGGTATCCCTATATGTTGCCTTCTATGATAATAACAATGACCCGCGCCTGTCTCTCATACATCCTAAGATAGGTCTACCTACTCACTAATAGTAGGATAGCAATGTCAAAGGTTAGGAGGAAAAGAATGACCTTTTCGAGTATAAGTAGATAAGTTCTTAGATGCTTGCTAAAAACAACTTTTTGCACCTACACAAAAATATTTCAAAACACTTTCAAAAACATTCGCCTTATCAACACTCTTGAGGACTGATACAAGAGTTATCACAAAGCAAATCGCCGCACTAAGGCATTTTCAAAACAATTTTCAAAACACACAAAGCACAAGTAATTTTCAAAACATGAGCTAGCATCTAAGAGCCCGTAAATAACTACAGATGGAAAGTGTGCTAACACCTTCCCTTTCCATAATCTACCCCCCCCCCCCCCCCCCCCTTACTCAGAAAACTCTCGAAAGGACTTTTTTCTTTTCTTTTCATCCTTTCCTTTGTTGGATAAAAGACAAGTCAGTGGCGACTCTTGCTTATCATGATATTTGTGAATACAAAATGTAAACCAGTATTAATAGTCAGTTCTGTCACGGTATCAAAAAATTGGCGACTCTAATTGGGATATTATAAAGTGGGGTTACCTTAGAGTTTTAGTTCATCATTTTTAAAATGCTTTATTGTGTGTTTACTTGCTTTATCTTTGAGGGTTTGTTGGGGGTATTCTTATAAAGATCCTACACCCGAATCTGGGGCACCTTTTAGGTAAGTAGCAATAAATCATGGAGGTTGTATGGCGTAGACCGATACGGATGAAGTAGTGGCTACGTTAGCGCGATACTCTGGATTGTACTAATGTTCCTTGAGTAAGTCAAGGATAACATTAGGCTTCCTCATAGTGTCACTAAGCACTAACTGACCTTTAGAACCTTTAATCGACTCATCCTATCCATTAGGAAGTAGTGAGATAACCGGCTTTGGTTCCGACCGAAGATTGGTTGATACTCGATACTACACTCATTGAGACTGAACTTTTGGGATTTTTTGGCTGCAATACTTCAGTGCGGGAGCTGAAACAATTCCTGATGGGAAGGTCAATGATATTGAGACTCCTTAGAACCGGATTACTATTAATAGGATAGGTTGAGCCATCTGAACATTCAAGAGGGTACTTACCTTAAACCTCATGCAAGCCTTTGAACCTAAGGTCTATTGTGTGATTTGCTTGTGTTTATCTATGATTTAAGCATAATCATGACATCATAAACATCATGACATTCATATATACTAACCATTTCAAGGATCTCAAGGGCCTGTGATGCAGGTTATGATAAAGCACACGTCTAGCAAGGGGCAAGGGGATTTATTTTCCTCTAACCAATGCCTTCAAAAGACCAAAACACGACAACTTGAGTCAGGAGCTATGACCCACTCAATATGGTGAGATTAACTCTTGTAGAAGTACCTTCAAACGATACGAAAGTTCTACAGTCAAGGTCACAGTTCAACTCCTAACATCTTCTTGTGTTTACCCCACGAGATCCTTGAAAACATTTACATATCATACATGTCATTGCATAACAGGTATTCCAGGTACAAGCTTCTTATCCCTTCGTTGTTTATTTCAGCAAGAAGAAATGTCTCTTGAACAAACAGTAAAAGACCTTCAAGCTCAAAATGCTCAGTTTCAAAAAATGTTCGTGGCTTTGGCCCAGGGTTAGGAAGAACTGAAAGCTCTCGTCATCAAAGAGAAGAAGAAGAAGGCAAAGAAACCGGTTGGCATCCTGGATATAGGAAGAAGATTCAGAGGACCGGTTAAAGGAGCTCTAGATCTTTCAACTCCATCAAATAAGGGGGATAATCATGAAGAAGATAGCAACCCGGAGGATGATGAAGACGAAGCTGATTATTCTAAGGAGCAATATCCTCCTGCTGATGATAAATACAAACAACTGGAGGATCGTCTCAATGCTATGGAGATTCAGCATATACCTGGCTTGAACTTTTAAGAATTAAGGATGGTTTCTGGCGTGATCATCCCACCAAAATTCAAGGTTCCCACGTTCGCCAAATATGATGGGGTTTCCTGTCCTAAACTTCACTTGAGATCATATGTCAGAAAGATCCAGCCTCACACTGCTGACCGGAAGTTATAGGTCCATTTTTTCCAAGAAAGTTTAGCTGGAATACAATTGGAGTGGTTCTATCAGCTAGAAAGAACAGACATTCATACCTGGGAAGACTTGGCTTCTGCTTTCTACAAGCAGTACCAATACAATTCTGACCTCGCTCCAACTCGTACACAACTTCAAAGCATGTCTATGGCTTCTAGCAAAGGCTTCAAAGAAAATGCCCAGAAATAGAGGGATCTAGATGGCAGGGTACAACCTCCTCTGAATGATCGGGAAATGGTAGATATGTTTATGGGCACTCTGGCAGGCCTGTTCTTTAATCTGCTGATTGGGAGTTTCTCATTTGGGTTCACAAAGATGGTTTTGATTGGATAAAGGATCAAAAGTGGTATCAAGAGTGGGAAGATCCCGATGGCTGAATCTTCTAATGCTGAGAAGAATCCATTTGCTGGTAAGAGGGAAGCCAGTGTTGTGTATGGCCAGAAGGGTCATAATAAGGCAGACGACCACAATCAATTTGTGGGGGAAATATTGGTCTCTAATCCTACGTCTATGCAAGGACACCAACGGGGGAATTAGCGTAAAGAGGTCACGCCTAAGAGACAATTCACCAGAATCAACATGTCACTAGCTTAAGCGTTACAACACATGTTGAAGGCTGAGTTGATTACGTTAAAGGCTCCTCTGTGAAATACCAATACTTATGCTCCTAGTTACCACCCCGACGAAAGGTGTGCATACCATTCTGATAGTCCTGGACATGATACAAATGGCTGCTGGGATCTGAAGAATAAAATTCAGGATATGATTGACGCCAAAGAGATTGAATTCGACCCTCTAGAGACTCACAAAGTGATCACTGCTCCTAGGCCAAATCATTGAGAACGTCCAGTTCACTTTTCATTTTTCATTTGTAATTTCATTTGTTGTTCAAACAATTACTGTCATGCCAAACTTTGGTTTTCCCATTAATGCATCGCATATGTTTGTCTAGAATGATTTCATTATTTTATTTAAACTATTTTCTTGCTTCCTTTATGTGATATTCAACTCTTGATTAAAAAGCTATAAGCATTTAGAGGGAGGATGACGAAAAAGATACCACAATCTCACACAGTGTGCTTTTGAACAGACCTTGTTGACGATGTACATACGTTGTTTCAAATCCCAAACAGTGGAGTTATAATGAAGATAATCCCTAGTCAACCTCTTTGAGCCTAAGAAGTAGGAGTTTTTCTTTTCACACAAATTAAAACCCTTAATCATAACCTGGGGCAGGGTAGTTTCTCATTCAATTCAGATGCGCATTCAGTCGCAATCTTCTGCTTCGTACACAATGAATTGCATCGAAGACGTCCTTCCAAATCAAAAGACGGTGATAGGTTCCGCGTAATCATCAAAGTAAGCATTCATTATCTCTCAAAATAAAAGCCCATTAAGTCAAAACTTGCGAAGGAGACTTAAGAGAAATTGGGGCATCCTGCTGACTGTAATCACAAAAGAAACAGTTCATACAAAATATCGGGATAATAAAATCAAAAAAGGAGGTTCCTACAAATCCTCAACAAAAATAAAAGGCCACAAAAATGATTGCCTTCTCAAACAAACGTTCAATTTCCGAACCATCACCGGAATATCGGGGCTAACATTCCAAAACTCAAATGGGATTCGAAATGCACAATTAACTGAGCATAGGACTGAAGAACATCACGAAGAATGGGTGGGTACAAATAAATTTTGAGCCTTTATCCTTTGTTTCTTAAACCATGAACCATGCCACGTTACAACCCTTAAAAGTCCTAGCTGGAGCATGGGTTAGTTCGAGAGCATACTGTTACAAAGGTATCCTGACTCATGTAAGGATTTCTATAAATCATGAGTTGATATCACCCTCTGGCAAAATTTGTTTTACTGAAAAAATGAATTTTCAAAAACTTCAAGACAAGCATAAACTTTGCATTATTTGAATATCTTTGTTTTCATATAGTTATCTGTTCGATAACAAATAAATTCACATGACGAATATCTAGTGAACAAAAACTTTCTCAATGAAAAGGTTCACCTCAAGTGGAAAAACACTTCCAACCAAGGGGCACGGCATGATCATTGTCCATCACCTGGGGTAGTCAAGTCAAGATTCAAGGAATCTCTCGAAAATTCCAAATAGCCAGAGGCAGATCTCCATTTGAATCACTTGGGGCATTAGACATGAATTCCATCAATGAATATCGTGCAATCAAGCAAAATTAATGTTCCCCAGCGGATTTCTTATCAAAAACAATTAAACAGGAATTCCCAACGGAAACATTCTAAATAAACCAAGTCCTCTTCTATAAAACGGTTCAGGTACGATCCAGAGACTGATGTTATCCTGATACTTATTCCAGACTTCTCTTCTAGAAACAGTTAAGGTACGATCCAGAGACAAATGTTATCCTGATACTTATTTAGATTCTCTTCTAGAAACAGTTCAGGAATGATCCAGAGATGGATATCATTTTGGTACTTACTCCAAATTATCCCCTAGAAACGGTTCAGGTATGATCCAGAGACGGGTGTTATCCTGGTACTTATTCCAGATTTCTCTTCTAGAAACAGTTCAGGTACGATCCAGAGACGGATGTTATCCTGATACTTATTTAGATTCCCTTCTAGAAAAAGTTCAGATATGATCCAGAGACGGATGTCATTCTGACACTCATTCAACACATGTCTCAAGTACAGTTCAGATACGATCCAGAGATGGGTGTCATTCTGACACTCATTCAACACATGTTTCAAGTACAGTTCAGATACGATCCAGAGACGGATGTCATTCTGACACTCATTCAACACACGTTTCAAGTACAGTTCAGATACGATCCAGAGACGGATGTCATTATGACACTCATTCAACACATGTTTCAAGTACAGTTCAGATACGATCCAGAGACGGATGTTATTCTGACACTCATTCAACACATGTTTAAAGTACAGTTCAGATACGGTCCAGAGACGGATGTCATTCTAACACTCATTCAACACATGTTTCAAGTACAGTTCAGATACGATCCAGAGACGGATGTCATTCTGACACTCATTCAACACATTTTTCAAGTACAGTTCAGATACGATCCAGAGACGGATGTCATTCTGACACTCATTCAACACATTTTTCAAGTACAGTTCAGATACGATCCAGAGACGAATGTCATTCTGACACTCATTCAATACATGTTCCAAATACAATTCAGATACGATCCAAAGACGGATGTAATTCTGACACTTATTTCAACACATCTTCAAGTACAATCACGACATAGATCCACCCACAAAATCTCTGCAGGTACTTTCTCCAGCAGGTACAGGGGAAGAAACGTCCTGATGCAAAGTCATCGCGGCATCCTCAGTGAATTACCTTCTCCCGTAAAGTTCCCTCAGAGAGGTTAAATCAAAGATCCCCAGTTGAGTTTTACAAATCTCAAATAGTTTATAAATCCACATCCCTGATAGAGTTTATTTCTCTAGCTGCGGAAGTTCATCCCCCAACAGAGTTTATTTCTCTACATTGGTAAGATCTTATAACAAAGCATCTTCTCCCCGGCATAACATTCTCAAGCAGAAGTCAAAGATCCCCGACAGAGTATCCTAAAACTGAAAGTGGAAATCCCCAGCAAATCATCTCCAATCATCTCCCCAGCGAAAATGAAGGAACCACTTTCCTCATCTACCAAACAATAGTTCGAGATTCAGCTTCCTAGTACTCTCCAGCGGCAGTCAGAGACTTATTTTCCCAGACTAGGAAATGTCACAACAGCATTTCATGTTCATACATCATGGCACGCGAATACATATTGCATACAACATAATCTCATTTATTTTGAGAAATCATTATACAATGCATTTCATACATCATGACATTGTATACAACTAATTCTTTACCTTTTTCAGGAAATATCAATCAACAAACATCATTAACTACTTATATGGCCTGACAGTCTTCTCAAAGGCTACATCTGACGAAGGTCTATTTCAGCATTTTCCTCAGAAAGATGATTCAACCAATGCCGGTTCAGTTTAATCAATGATTTATTCTAATTCTTTTCCGATAGACACTTTCTCTGGTTCAGTTAAATTGACCATAAGATTTCTCTGATTCTTTTCCAGTTAAAGTTTATTCAAGACTTCTGCTGGTTCAGTTTAAACCCATCAATGGTTTATTCTGATTTCGTTCCGGTAGACACTTTCTCTGGTTCAGATAAATCGCTCCAAAGATTTATTCTGATTCTTTTCCAGTTAAAGATTATTCAAGACCTCTACTGGTTCAGTTTAAACCGATCAATGGTCTATTCTGATTCCGTTCTGGTCGACACTTTCTCTGTTTCAGATAAATCACTCCAAAGATTTATTCTGATTCTTTTCCAGTTAAAGATTATTCAAGACCTCTGCTGGTACAGTTTAAACCGATCAATGGTCTATTCTTATTCCATTCCGGTAGACACTTCCTCTGGTTCGGATAAATCGCTCCAAAGATTTATTCTGATTCTTTTAAAGTTAAAGTTTATTCAAGACCTCTGATGGTTTAATTTAAACCGATCAATGGTTTATTCTGATTTCGTTCTAGTAGACACTTTCTCTAGTTCAGATAAATCGCTCCAAAGATTTATTCTGATTCTATTCCAGTTAAAGATTATTCGAGATCTCTACTGGTTCAGATAAATCGCTCCAAAGATTTATTCTGATTCTTTTCCAGTTTGAAATCAAGCATAGACTCGCTCTAATATTCCTATAAAAAATCACCTGTGGATGGCATCTTTAAGCCCATCTCCGACAACTCTCTGTCATCTTTTCCAAATGGCATCTGTAAGCCCATTCTCGACATCATCAACTATCATTGTTACTCCATTCGAGTGCAAATTTCCGTGCACTCTAGTGTTCAATCATCTTTCACCTTCAGATCACGAAAGGCAAACAAGCCAATCTAAATCATCAGGTTTAAGAAGATTGAACATGGGCAGCTGTTGTACCCCAAAATTTACCCTCTTACATTTCATTATTACATACACACATATCATTGGTTTTATGGTTATGGAATCAAGGTATATTTAGCTAGCTTCTTCAGGTTACAAGTGACGTTTATTTCGCCAATGGATGTTCTTAGAGTATTTTCCATGCTGAAGATCAGTTTGCTGTTTCGCAATGATTCGGGGTTCAAAGATTCACAAGTCCAACCCAGCGCGTCATATTCAGGTGTTCTTTCTCCAAGATATCCCTAATAACATATTCTCAAATTCAGGTTCGTCTCGAGAGCCAATTATTTAAAGAGACTCTCAAAATGTGCAATTTTTCTCGAAGAAATATGGTGAAAAAGTGTGCTGAAAGTGCAGTTTTTACGTAATAAATAATTCATAACTTGAAGATCGTGGCTCATTTTGAACCCGTTACCGTGGCTAAAATTTAGTCTTGATGTCATATACGTTTTCATCTCTCAAGGCTGGAAGCGAATTTCGATCAGAAGGTCTTTAAAAATGCGGATTTATCAAGTATTTTCATATAGAAAATTTGTGACAGAAGTTTATTTGCGTCATGTTCAGAAAACTATAACTTGGTCGATTTTCATCGTATCGAGCAGGTTCCGGCGCCAAAATTTCAAAAATTGAGTTGGCTACATTTTCACAGGAGGTATTGAGTTTGAGCAGTATCCAAAAGGCCTTCGTTTTTTCCCAGAGTGCACGTGACGCGCCGAAAATCATGAATCCTGAATATTATTTTATCTGGGTCGAAACTTTGAAAATTCATAACTCGGTCAATTTTTATCGGATCGGGCCCATCTTTTTACACAAGGTCAGTGACTCATAGATCTATAACATTGCTTCCAAAGTCAAGACCGGGTTCTACTCCTATCAATACCAGTTTTTTATTGAAGAACGTGTCAGAATTAACACTGGAGCCCAAAATAAGTTTGTTTGAGGCGAAACTTCAAAAATTCATAACTAATTCACTGTTTATCCGATTGAGCCCATTTTCAGACAGGAGTTTGTTCTCGATGTTGGATTTTTTTTTTAACATTTCAACTTCAAAATTGCACTTAAGTCCCTGAGATCTAGCCTGAAATGTGTCATACTCAAGTGAATAAAAATTTGCACTATTGCTTGTGGTTATTGGAGGCCCAATTGCACAAAGCCCATATCTTTGCTCTAATTTACATTATATAATCTCATTCTTTTCACATAAATAGGACACGAAAAAACCTTTGCCACAACCTTGTTAAAATATCAAATTCTTTAAAGAACCCTAGAAATCTTGAAATCCTTGTTACAAATCCCCATCTCACTACAAATAAATCATCCTTGTTACAAACCCTCATCTCACTACAAACAAGTTATCTCATTCTCTAGTAAGGATAAGGTTGGTTTGATCTCCATGATCAAAAGAGTGTAGAAGTATTTGTACATGTCATATCAGTTTTAACATTACAAAATTTCATATATTTGCTTTCTTTGTATTTCATGATATAGTAATTTATTTAATGTGTTCATGAGATTCAACGTTGCAGACTCAGACCATATAATGGTCCCATGCATGGTTATTATAAAACACTGAGGCCGAATCATAACAACAACCAATGCATAGCAAGGTAGACATCTTGAGGAGGTTAAGGGCGTGGGTTCAACACCCACCCCTATTGGTTATGGTTTTCTTCCATTCTATTTATCCTTTTACCTATTTTCTTTCTTTCTTTTTAAAACCTTTTTCATAAAACCTAACATTTTTCACAAACCTTTGATTTTTCATAATAAACTCGAATAATTAATTTTAGGTTTTTTAATTTAATTTTAGGTTTTAAATTAATTTTTAGTTCAACACCCACCTCTGACATTTGCATTATTTGTATTTTCTAATCCTATTTTTCGTTGATGCTTTTTCCCCTATCTATTTTTTGGCAAACTTAAATCTTTTTTGTTAATCATTAAACATAAGCTTTTTTTTAAACCTTTTATTATTAATTAAAATTAATTAGGTTTTAGTTTTTTTTAATTAACTGTTTTTTCAAAATTAACCTTTTTTTGTTATTAATTAAAATTAATTAGGTTTTAGGTATTTGAATTAACTTTTTTCAAAATTAACATTTTTTATTAATTAAAATTAATTAGGTTTTTTAGGTTTATTTAATTAATTATCATAAATCATTTTTTTCATAAAAAAACATCAAAACATTTTTTTTGCTATTTTCATCTTATTTTTATAAAGTGTATAGGGCGCATTCAACTGTAATAGCGTAGCTTTATTTTTCTCGCTTTTCTTATCATTATCACGTAATTGCTTCCGGGATGTAATAGTTTTAGGATTTCTTTTCCGCATTCTTCACTATTATGTAACTGCCCCAAAGCTCTGTAATAGCCTAGATTTACATTTCCGCCTTTACCTTCAGCTACTATATTTTATGCAATGCTTAGACTAATAGGATTGTATAGAAAGATAAAAATGAACGATAGAAAACCCTAATTTCAAGATAAATAGCCGAACTGAATCATTTGCACACTCGCACCTCTAGGGTAACCTCACATGTTGCCTTCGGAAAAACAATGGTCATATCCCACGAACGTAGAGATACCCTTAGCAAAGATCCTCGGTTAAAGTCATCATAAAGAACATAGTCCCTCAATGTCCCTCGAGTTTCCTACGAGAAATGATCTTGTCCCTCGATGTTACCTATGAATATATGATGACAGTCCCTTCGAACTGCTAAGGTATCCCTATATGTTGCCTTCTATGAGCATAACAATGAGCCGCACCTGTCCCTCATACATCCAACGATAGGGCTACCTACTCACCAATAGTAGGATAGCACTGTCTAAAGGTTAGGAGGAAAAGAACGACCTTTTTGAGTATAAGTAGATAAGTTCTTAGATGCTTGCTCAAAACAAATTTTTGCACCTACACAAAAATATTTCAAAACACTTTCAAAAACATCTGTTTGTCAACACTCTTGAGGACTGATACAAGAGTTATCACAAAGTGAATCGCTGTACTAAGGCATTTTCAAAACAATTTTCAAAACACACAAAGCACAAGCAATTTTCAAAACATGAGCTAGCATCTAAGAGCCCGTAGATAACTACAGATGGAAAGGGTGCTAACACCTTCCCTTTCTATAATCTACCCCCCTTACTCAGAAAACTCTCGAAAGGACTTTTTTTTTGTTCTTTTCATCCTTTCCTTTGTTAGATAAAAGAAAAGTCGGTGGCGACTCTTATTTACCACGACATTTAGGAATACAAAATGCAAACCAGTATTAATAGTCGGTTCTGCCACCGTATCACAATCAGCATGTCAGGATGGAGAATAGTATGAGGTACATCTCTCTCGGAAATAGGTTTCATAATCATAGGTAGGATGGTGGCGTAAGGCATCATGAGATTTTGAGCGCGTGCTCACACCCACTTAAGATAAGGCTCCAAAGGGATGGAAGTTTTATGCCCCAATATCTGGCTATCCACTTTTTTCACCATGCCCCAAGCTCGAATGAACCTCTGACGGTACCCTTGGACATTATTCTCATTGTCAAATGTAGTTCCTTGAACCAGTGCATCATGAGGACCGTCCCTCCTAGCATACCTAAATTATCATAATGCCAAACAAGGGTTATAAGTGATTCCTCGCCTAACGCCTAGGAGAGGGACATTAGGGAATTCCCCAAAGTGATCAATGATGGTAACGTCTTCCACAGATCGAGGGCACTAGTGAATATCTGAACGTGTGAGGGACATCAACCTATTAGACCACCTCATGCCTTGCTCATTCTTCAACACATATTTAGGTAGGTGTGAAATAAACCACCTAGCCAACAAAGGAGTGCAACTCATAAGGTTCCCTCTTCTCTTTATGGTGCGAGTGTGAAAAGAGTTAAAATGTCTCCAAGTAAAGTAGGCACCGAGTTACAAGACATAAAAACTTTAACCGTATTCACGTCCATGAGTTGGTTCGGATTAGGGCACAGTACCATCCCATAGATGAGAAGGGCCAACACCTCTTCAAAGGCTTGTAAATCCAAATTATCCCAAAAATAGTGAGCTTTCTCAAATAAAAACTTGGCTAGAAACCCTTTGACACCGCTTCTTGTTTCCCAATTTGCCACAACGTCGGACCGTTGTAAGTATAGAGCTTGAGAAATCTCCTTAGGTTTTGGGTCTCTTTCCATACTGTTGAAGGGTAATTGATTAAGAATTGGCACTCCCAATAACTGATAAAACTCTTCCATGGTAGGCACCAACTGGTAATCGGGAAATGTAAAGCAATGGTGTAAAGGGTCAAAGAACTGAAAGAGAACTTTCACCATGTCTTCATCAGGGCTTGAGGTGACCAAATTGAGGAGTCAACCATGTCTTTTTGTGAATGAAGAATTCTCAGGAACCCTTGATGCCAACTCTTTAAGTTGAGGAGGCACCCTTACGAGGTTGACTTGGATAGTATTTCTGCGAGTGGGAGCCATGTCCTACAAAACAGACACAAAGATAAGTCCTAAAAATTCGTGAAATGATTAGTGTGATATGCCATGTTATGATGTCATGATGTTATGTGCAAACAAATATATACAAGCACACAAATAGATCCTTATGTTTAGGCTTGCATTCATTCCACAGGTAAGTACCCTCCTGAAGTATAGTTGGTTCAACCTGTCCTAGAAAGTAACCGGGTTCTAGGGAATCTCAATATCACTGATCTTTCTTCATCGGGCATTGTTTCAGCACAAGCCTCTTTACTAGCAACCGAAATATCCTGGAAGTCCGATCTCAATAAGTGTAGTATCGAGTATCGACCAACTTTAGACTGCACCAAAGATAGATATTTCACTACTTCCTAATGGCCAAGTTATTCAATTAAAGGTTCTAAGGTCAGTTGGTGCTTCATGAGCGGCCCCGTATTCTCCTTGGCTACTCAATGTCTACTAATACCAACAAATATGTCACGCTAACATAGCTATCATTTCAACCGTGTCGTTATACCCTGCACAGTCCCCATGATCTATTGCTACTTACCTAAAAGGTGCCCCAATCCGGGTGTAGGATCTTTTAGTAACAACCCAAACAATCTCTCAAAGATAAAGCAAACAAAACACACAATGAAAGTAAATTAAAATGAACTAAGCTCTAAGGTAACCCGAATTTTTATATTTCCCCAGCAGAGTCGCCAGTTCTGTGATACAGTGACAGAACTGACTGTTATACTGGTTTTGCATTTGTATTCGCAAATGTTTCAGTAAGCAAGAGTCGCCATTGACTTTTATTTTATCTAACAAAGGAAAGGGTGAAAAGAACATAAAAAGACCTTTCGAGAGTTTTCTGAGTAAGGGGATAGATTATGGAAAGGGAAGGTGTTAATACCCTTTCCATCTATAGTTATCTACAGGCTCTTAGATGCTAGCTCATTTGAAAATACCTTGTGCTTTGTGTTATTTCAAAAAAGTATTTGAAATGCCAATAGTAAGGCGATTTTCTTTATGATAACTCTTGCATTAGTCCTCAAGAGTGTTGATAAAGCGTTTTGAAAATGTTTTTGAAAGTGTTTTATGTATGTGTAAAAGTTTGTTTTTGAGCAAGCATCTAACAACTATCTACTTTTACTCGAAAGGGTTGTTCTTTTCCTCTTTTCCTTTAGACAGTGTTATCCTACTATTAGTGAGTAGGTATCCCTATTGTTGGATGTTTTGAGGGACAATCGAAGGGACGTTTATAGTCACAAAGGAAACTGGGCAAGAAACTTTAGTAACTACCCTAGGGTATTTAAGATCATTTTACTGAGGCAACGTCGAGAAGGTCATCGAGGGACTTATGATCTTTAAACCGGAGGGTAGCCACTAAAATCTCTCAGGTTTCAAGAGATGTGACTGTTTTCTGAAGGCAGCCAAATTGGGAGTATCCTAAAGGTGCGCATGTGCAATTGTTATGTTTCAGTTATTTATCTTGATATTAGGTTTGCTAGCGTTTGGTTATTAAACTCTTGCCATACAATCCTATTAGTCATGCATCTAAGTAGTTAATAATTTGCAAGAATTTAAAATGTGGAAAGATAAATTCTAAACTATTACAAGGCTTCGGGGAGGGGGATTAATTACATATCCAAAACTTGGGGGAGAAATAAAGAAAGTAGTAAAAAAAGTCTTAGTTAATTCTATTACATCCCATAAGCAGTTACATTAATGATAAAAATAACAATGCTAAAATAATAAACGCGCGCAAATTGAAAGGAAGTCTAAATCCTAAAAAATGAAATCTTTTTTTGTTTGTTTTATAAAAAGAATTGAATTCGAATAAATCCTAAGTCTATTGATTTCAAAATTAAGAAGATGGTTTAAATAATTATTAATTAATTTATAGAATTAATTTAATTAAGAAAAATGCTAACCTAATGTTTTTATGAGTTTTTATTATTTTTGCTGATTAAATAAAAGGACAAAATAAATAAGTAATAAAAACAAAACAAAAACGTAAATGGGCTTGGACAACAAATAGAAATAGGGGGGTAAGTTTAAAAACGCAGGCCTGGATCAGGAAAGGGGCCCAGGTTGCCTTCTGATCCAATAAGGAAAGTTGCCTTTCGATCCAAGGAGGGGGAGGCCTTTCGATCCAACGAGAGAGACTGTTGATAGTGTATGATGGATTGTCTGTGGAGGGTACTGGATCTGCAAGAAAACAAACAGAAAAATCATTGTAAGAGGCATGGATCGAACCCCTACCTCTGCATACACACAACACCTTAACCTTCTCGCCTCTAATTCGAATCCCTTGATCTCAGGTATGAGCTTATTTTGGCTCGAAACAACCTAAACCCAGAGATTCGAAGGAAATATTAGGTCATGCCCTAGTAATGGCACGATCTCATTCACGTTATACTTGTACTATCAATAGCCCTGAACATGAATCAAACGGTTAAAAGTATTAATATGCCATGAAAATGTCGTTTTTGGTTTTTTTGAAAACCCTTACCAATCGAAGATGCGTGGATCTGTGGCTTTGGGCGTGAAACTGCTTACTTAGGGGCCTGAAAGCCTTCCTGGGAATCTAAGGAGGGGGATAGGATATTTGGTTTTGAGTGAGGAGGCCTGCAAAGTGTGCTTCAATTTTGACAGCTTTGATGTATTTCTTTATGTTCTTTATAGGTAATCTCTATGTCTAGGCAATCTATTATGTCTTGTATTTATAGGGGTGTGGTGGTGGGAAAAAATAGCAAGAATCAACCATTAACCATGGCTTTGAAGGCATAATCAAAAGTCTTAAAAGGTTGCCTTTTTTGATGATTTTCTACCATTTTAGGTTTTGAGTGAACCTGGACAGGTTTCACCCCACATCTTGGCTTTTCGAATGTTCCCAAGTCTTGTCCTTCGATGGCTTTGAGTTCCAAATCGAATGGCTCAAGGCCTCATCATTGTGGCTTCTTGGATTGAGCCATTATCTTCCTTGGTTGCTTGATCTAAAAATTATCCCATTAGCCCAATCGAACTCAGCTCTTGCTCCTTTTAGTCTCCTTTCCTTCAATTCTAACACCTTTTCCTCTTGGAATGTTGAAGCTTTGTTTTGTCATCTCCTTCGAATGTAGCTATATAGGTGGCTCTTTGATTCCACTTCCCACCATTTTTCTTGTCTACAAGAAACAATTTTGTTGCGCATTAGTCCACCTTCGATTGGTTAATACAACTTGTATGCACCAATCGAAGGGTAACCTAAAAGCATCAAAACTTCTCTTCAAACATCCCACACCTGTTCAGGTACATGTCAGAAGCTCTAAATGTCCTTCGACCACGCCATTCCTGAAGATTGCATGTCATTCTAATTACGAGCCTTCCACATGTTTTCTTTGGATAAAATAAAAGCTTTTTGAATTCCAAGTATTCTTCTTTTTGAAGCGCCCCTTCAGGCAACATGTCAATCGAAAGGTGTCTTCCTTGTAATGCTTCAAATGACTTCTATTTCAGTGGTTCGAAAACGAACCTTTCGATGGCGCTCATTACCAGCTTTACTAATCGAAGGCTTCATAAAAGCCTCCTCACATTTTCCTTTGAATTAGCCTTCCTTCGATCCTTCAAATTAGCCTGCATACTGCTGTCGAAGCTGCTTCGACCCAAAAGAACTTAGGAATATTTCCAGCCTTCGACCTACACTTTGTCATGCACGCTTATTTTCTTTCTTTCAGATGTGCCATTATGCTGAGACATATAGGGTGCTATGAAAATCATTCGAAGCCCTGGAACTCACACATCTTGGTGAAAAGTGAAATTAGTTGAAAGGCCACTGCTTAGGAGGAGAATTTATCTGATTAATTCTTGGTCAACCTTGAGAAATTAGGGACCTTAATGAGCATGCTCTGAATAAGATGGAAGGGAAAATTTTGGGGTGCAACAGTTATCAATGGGATCTAGAGTGGATGTGGATCTGCAATTTATTGTGTGGGTGTGTGTAAGAACACATAGTTATTTTGAAAGTGATAAAATAAAAGAAAGACAAAGCGCGTAAAATTTGAATACACAATGTCCAGTGATTTATTGAATGAAAATATGTTAATGATATGACAAACCTAACAAATGAACTATTGTGCCCCGAGTAAGACACAAGGCTTAAAGTTATTATTTTAAAAATTACATAGCCAAAACTTTGAAAGAAACAGAAAATAGCAATTACTCTTGACTAAAGGAGATTGAGATAAGGTCTTCGGTCTTCCAGTTGCTGAGCCCGCTGCCGATGGTAGGAAGATCCATCTATTTAGGTTGTAGTCACTATCTGCATCCTCTATAGTGTTGAGTCCGTTGTTGTTGACGTGGAATGGTGGTCTTCCAGTACGAGCATGACGAACAACCCTTTAAGCCTCTGTAGTAAAACCCAAACCAAAATTTTCAAATTTGTACGAAATGTCAGGAAGTTGACCCTAACTAGTACATCCACCTTCTTCTACTACAACTCTGGTATCCTTCAAAGAAGCCATTCTGGGTGGAACCCTAGTAACCTTGGGAATATCAGAAACGTCTTCAAAAGTGGTATGAGGGATAACTTCAAAAGTATGGCAGGGAGTTTTAATGAATTCTCCGTCGATCTCAACATACTTGAATGAGTTTAAGTGACTCACCGTATACTATTCTTCACCGCAGACTGTAATAACCTTTCCTTTCACTGGATACTTCAGATTTTGGTGTAGGGTTAAGGTAACAGCGCCTGCCCCATGAATCCAGGGGCGTCCAAGTAAACAAGAATAAGTCGGTCAAACTTCTATTACATTGAAGTTAGATTTAAAGACCTGCGAACCTACCTTGATTGGAAGATCCACTTCTCCGTGTACCATCCTCTTTGAATCGTCAAAGGCTCTTACCACAATATCACTAGGTCTCAGCATAACCCATTCACAATCAAGTATGTCTAGAGCACCTTTTGGTAGAACATTCAGCAAGGAACCTATATCAATCAATACATGAGCTAGAGTAGTGCCCTTGCATTCAATGGAGACATACATGTCCTTGTTGTGGTTTTCTTTCTTCAAGAGTCAGGTAAGGATCAGGAAAACCTAGCTTATTATAAGTTGTTAGGGTAGCAACATAATTCTCAAATTGGTCGGCATAAATTTCTTGTGGCACGTGAGTGGACTTTAAGAACTTCACTAAAGCCTGAGCATGGGCCTCTGAGCATAATAACATGGATAACATGGAGATCTTGGAGGGAGTCTGTCCTAAATGTTCAAAAATCTTGTAATCACTTTTATGAATAATTTTTAATACCTCCTCCAACTCTTGTCTGGAAATATTGTTAGTGGTAACTTCTTCAAGTGCCCCCGTCTGGGCAGGCTCCTTCATTTGCTCTTTGCCCGAAGTCTCAGTAATTGACTCGGTAGCGGTAACATGAACTGGTGTGGCTACAGTATTTGGAGAGATTTCCAGAGAGAAAACCCTTTCACTTATAGTAACCTTATTGGTCCCAACAATATTGTCAATGTTGGGATCAACAACTTCAGTACCTTCATTCTCAACAGTCAATGGCTCTTGCTTGATGCCATGGTAGTAGACATCGGCTCCATAGTTCCAAGGGACAACTTTGTCCGAGGAATATGGAATAGGTCTGGGTGCAGGGATTATCAGAGGAGCAATTATGGATTTAGATGTGATCTTTACAGGACCCTTGGAAGTGATCCTGATAGGGGTGCCAAAAATTACATATAAGTCTTGAAACAAATTCTCAATAGTAGGAATCTTCTCAACTAGAATCATATGGTTGTTCATCAGACGCAGAACACCTTCCTTCAGCAACTTGCAGTCATTAGGTTGGGTTGTGCAGTAAGAACACCTTTCAATATAACCCAGAAATAAACTACCCTTCAATAAATTCTTATTGATAATCAAGAATGGAGTAGTTAATTCAATTACAGCAGAAACATATGAAGTATTGTCAATAACACTTATGCTTTTGTCGTGCTTCAACATAGATGCTGTAATCACATTGGGGGTCTCAGGAGGATCGAACTCAATCTCTTTGTTGTCAATCATGTCTTGAATTTTATTCTTCAAAGCCCAACGGTTATTAGTGTCGTGACGGTGACTATTGGAATGATAAGAACATCTTACATTGGGATTGTACTTGGGGGAGGAAGTGTTGAGAGTCTGAAGCGGATCTCTTAATGTTATCAACTTTGTCTTCAATAGATGTTGTAATTATTGTAACTGGTTTTAAAATAAGAGTCGTCACCCTTAATTTTTATCTTAAAGGAATGGAGTATAAAGGAATAACCCTAAAAAGTTTCAGAGATTCTAGATTTGGACTCAGTTCTAGACGATGGGAAGGTGTTAGGCACCCCGTATCTACCTTGTTCATGAGGATACTAGGTTTAGAAGCATGTTTTTTAGGAAATAGAGTTTTAATTATTTTATTAGGGGAAAGGTTTGAATTTTAGTTAGGGGGGCTCGCCACGATTTTAATCGTATGCCTACTTATTCTCTTAGGAGGAATCAGAGTCCCATTTTGTAGTTTGCGGTTTTGTTTATGTTTTTTATAAGATTGCGTAGAATTGATTTCGAATTAACCTTGAACCTTGTCTGGGTTGTAAATTGAGTGATCATAGACGCAGTTTGCAGTTTGATTCGAAGACAATGCTATTTAATCTTTTTTTTTTAAATGATCTTAAAGTTTTTATTAAGTTAATAGAAAAAATAGTTTGTAATTGGTTAGCTGTATTAAGACGTAGAGCGGAGGAGTCTAATATAGTCTCCTCATCATGTGGCTAGATATTGGCCACGTGTTACTCGTCATGAAGGATGCAGAGGGAGTCTGCTATAGTCTCCTCATCACGTGGCCAAATTTGACCACGTGTCGCCCGCGGATGGAGTATTTGCGTGGGTTTTAATATCTTTGTTAAATATTAAATTTGATTTTAAAAAATTATTTAATTATGTACAATCATTAAATCTAAATTTGTTCATTTCTAAAATCCCAATTATAGTCAAATTATAACAATAATTAATAAAACAAAGAAAATTAAATAAAGGTTAAAAAATGATAACAAAAATTAAATAATACCTGAAAATATTAAACAGGGGCGCTCAACCGTCTATGGTTCAGTATATCATCTTTTCACAATTAAATACAATAGTTAATACCAATTATACTAGTTTTATTTTAGTTTATTACAATATTTTAGGACATATTAAATTAAAATGATCATGGCCACCAGAAAGGTGACATATGTCATAAAAATAAAAAATAAAAAAATATTAACATAACCACAACTCACCCATACGATTGTAGATCTAAGTTTTTATTTTTATCCTTCACAATTCTTTGACTTCTTCCTCTCTTAGTAACAAAACCCACTGTTTTTTTTTCAATTTTCACTTCCTTCTCCATGAAATAACTAAAATCTAACTAAGGAAAGCAAACACACTTCTCTCAATAGCAAGCATAATAAAAAGAGAAATCTGATCAAACTTAGCTCAGTTTCGATGGAGGCGCAGGATGGAAGTGGCGTGGTGGTTGCTCGCATATTGTGGATGGAGAGATCGAGGTTGCGGGCTGTGTTGAGTGATGAATAGTGGTATGAGAAGTTTGGAGCCTGGATGCTTTTGTTTGTGTTTAGGGTTATGTACGGGGAACGAAGGTGCTGGGCGAATTAAGGTGTCGTTGGAGTGGATCCGGGGATATGTGGACGAAACTGGAGCAATGGTAGAGGGTCGGTCGGAGGACTTGGGTTATGCACAAAGAGAATCGTCGCGCTCCAAGAGCGGTTATCAGAGGGAGTTGTGATTTTGGGGGAGTTTCCCAACCTGCAAAAAAAAAATAGAAAGAACAAAAACGATGATGCAATTACACAACCAATCCTTCTTTTTTTCTATTGAGCTGTTTTTTCGTTAACTCTCTTCCCCTTCTGTAATTTGTTGTCCCTTTTTATAGTTTTTTCGGTTTGTATCTTTTAGGAAATAGATAAATAGCTATTATTTTATTTGTCTTAGAATTTTAGGAAAGATATTGATGTGTCTATGATTTGTATAAAGTTTTGATTATAATTCAAATTGTTTATGTTTTTGCTTTGATTATGTATTAAGTACTTGGTCCTGAAAATATGTTCTTTGATTTATGTTTCTACAATGTTGGATACTATTCTTTGTTTGCAACCTTCATACGCGTTTTGTGATTAATGTGCACAATGCTTATTACTATAGAAATAAGTCTTTTTGGACTAGACCGTAGACGTATTGGGCCTGAAGTTTATCGTTTCAATAAAATGTTTTATATTTTAAAAAAAATTGCTATAATTAAAAAAAAAAACTTTTTCAGACTGAAAAACCAAATGGGCCACAATATTTTGGGCTTGTACGTTTTTTTTATTCTCAACAAAATGTTTCTATCTTCTTGGGCTGTAACAGAAAAGGAAACCCTTTATTAACACTCTCTTTTAATCAATAAAACAAGAAAATCAATTTCAATTAAGTGTTTTTTTAACCTAATTCTTTTAATTAAAACAAAATTAGCATAATCATTAATAATTATTATAATAAAATAATAGAAATGATAATAATAATAATAATAATAATAATAATAATAATAATAATAATAATAATAATAATAATAATAATAATAATAATAATAATAATAATAATAATAATAATAATAATAATAATAATAATAATGTTATAGCAAAACATTTTTTGAAAACAAACTCAAAATTGAAATGGGCATTTCTAAATATTGGGTCTGATAATTCTAAGCAACAAAAACAACCCAAATTTTAATGGAGAAAAAAAACCTTAATGGGTTACAAAAATAACTTGATGGTCCAAAAGATTCAATCAAACCTTTTTTATTCTTAAAAGGCCCATTTGGCTCAAAATACAAACAACGCACCTCCCTTTCTTTACTCGGTGGACATTTATTAAAGCCTAATGAGCCATCAAATATTCATGATCCATTTTGGTTCGATACCCCTCTCTGATTCTTTACACCCCCCGTAGAAATAAAAATCATATGATATGATTAAATAGAAACCTACATATAATTAAGGGCATGGAAAATTTAGGGTATGACAGTAATGCCTGAGACAATGGCATGTTGATCTTAGTAAACTGTCTTCTAGGTGCATCTAACCTACGCTGATTGTTTTGTTGATGTTGTTGTACAAGTGGAGGATTAGAAATTAGCACTGCCCCCACAGATTGGTTGCGGTCACTTCTACCACGACCCTTCTGGCCATACACATCATTAGATTCTTTTTTCCCATTGAATGTCTTCTTTACAGTACTCAAAGACGCGGCCACCTGAATTTTTCCACTTTTGATTCCTCCTGCCACATGTTCCCCTATTAATATCAACTTGGTGAATCCGGCTGAAGAGCTTTCGATCAGATGATTAAAGAAAGGACATGTTAAAGTTCCCATAAACATGTCAACCAACTCCCTATCAGATAAAGGAGATTGAACTCTTCCTGCTAAATCTCTCCATTTTTGGGCATACTCTTTGAAACCTTCGTTTGAGCCCATAGTCATACTCTGTAATTGCACACGGGTTGGTGCAAGATCAATATTGTATTGGTATTGTTTATAGAAAGCAGCAGCCGAATCTTCCCAAGCACGAATATTGGTTCTTTCCAGATGATATAATCATTCCAATTGTGTCCTAGATTGTGCTCTCTTAAAAGAAATGCACCCATAACTTCTTGTCGGCATTGTGTGGTTGAATCTTCCAGGCATAAGACCTCAAATAAAGCTTAGGACAAGAAACACCATCATACTTTGCAAAAGTAGGGACCTTGAATTTGTGAGGAGTGACAACTCCTGAGACTAAAACCAACTCTTCAAAATCCAACCCAGGCGCTCTCTGGATCTCCATGGCGTTTAAACAATCTTCCATTTGTTTATATTTTTCATCAGCATCAAGATATTGTTCATCTGAAAAGTCTTCTTCATCTTCATCAGAATATTGGCCCAAACCAAAGTTGCTTCCTTTCTCAGCCTTCACCCTCTTACCATCTTCACCCTGGTTGTCATCTTCATTTGATGGAATATCACAATCTTGAGCTTGCTTGGGAGGACCTCTGAACCTTCTTCCCATGTTAAGCATGCCGATTGATTTCCTTTTCTTTATCTTCCTCTCTTTGGTGATGAGGGTCTTCAGTTCTTCCTGTCCCTTGGCTAAGTTGAGGAACATTTGTTGGAAATGAGAATTTTGGGCCTAAAGATCATTGACTGTTTGTTCGAGGGCCATCTTTTACTGAAATAAATAGCAAGAAGATGAGAAAACCTGTCTGGGGAATACTTGTTATGTAATGATACATATGGTATGTAGATGCATATACAATGTTTTCAAGGATCTCACGGGATAAACAAGAATGGAATGTCAGAAATTGAGTCTGGCTACAGCTTTGACTGAAGAACTCTGTGTCTTTGTTTTTGAACATCCTTCTATAAGAATCAAGCTCACCATGTTAAGTGGGTCCTAGCCTCTGACTCAAGGTAGTGTACTTTGATTTTTGACGGCACCTAGTAAGAGGAAAATAAATCCTCTTGCCACTTGCTAGAAGTTTGGTTCATGATAAACCTGCATCAAAGGTCCCAAAGATCCTTGAAATGGTTAGTGAAAAAGGCCATGTCATGATGTTATGATATTGTTATGTAACGTTTAAGCAAGTAGCACACACAAACAAATCACGCAAGAGCCTTAGGTTTAAAGGCTTGCATGGGGGTACATAGGTAAGTACCCTTCTCTATTTGAAGTTAAGTTGGCTCAACCTGTCCTAAAATAGTAACCGGGTTCTAGGGATCTCAAATCAAGAATCTTTCTTGAAGGTTTTAGTTTAGTACAACAACTGATTTGTCACCAAAATATCCCATGAGTCGAATCTCAATGAGTGTAGCCTCGAGAATCAACCAACACTGGACTGTACCAAAGCCGGCTATCTCACTACCTTATAATGGCCAATATGGGTCAATTAAGTTTCTAAAAGTCAGTTAGTGCTTATGACACCACGCGGCATCCCAATTTTATCCTCGATTGACTCAAGGAACATTGGTACAAACCAAAGTGTCACACAAACATAGCCATCGCTTCAACCATATCGTTCTACTCCATACAGTTTCCATGATCTATTGCTACTTACCTAAGGTATCCCTAGATCCAGGTGTTGAACCCCAAAATTTTCCCTCTTACTTATCAAGAATTTGCTCACAAGATCTCATTGGGCTCAAGACTGCACTGGGGTTTGATCAGCTCAAGACACCTCCTTATGCACCGATGACCAAAATTAGGGTTTGAGTTTGCACAAGGATTTTTGAACTATCAATGCTTCATATGACTTTCATGGACCATTATGGACCCCCAACATTACTCATGTCAAGTTTCAAGCCTTTGATCACACTTTTGATCAGTCAATTGAACAGTTGACCTAAAAATCAACTGTATTGGGGAAAAAGTCAACCTTGGCCAATTTATAGTCAAACTTCATAATTTTTTATCCACATAAACATTTTAGACTCATACGTATCATTTGATCAAGTTTGGACCATAATTCCTCAAGAAATTTGATCAAATCTCCAAAAGGGCAAAATGGTCAAAATTAGGGTTTTGACTAGGAAAGGGAAATTTCTGATTTTTGACCTAGAAAATGGTCAATTGGTTTAAATCATGATCTAAAGATTCTAATATCATAATTTTTACCTAATGACATGATTCAAAACATTGCAAATCCATTGGATTGACAAATGAATTTTGCAGTCAACTGATCAAAAGTCAACTGTATACTGAAAAGTCAAACGTATACTGAAAAGTCAAACTTTGACTTTTTTGGTCAAATTTAAGCACCAAAGATCACAATTCATCAAAAAATGTTAAAATAGGAAACTTATTCATCAAGAAATCAAGAAATCAAGATTTCATTTTGAAAAGTCAAAATTTCTAAACTTAGAAATTTTTCAAAGTGTCAAAAATTTCTTATTTTTTCATAACTTTGAGAAATTGTTTCGTTATGATGCAAGATGATTCAAAGAAAACTTCCAACATTAAAGTTGTATATCTCAATGAAATCTACAACTTTTCTTCACACAACTTCTCCTAAAAGTGCTTGTGTGATACGGTGGCCAGAACCGGGACTGTTTTTAGGAATTGCTGGTTTGCGTTTTGCGTTTGTGTTTGAAAAATGTCGTGGTAAGCAAGAGTCGCCACCGACTTTTATTTTGTCCAACAAGGAAAGGAAAAAAGCACATAAAAATTCCCTTTTTCGAGATTTTGAGTACGGGGGGTAGATTATAGAAAGGGTAGGTATTAGCACCCTTTCTATCCGTAGTTATCTACGGGCTCTTAGGTACTTGCTCATCATTTTCAAAATTGCTTCTGTGTGTTTGTGAGATTTGAAAAGTTTTTTGACTTCGATTTAACTCTTTCTTCTGTCTTCAAGAATGTTACGAAGTGTTTTTTGAAAGCTTTGTTTAAAAGAGGAGTGTAAGTGTGAAAACGTTTGTTTGGATTGAGCAAGTAATTAAGATTCTACCTACTCGAAAAAGAGAATTGTTCTATGTTTGTTTCCTTTAGACAGTGTTATCCCACTATTAGTGAGTAGGTAGCATCGTCGTTGGAGTTTTGAGGGTCAATTCGAAAGGGACGTACGATCACTAAAGCAATGTTAGGACGTCTTAGTAGTAACCCTAATGTCTTAGATCAATTATTCGAGGCAACAATATCCAAGGCAACTTTTCCGAACGGGACTTTGATCTTTGTTTAGACAATAGAGCAACCACTAAAGTATCATATACTTAATGACCGTTTTACCGAAGGCAACCGAAGTGGGAGTGTACCCTAGGAGTGTGCATGTGCGAGTGATTCAGTTTCAGATTATTATCTTTGCACATTTAGGGTTAGCTAACTGTTTTAAAATTAATCATAGATTCTTGTCATGCAACCCTAATTATCCATGCATCTAACAGTTAATATTTTGCGGAAATTAAAGTGCGGAAAGTAAACTACGCTATTACAAGGCTTCGGGTATTTACATAGCCAAAAACAAACCCTTGAAAAAAAGACAATAAATGAAAAGAAAAAGTCATAATTAAGCTATTACAACTTGTGGGCAATTACATTAACAGGGTAAAAATAAATGATAAAGCGTGCGCGAGGAAATTAAGATCGGGAGAGAACTAGGGTTTTGACCCCTCTTAACCTAATTAAAAGAAAAAATTGTTTTTGTTTGTTTTTGATTATTTTTAAGAAAAAGAATTAAGTTTTTAAATTAAATACAAAAATAATTAGTAATTAAATTAATTAATGAAAATAAATAAATGGCCTATTTTTGTGTTTTGTTATTTTAAGAAAAGAAAAAATAATTTTATTAGAAACAACATAAAAACCTAATTGTTCTAGTTAATTTTAATTTATTTACAAAACAATTAAAGTTATCTAAAATTAACAACCTAATTAAATTAATTAATTTCTTGATAAAAAATAAACCTAAGTCTAATTGGGTGAAAAATATTTTTTGTGATTTTTTGATAAAAAGAATAATTAATTTTGTTAGTAAAATAAATAAATAAAATAAATAAATAAAATATAAAAAGAAAAGATTCAAGAGATTGGGCCTGAAACAACAATCTGAGGGGGGGGGGGGGGGGTGGATAGCCAAGTCTGGGCCCAAAACAAGGTTGTCCACGTTGACTTCCTGAATCTAGTGCATTGCTTTGACCATGGCCTATGTTGCTCCCTCAATGATGGCCTTCAGATCTGGATCTCAGGACACTTGGCAAGTTGGATTATGATGGACCATGGTAGTCATTGGCCTTGTGCGCGCGTATGATCACTTGAAGCAAAATAACATGGAATAATTGGGGGGACCTAGGATTCGAACCCAGGCCCCAAGGCACTTTCCAAGCGTTCCACTACCAACTGGGCTAGTTGTCTCATTTGTATATAAAATAACAATAATAGATAATATGCAAATAAAGGGAGTTAGTGGAGGATAATGAAAATGCACGTCAGAATTTGAATGGGCCAATAGGATGATGACACACTGGTCATCCCTGTCCTTGCTCCATTGCTAAAAGTGAAACACTTTTACCTACGGACAACATCCATAGCTATAACCTTGGCTCGTTCCAAAATCTTCTATGGGTATGATAAATGACATCTAATGCCATAAATCGAACCGTCTTATCATCCAGAACATCATGGTACCCTTCATGGGGGCTAATTTTGCCTACACATAAAAACCCTAAAACGAAAACACAAACCCTAACAATGGCAATTCTTGGTTCAGTCCACAAAAATAAAATTGAATGATATGAATAGCTTACAAATGTTCCAAGGATTAAGAATGTATAATTATTTTGTGCTATAAGTGTCAGAATGATGCAATTCGAATTCAAGAAAAAGGCAATGTCGTGACTGACTTACAGCGAGTTACAGGGATGGAAACTCCTTGTTCTTGATTGGTTTCGCTTGCTTACACTCCCAGGAAGTGATTGGGATGGTCAAAGAGTTTTGTAGTTGCCTGGAACTATGAATTCGTGTATGCACTTTTTTGTGTTTTTTTCAAGTTTGGTTCTGGTTCTTGTGCCTCTCTCTAGCCTTGTTTTAGGTCTGCACATGTTCAATATATATCAAGGATTGGATTAGGGTTGAAAAGCTGATCTCAATCTTCCTCCATCATTGCTTTTGATTTGGATTTGATTTACTTGAAAATCTTGCTAAAAATAGAGCAAACTCAGTCTTTTTGTGCACACAAAGTCTTGGCACGAATTCAATCTTATGCTAGCTGGATGTAGGACCTGAAACATGTACAAAATCTTGAGTTTTCAATGTTTTGGATTTTTCTATGATTTGTTTTGATTAAAATTGATTTAATTCAAATAAAAATCAAAATAAATAATAAAAACAAGATAATGACAAGTGGCAAGGGCTAGGGCTCGTGGACCATGCTACCAACTCAAAACAAGTGAAAAAGATTGGGCCCATTTGGCAAAAATGGCAATTTGAGGCATAGTTGACTTTTGACAATTTTGCAAAAAGGGTTAACTTCACCAATGCATAACTTCCTCAATTTTGATTCTTTTAAGGTGTTCTTGGACTTTTTAGAAAGCTTGAGATGTCCTCTAAGCAACCCTTTTGGTCCCATCTCAATTTGATATTCCATGCTTATGTATGAAGCTTTGACGGTGCTTTTTTCCTTTCCAGTTGGATAAAATAAAAGTTGGTGGCGACTCTTGCTTACCGCAACATTTTGCGAACACAAACGCAAAACGCAAACCAGCAATTCCTACAAAACAGTCTCGGTTCTGGCCACCATATCACAGAACTGGCGACTCTGCTGGGGAGTTAATAAGTGGGGTATACCTTAGGATTAGTTCATCATATTGTTTTCTATTGTTTGATTTGATTACTTTATTTTTGTGGGCTTTGTATCGAAGTTACTATAGATCCTAACCCGGATCTGGGGGACACCTTTTAGGTAAGTAGCAATAGACTGTGAGGGAACTGTATGGTGTAGACCGATACGGTTGAAGTAGTAGCTACATTGATGTGGCACATTAGTTGGTACTGATATCCCTTGTCGAGGAACAAGGAGAATATGGGGCTGTTATATGGGTCGTTAAGCATCAACTGACCTTAGAACCTATAATTGACCAACTTGGCCATAGGAAGTAGTGAGATAGCCGGCCTCGGCATAGAGTTGGGAACTGGTTGATACTCGATACTACACTCATTGAGACCATACTCTCGAGATAGTTCCGGCCGCAAGAAAAGATTGCGTGAGCTGAAACCATGACCGATGGAGGATGGTCAGTGATATTGAGAACCTCTAGAACCCGGTTACTATTATTAGGACAGGTTGAACCAACTAAACTTCAAGAGGGTAGTACCTAGACTCCATGCAAGCCTGAAACTTAAGGGCTACTGTGTAACTTATTTGCCTTTACCATGTCTGCTATTTGTGATACCTGTTGTGTGTTTTATCATGACATCATGCATCATGACATAGCATGCATATTTCATTAGACTAACCATTTCAAAGACCGAGGGGATTCATCTTTGTTCTGTTTTGCAGATCATGACTTCTATGCGCAGAAATACCATTCGAGTTAACTTCGTGCAAATCCCTGCTCAGCTCAGAGAATTAGTCTCAAAGGTTCCTGATACTTCTTCATTTGTTAGAAGACATGGTTATTTCCTTGGTTTGGTCACTTCAAAATTGGATGAGCAAATGATGAGTGTCTTATTCCAGTTCTTTGATCCATTGCATCATTGTTTCACCTTCCCGGATTATCAGGTAGTCCCTACTTTGGATGAGTTCTCTGATTTGTTGGGTATATCCATTCTCGAGCAGACACCCTTCACAGGTTTGGAGGAGGTTCCTAGACTTGAGGACATTGCTTCAGCTTTACACTTGACAAAGGCTGATGTAGTGTCTAATTGGGAGATACGAAGCGGGGTTAAAGGTTTCTTGGCTAATTTTTTGATGGATCAAGCTCAACAGTTCTGGGATAATTTAGACTTTCAAGCTTTTGAAGACACTTTGGCTCTCCTCATCTACGGCTTGGTTCTTTTTCCAAATCCAGATTCCTTCATAGATGTGAATGCAGTTGAGATCTTCATGTCTCGTAATCCAGTGCCTACTCTCTTGGGTGATATTCTACATGCTCTCTATACTCGTACCGTGCAAAGAAGGGGAACCCTCATGTGTCACTACGCCAAAAACAAGTTTTAGCAGCGCCTCTACTAAAGCGCTTATTGAAAAAGCGCTGCCATAGCCTTCACAAAAAACAAAATTAAAAAAAAGGGAAACCTACGAAGGCGCTTTTTTAAAAGCGCTGGCATAGGGTTCCCTACCAAAGCGCTTTTCAGAAAGCGCTTTCATAGGTATTTGAAATATCTAACCTACGAAAGCGCTTTTGAAAAGCGCTTTGGTAGGGAACCCTATGCCAGCGCTTTTGAAAAGCGCTTTGAAAGGGGGACCTACGAAAGCGCTTTTTACCTCAGAAGCGCTTTGAAAGGGGGACCTATGCCAGCGCTTTTTAAAAGCGCTTTCGTAGGTTGTTTTTATAATAAAATTAAAAATCCCTAAATCTTCTTCATTTCTTTCGTTCAGAGCTTCTTCATTTCTTCATTTCTGCCGTCGCCGCCGTTCGTTCCTTCCTCTTCAGTCGTCGTCGCCGCCGTTCGTTCCTTCCTCTTCAGTCGTCGCCGCCGCCGGTCATTCCGTCTTCTCCACCTTGGTAAGATTCTTTGCTTTAATTCTTGGTTTACTTTACATACGCAACTGTATATGTAAATCAATATGCATGTGTTTAATGTTATAATGAGTTAGTGAACTCTATTAGGTTTAAGATTATGAGGCTAGAAAATAGATCTCATGTAACTCTTAGTTGCAACCCTGTTAGAGAAATTAGTCATTCTTTGGAGAAAGAATTTGTTGAATCTTGTCTGCAGTTTTCAATGGAATATTTTGTATTACTTGTTTCTGCAATCATTTTAAGGTAATGGTGTCAATATTTGGAATTTGAAATGTGGCTTATTTTAATGGAATTTTTTGTGATGCTTCTGCCACCATTATAAGGTAAAAGTGCAAAAATTAAGAATTTGTAAACACTCTAAGAAAGAGTTGGGTTTTTCCAAATTCCATCATTTTAGACGCTTAAGTTATTGTTTAAAGGTAACCTGAGTTGTAATTATGAGTTTGAAATGATGATATTTTGTAATATTCTCATGCTTCTGCCATTATTATAAACTTATGGTTCAAGGATTATGAATTTGAAAACACTCCAAAGAAAGATTATATACTTCTAGCATGAAATGAAACAGTCATGACAAACTTCTTGAAGATTATTTATGATCCAATTGCTAATTGAAGTGATGATATTTTAGGTGTTACTTAAGTGAATCTTCAAATGTTACTTCAGTTTCTATTAGAGTGTTGCTTGAAGATTTTACCTCTTGGTTTTAATGTGAAAGTGAGACAAATATGATCGATCACATGGATAATACAAAGCATGTAATAGTTTTGAAAATGACATGATATATTTTAATAATCTGATAGTAAGATGTAATAGTTTTGAAAATGTGATGCACCCTGATGCCTAATGTCAAATTGGAGCAATATTGTATTTAAAATTCTAGTGTAATGTTTAATGTTTTGCTTTTCGGTGTCAAGGTGAGTCAAGGTGTAGCAGATTTGTGTTGAAAGTTTTTGTGCATTTTTTGAAAAATGGTGATAAATGTTGATGATATATTTGGTCTTATTTAAGTGAATCTTTAAATGTTACTTCAATTATTATAAGAGTGTTGAAACTCTTTTCTGTTGTTCTGGTGTATATGTTGAAATATAATTTTTGTATTACTAATAGAAATATCAAGTAAAATATATGTGTAGTTCTGAAGTTTTAATTTTTACATAAGTGAAATTAAAAAGACCCGGGAATTTATTATGTATATAAAAATTGAAAGCTCCATTGTCACTCTCATTTATCCTGCATTTATGATTTGTTTTTCTTCTCTCTCTGAACCTTAGTATGAATTTTGATTGAATCACAGGGAGAAAGAATTAGCTGCTGTTAAGATAAATGCAGCAGATGTTGATATAATTGCAAACGAACTAGAGGTAACTTCTTCAACATGTACAGAAATCTATCTAGTAAGCTTACATTCCAATTAATTAACATACTTTTCTTATACAACAGTTGGACAAAAAGGTGGCTGAAAGAACCTTGCGTTGCTGCCATTCGTCATTTGCTTACTAGTATGGTGGAAACAAATAAGGGAATGTGATCTGTATTGTCAATGAAAATGTTTTGTTTTTAGTTACTCCTAAGTTTAACATGTTGTTTACATTCAAATCATGCAGCGGATAGTTCAACGATTTAATATCGATTGTGGTAGGAAAAAGCTGTGAAACTTTCTCCGATTGAAGAAATTTGAACTGTCCTTGATCGTAGTGTACGCGGGACGCTCTCAACATTTTCAAAGGTTTCTATCCTATTCTTGAACTGACTTGAATAACTGATTGTTTTTACTTTTATTTTCCGGCTCAGTGTGAATTTCTAATGATTATAGTTGAGTGGAATTCATGAGTTGCGGTTGTGTTTTTGTTTATATCCGACTTCACTAGTTAGTAATTAGTTATGAGTTGTTTAGCACATGCTTGAACTGACTTTGATTACCTGATATGTTGAATTTGAATCACTAATTACATCCTAACCCCCCAAAAACTTTCTATCATTGTTATTTTTACTTTATATTTTTTTATGTTCAAAACATTTTTCAAACAAAGCTCTTGTTTGCTTAGAATAGTAATTATTACATATAAATTGTATTATCATCTTTCCTCGTGGACTCATAATTTTAGTCATTGTATTTTGATATTTGTTGACACATCTACTACACATACAATAAAATTTTTAAACAAGACTATCAAAAATTAAGTTCAAACTTAAAACATCTTTTTATTTAAAAGAGATTTCTTACAATTTTAATTTCATATATTTATCTATTTATTATTAAGAAAGAAAAGTAATGTAATTAAATTATAATATTTTACTTTTAGATTATATTAAGTAATACTCATTATTTCGACATGCATGTGGAATATTCATGATGTCAATTTCGTTTATCGTTAAGTGAGGTACTTACTAACTTTGTGAATTGAATTCGCCATAGGGGTTACTTGTGAAGAGTGAAAGTTTGACCGTTTTTGTTTAGCTTAATTAAGACATGGATAAGACATGGATGAATTCAAACCGATTGTCGAAAGAGTACGAGAAAGGGGTATGGGAATTTGTTGAGTTTGCGGTTGCGCACTCCAAAGACCCGCTTCGAATGCCGTGTCCTTGCTTGGGTTGCTGTTATGCCGGGGGTAAGGTTGACGGGAATCAGTTGGGATCTCATTTACTACGGTTTGGAATTGATAGAAGTTATACATGTTGGACAATGCATGGTGAGAAAAGTACCGGGAATGCTGAGTCGAGTTGTAATAGGAAGTATGCTTCAAACGACGATTGCACAGACACATACGATTGTGATCGAGTCGAAGAGATTGCAGAAGCGCTTGAAGAAGATCTTGCGGATTGTCCCAAAATGTTTGAGAGGTTGGTAAGCGATGCAGAGAAACCGTTGTATGTTGGTTGTTCAAAATTCACAAGATTGTATGCGGTGTTAAAGTTGTACAACTTAAAGGCGGACAATGGATGGTCGGATAAAAGTTTCACAGAGTTATTAGCCCTTATGAAAGATATGCTACCAGAGGATAATGTTCTTCCCAATCGAACGTATGAAGCCAAAAAGATGTTGTCTTCTATTGGAATGAGCTATGATAAGATACATGCATGTCCAAACGATTGCGTTTTGTTTCGAAACGAGTATGCAGTGTTGAATGAGTGTCCTAAATGTGGTGCCCCTCGATATAAGAAAAAGTTGTCTCCTGCTAAAGTCTTATGGTATTTTCCTATAATTCCGAGATTTAGACGCATGTATCGTAGTGAGACCGATTCAAGACACTTGACTTGGCATGCAGATGAAAGAATTATTGATGGAAAGTTGCGACATCCGGCAGACTCACCACAATGGAGTAAAGTTGATACTGAATATCCTGAATTTGGAAAAGAAGCAAGAAACCTTCGGTTGTCATTGTCTACTGATGGAATGAACCCGCATGGTATTCAAAGTATCTCGCATAGCACATGGCCTGTGATTCTTATGATTTATAACTTACCTCCGTGGCTATGTATGAAGCGTAAGTACATGATGTTATCTATGCTAATTTCTGGGCCTAAACAACCAGGGAATGACATAGACGTATACTTGGCACCCTTAATCGAAGATTTAAAGTTTTTGTGGGAGAGAGGTGTGGAGGTTTACGATGGGTATAGGAAAGAAAGTTTCAACTTGAGGGCGATGTTGTTTGGAACAATTAATGATTTTCCAGCATACGGAAATCTATCCGGGTACAGCAACAAGGGTCAAAAGGCGTGTCCTGTTTGTGAAGATGAAACCGATACGACACGATTGGCGCTTTGTCAGAAGAATGTCTTTCTCGGCCATCGTAGATTCTTAAATTCTAATCATCACTACCGTGGGTGGAGAAAAGCATTCAATGGAGAGGCCGAACATCGTACAGCCCCGCCTTTTTTGTCAGGTGATCAAATTTTTGAAAAGGTGAAAGATGTGAGCACTCAGTTTGGCAAGCCTTTTGCACATTCAATTGTCAAGGGTGGGTGGAAGAAGAAGTCAATTTTCTTTGAACTTCCATATTGGAAGTCGTTATACGTAAGACATTTCCTGGATGTTATGCATATTGAAAAAAATGTATTTAACAGCGTTATAGGTACGCTACTCAATATACAAGGAAAGTCTAAGGATGGCGTTAACATAAGGAATGACATGGTAAACATGGGGATGAGAACTGAATTGGGGCCCGTGACGAAAGGAAGACGAACATATCTGCCACCTGCTGTTTACACTCTATCTAGAAAGGAGAAGAAAACATTGTGTAAGTTCCTCAGTGAAGTAAAAGTTCCAGAAGGCTACTCTTCAGATATTAGAAGACTTGTGTCCATGAAAGACCTCAAGTTAAAGAGTTTGAAGACGCATGATTGCCATGTTATAATGGAACATTTTTTACCAATAGGTATACGTTCTATTCTGCCAGAAAAAGTAAGAAGCGCAATAACTAAGTTGTGTTTCTTCTTCAGGTCTATTTGCAGTAAGGTGGTCGATCCCGCGATCTTACCAACATTGCAAAATGAGATAGTTGTTACTTTATGTGATCTTGAAATGTATTTTCCTCCCTCGTTTTTTGACATAATGGTTCATCTAGTCGTTCATCTTGTGAAAGAGACACAACTGTGCGGACCAGCTTATATGAGATGGATGTACCCTGCTGAACGTTATATGAAAATATTAAAAGGGTACGTGAAAAACAGAAGTCGACCAGAGGGTTGTATTGCCGAGCGATACGTTGCTGAAGAAGCGGTTGAGTTTTGTACTGAATATCTGTCAAATGTTCAATCAATTGGACTCCCCAAATCTCATATTGTCGAAAAAAAAGAAGGAAAAAGGCTAATTGGAAATAAAGTTGTGACAGTATCAATGGTCGAACGGGATCAAGTGCACTTGTATGTTCTGCACAATGAGATTGAGGTTGAGCCGTTTGTTGAAATGCACAAAGTTGTTCTCCGAGATTTAAATCCAAATAGAAATGAGAACTGGATAGTACGAGAGCACAATCGAAGTTTCATACCGTGGTTTAGAGATCATATTTATTCAAAGTATCGTTCAGATCCTGCTTCAGTAACAGAAAGGTTGAGATGTTTAGCCTATGGTCCATCTGTAATTGTGCTTTCTTATAGCGCATACGCAATTAATGGATACACATTTTATACCAAAGAACAGGATGATAAAAGTACTATGCAAAATAGTGGTGTTACCTTGGTAGCTGAAGCTATGCACATATCAAGTGCGAATGACTTAAATCCGAAATTTGCAAATTTGTCATATTTTGGGGTTATCGAGCGCATTTTGGTGTTTGATTACGCGAAGTTTCAGATTCCTGTATTTGGTTGCAAGTGGGTTGAAAATAATAGTGGCGTACGAATGGATAAGTCAGGATTTTTGCAAGTGGATCTCAATAGGGTAGGGTACAAAGATGAGCCTTTCATTCTAGCCTCTCAAGCTAAACAAGTGTTCTATGTCAATGATCCGACAAGTACGAAATGGTCTATAGTGCTTTTATCTAACAAAATAGTTGATGAAAAAATTGAAGATCAAGGTGATATTGGTGTTGGCATTAAATCTTGTACAAGAAACGATCAAAATGAGAATGAATCTTGTATTAGAAATGATCATAATGAGGGTATTTGGATCAATCCAACCGTCCGCATTGTTAAGAGACGCGTAGTACACAATCCTACCAAGAAAAGAAAGAGACGTTAGTGATAAAGTTAGTGTTAATAGTGTACTAATGTGCTTTAGTTTGTTTGATACAGGTTCAATGGCTCCAAATAGAGATGCTCCACCTGAAAACCCACCTGAAAACTCACAAGAAAACTCACAAGAAAGAGTTGCTTCGGATACAAATGCTCCACCTGATACTGAAGCAAAAGAGGTTGCACGAGGCATCACTATTATGAAGGGAATCATTCGACATAGAGACCAAGGATTAGTATACCGATTGGAATGGAATTCTGATAAACAACCAATTGGTCCTAATTCTGCAAAGTTGACAAGTTATATTGGTACACTTGTCCGTATGCATATTCCGGTCTCCGTAGCTACCTGGAAATCGAAAACGAAAAATTTAGAATTGGAGGAGAAAAAACAAGCGATTTGGGAAGAGCTTCAGGTATATATCATATATGGTTAATTGTTGTTATTATCTTGACGATAAATTGTTTAAATTACTTATACTAACACACTATGCGTACGTTTTTTTGCAGAGGACTTTTGAGATACCAGATGAACGTAAAAGCTACATACTTAGTTTGGCCGGCAAAAGATATAGAGGGTGGAAAAGTTTTTTGACAAACACCTATCTTAAGGATAAAGATGGAAAATTTCTTGAAGAGGCACCGGGACGGCCAACAAAGTATGCGACCTTCATTGATGAAGCAGATTGGGCTGAGTTTGTAAAGCAAAGAGATGAAGCTTTTCAGAAAAAGAGTGCCACGAATAGTGAGAGAGCATCCAAACCCGCGTATCCATACAAAAAAGGGCGTTTGGGATATGCACGCTTAGAGGATAAAATTGTAAGTAAATAGAAATGCGTTTTAATTAATTGTCTACATGTGCATGTTTTAATTGACGATTTTATCGTTTGTGTCAATGCATAGTTAGAGGAGACTAAAAGTGAGGAAGCTTCACTTCCTGTACATGTGTTGTGGAAGGAAGCTCGTGTGGGCAAGAATCAAGCTGTCGATCCCGATGTTCAGAGAGTTTATACTGAATGTGTAAGTATAATACTGTGTCTTTAATTAAATCAAATGTTTTTTAATATATAAATGATTTTTTATCTCCACTAATAATTATTTAAATGTAAATGAATTACAGGAGACCTTGTCGCAATCGGCATCCACCGGTGAGGAAAGCGTACTTAGTAGAGTACTAGATGCTCCCGAGTATCCCGGTCGGGTGAGGGGTAAGGGTCATGGTGTGACTCCAACCTCTTTTTATAAGAGTTCTAGGAGAAGATAAAATCTTACCAATGAAGAAGTGTTGCAAAAGTTGCAGGAATTGCAAGCACAGGTCTCTGAATTGCAAAGAGATAAAGATATGTATATGAGAGAAAATTGCAACACTTCATCGGTGAGAGAAACTAGTGATAAGGCTAGTATCAACTATCAAAAGAAATTTCCCGAGGTAATTATAAGTTTTTTTCCTTACAAACTGTTCTATTTTATTAATGATAATGACTTTATATTTTCTATTTGTTTAGGGCATTTCATCTTGCCAACTATACTTATCGTCACCGAATTATCGACTAGTTGGCAAGGGAAAAGTGCACAACACTTCGGGAGATTTACTTCACCACAGACCGCTCCCGGATGGACACCTGAAAGTATCGGTGGATGTTGTATTAGATCGTGATGCGATTCTACCGGTACCTGACATGGTCTCAGAGACGACATTGCTGCGAGATGCAATAGGATCATTTGTTGCATGGCCCTCGGAGCTCATTACCATTAGTGATGAGGTATACTGAAAACGATTATGAATCATTTAGTTTTCGAATGTCAATTCTAAACCGTTTATTAATTATTTTTTACATTTTAATTTTAGACTGCTCCTATAAAACCCGCAATTAAGGGTAAAGGGATTTTACAGGAGGAGGAGTCTGTTGCATCACTAAAAGAGGTACATTTAAAGTGTTAATATATAGTCTGAATCTAAATCTGCATGATTTTATATTTTACCTAACTTATATGATTTTTAGGCATCCGCTCGGGAGTCACAACAAGTGACGCAGCAGGTTCGTAGCGTACCACCCACTGGTCCTCCGAAGCAAGCGGCAAAAAAAGGCGGTGCTTTTGTGCCTCGATACCGTTCGACACTCGCAACAATGGTTGATATGTCCGATTTGAAGGATGGTGGTTTACGTGAAATCAACATGGATGAAAGTGTCTTCGGTATTGAATTCCCGTCACATATTACAATTGATGACTTGGAAGAGATTTTTAGGCATGATCAACTAGGCGTCAGTAATATGCACTCATACATCCGGTAATATTCACTCATCCGATATATTATTTAATTAGTCCCACAATATAATTTATTTACACATTTCAATGAAAATAATCTAATGTTTATTATGTTTTTATTTAAGGTTGTTGTATGACAGAGTGTTGCGCGGGACTGCATTGTCTAACAGATTCCGTTTCGTGTCTTCCGCCCATTGCAGCGGAATGACAATTGCTTCGGAACCGGAATCAGTTAGACAGCGCTTAGTAGATAGATTCATGTCCACCGGCAATACAGAAAGTCTGCATCTTTGGGCGTATAATACCCGACCAGTAGGGTTAGTTTCTCATTCTTGGTTCATCTAATCTCTGTTTCTTTTGTGTATAGCAAAATTTTCATATAACCTATTGTTTTAATTTATAGAGCACACTGGTTGCTGCTTGCTATCAACCCGATAAGAGAAGTCGTGTATTATCTGAATTCGGTAAATGGTGAATGGACCAATTATCCGGCTATGAAGGAAATCGTTGATTTGTAAGTGGGATCGTTCTAAATATATATTCGTGTATATTTATATATTTTCTTATTTGTGGGATTGATCTAAACATATGCTTTTATATATTTAATAATTAGATCAATACAAGTGTTCCGTAGTCAACGGGACGCACAGGTATCCCGGACTAAATCAAACAACATCACTTGGATCCAAGTGCAGGTACATTACTTTTCACAATTTTGCTTATAATATTTATGCTACTTGGTAAAACAAGACAACTATAGAATCTTATTTGTTTTATTATGTAGTGTCCGCAACAGCGAAACAGTCATGATTGCGGATACTTTGTTTTGAGGTTCATGAAAGAAATCCTTCAGGCGAATCAATTAGAGATTCCGCTCACGGTATGAATTTATAACTTAAGATAATTTCATATAATTTATTACATTTAACTAAATATATCATTTATATTATGTTTTTGTTTTGTAGTACCTTGACGAATTCCGTGCTGCTGGGTACCCGAAGCTTAAGTTGGAAGAAATTAAAGAAGATTTGTGTCAATATTATATTAAGCAATTTTTCATGTAGGATTTGTGTCGATTTGAACTATAATATTATTGATGTAATGATGTATATATATAATTTTGGATATTATAATGGTATTATATTAGTATATATATTGTCTTACTGATGGCTGAAATAATAGCGTCGAAAATATATTACAGGTCAAAAATATATTACAGGTCGAAAATATTACAGGTCGAAAACATTACAGGTCGACTGGGAGGATTAAATTATAGGCTGCACATAAAAATACCTCATTTAGAAACGACAGCGCTTTTAAAAAGCGCTCTTAAAGGTCCACCTACTAAAGCGCTTCTTAGTAAAAGCGCTGCCAAAGACCAGTAAAAAAGCATAAAAAATTAAAAAAAAACGCAGCATACAAAAGCGCTTTTGGAAAAGCGCTCTTATAGGGGGGCCTATCAGAGCGCTTTTTCCAGAAAAAGCACTCTCATAGGGGGGCCTACCAGAGCGCTTTTCCAAAAGCGCTTTTGTATGCTGCATTTTTTTTTAATTTTTTATGCTTTTTTACTGGTCTTTGGCAGCGCTTTCTGGGAAAAGCGCTCTTAAAGGGGGGTCTACCAGAGCGCTTTTTCCAGGAAAGCGCTTTTATAGGGGGTCCTACCAGAGTGCTTTTTCCAGGAAAGCGCTCTTAAAGGGGGGGTCTACCAGAGCGCTTTTAGAAGCGCTTTTGTTACCTACGCCAGCGCCAGCTATTAAAGCGCTTTTAAGCGCTTTTAAAGGCCAAAATAAGCGCTTTAAAAGCCCTTTTCCGTAGTAGTGTGTTGCACGCCGCTTTTGGCGAGGTGGTTTATTTCGCACCTCCCCAAGTCTGTATTGAAGAATGAGGAAGATGTAGGTTGGGCTTACAGAATCATGTCCCTTGCTCACACGGACATCCTTTGGAGTTATAAAGATATGGAAAAAGTAGCTATCATTGATCGATGTGGGGAATACCCTAATGTTCCGTTGCTTGGAGTTAGAGGGGGTATAACCTACAATCCTTGTTTGGCTTTACGACAGTTTGGACGCGCTCGGAGCCCATGAGCTGCTTCTTCCAGACATTGTCTTTGACTCCAAGAGGGACGTGAATGAGCATCGTCGAAGTTTTATACGAGCATGGGGCATGGTGAACAGGTCTAACCCTCATGAGCTAGGACTGAAGACTTCTCTCCCGATGAAACCATATCTCCAGTGGGTTCGAGCCCGCGCTCAAAAGCTGGGGATGCCATATGAAGCTGTTTTGCCGATGATTATAGAGCATACTAATGAAGAAGGTGTTCCTTATACGGTCCACCATCCATACATGCCTACTAAACTTGGGGCATTGAAGAGATCCTGGATTCAGTTGAAGGAAGAAAGGGATACCTACAGGGAGAAGTATCATGAGCAGGGGAGGAAGATCTTGAGGCTTATAAGGCAGCTTGAGAATGAAAGGACAATCAACGATTATGTCAACACGAAGGGAAAACGACCATGGGATTTTTGTATGTCTTTTATTGTTTCTAGTTTAGATTTGGTTTTCAGTATTTCTTTTGTAACACCTTAAAAGGCATTGTTAAACATTGTTACAAGTTTTAATCTAATAAAGTATGTTTTATTTTGGTTTACAAATTTGAATATCCCAAAGTCTTTTAAATCATTTCATATGCATTCCATTACCATGCACCTCATCACAGGTACCATTACAGGTTTCTTATCTTCTTCGCTGTTTATTTTAGCACAACATGTCTTCTGAAACACCTACTGATCAAGCCATCAAGGCTCTTCAAGCTCAGAATGCACAATTCCAAGAGTTGTTCTTGAACCTGGCCAAAGGGCAGCAAGATTTGAAGTCTCTCATCTTGAAGGAGGAGAAGAAGAAGAAGAAGAAGAAACTGGTCCTCCTGAATATGGGTCGCAGATTCGGGAACAATTTGCGACAGGAAACTGAATTGTCTCATTCATCTGAAGGAGGAGAGAATCAAGAGGAAAGAAAGGGGCCTAGTCCTGTGGTCTCTGATAATGACACTGATTTTGATGAAGAACAGTATCCTCCTGCTGAGGATAGGTATAAGCAACTTGAAGACCAGTTGAGTGCAATGGAGATCCAGAAGATACCTGGGTTGCACTTTGGAGATCTGGGATTGGCATCTAAGGTGGTGATCCATCACAAGTTTAAAGCTCCTATCTTTACTAAATACGATGGAGTATCTTGTCCAAAGCTTCATCTCCGTTCATACGTCAGAAAAATTCAACCCTATACTGCTGATAGGAACATGTGGGTTCATTTCTTTCAAGATAGTCTGTCAGAGACTAAACTTGAATGGTTCTATCAATTGGAAGGAGCTAATGTCCACAAATGGGAGGACCTTGCTGCTGCTTTTTACAAGCAATACCAGTATAATACCGACCTTGCTCCCACGCGTACTCAACTTCAGGGTATGTTTATGGGTACAGGCGAAGGCTATAAGGACTATGCTCAGAAGTGGAGAGATCTAGCTGGAAGAGTCCAACCCCCACTGTCTGATAGGGAGTTGGTGGATATGTTTCTTGGGACTTTGTCTGGTCCATATTTCAATCATTTGATCGATAGTTCATCGTCTGGGTTCACTGAATTAATTTTGACTAGGGAGAGAGTGGAAGCTGGTATCAAAAGTGGCAAGATACAGAAAGGTGCTTCGTCAAGTACCGAAAAGAAGCCTTTCAGAAAAGAAGCTAGTGCAGTTTATATCTCGAGGAGCCAGAATCGACCTGAACGCTGCCAAGCAGTTAATGCGGTAGTAATATCTAGACCCATCGTTGCCCCACAACACAATAATCAGCAAAGAGTAGAGAGATCGCAAAGACAGTATACTCGGCTCAGTATGACCTTATCTCAAATTCTGCCGCAATTGTTGAAAACCAACTTGATCACTCTGAGGGAAGCTCCAAAGAATCCCAGTACAACATCTCCGTTGTATAATCCGAACGCCCGTTGTGCTTATCACTCCGATAGCTCAGGGCATGATACAAACAACTGCTGGGCCTTGAGGAATAAGGTGCAAGATTTGATTGAAGCTAAGGAAATTGAGTTTGACGCGTCGGAAAAGCCTAATGTCATGACTGCTCCTATGCCCAAGCATGGAGTAAATGTTATGGACGATGATTCATTTGTAACCTCTGTGGAAGACGTTTCTACTCCGTTGATGATAGTAAAGAAGAACCTATTATTGGCCGGTTTATTTCTGGGCTGTGGCAAAGGTTGCCACCTATGTTCAACCTTGCCTACCGGTTGCCATCTACTGAAGTCAGGTGTTCAATGCCTGATGGACAGCAAAGAGATCCTGTTCGAGAAAACTTTGGTCCCATTGGTTCCTGTTGAAGATGTTTCCATAATAACCATTTCTGCCAATCCTTCCAAGGCTTCCTCGAGAAAGCCTGTTAGGATTACACCCATTACAAGAGTTGCTTCATTGATCATTACTATTCCTGGTCCTATCCCTTACACTTCGGACAAGGCTGTCCTGTGGCACTATGGGGCCGATGTGTATTATCATGGGATCAAACAAGACTTGAAGGTTGAAGAAGCTGATACTGAGGTCAGCAATATTGTTGGGTCTAGCAAGGTTATCCGAAGCGGAAGACTTTTCTCTCCTGAGATCTCCCCACCAACTGTTCGGAAGTGTGATCGGTGGAAATAGAACTGACTGTTTTGGAATGCTGGTTCGTGTTTGCGTTTTGCAAAATGTCGCGGTGAGCAAGAGTCGCCACCGTCTTTTATTTAATCCAACAAGGAAAGGACAAAAGCACAGCAAAATTCCTTTTCGAGATGTTTCTCGGGTTCGGGAGGTAGATTATAGAAAGGGAAGGTGTTAGCACCCTTTCTATCTGTGGTTATCCACGGGCTCTTAGGTACTTGCTCACTATGTTTTCAAAAGATTTTGCTTTTCTTGTGTTTGTGGGTTTTTGAAAAAAGTTTTGTTTGAAAACTTCGTTTTGACTCTTGCATCAGTCCTCAAGAGTGTATGAAGTGTTTGTTTGAAAACTTTTGTTTGAAAGTGTAAGTGCGAAAAGAATTTTTTTGAAAGAGCAAGTACACAGGAGAAATCTACCTACTCAAAAGAAATTAAGCTGTGTAAATGTCCTTTAGACAGTACTATCCCACTATTGAGAAGTAGGTAGCAGCGTCGTTGGAGTTTGTCAGGTCAATTCGATTATAGGGACATGTGTGGTCACCAAAGCAATAGTAGGACGCCTTAGCGGTAACCCTAATGTCCTAGATCCTTTTTATCCGAGGCAACCGTTTTGAGGCAACTTGGATCTTTAGACAGGAGGTCAACCTCTAAAACACCCTATACTCAATGACCACGTCGAGGCAACCAAGTGAGGCGTACCCTAGGAGTGGCATGTGCGAGTGTATCAGGTTTCATGTTAAGTTATCTTTGCACATTTTTATGGTGAGCTACGGGTTGATTTTAATTTCAGAGAAGTCTTGTCATGCATAACCTAGTTAACCTACATCTAACAGTTAATAAGTGTGCGGAAAATAAATCTACGCTATTACAAGGCGTCAGGTATTTACATCGCCAAAAACAAACCCTTTGAAAAGTAAATTGCGGGAAAATAAAGAAAATGATAAAAAGTCCTAATTACGCTATTATATCCTTGGAGCAATTACATAAATATGATCAAAAATATTATGCGCGAATAAAAATTGAATCGAAGAAGTCCTTAGGGTTTTGACCCTTTTTGAGAAAGAATGAAGTTTTTGGTCCCTTTTGTATTTAATTAAACCTAATTCTAATTAATTAAATAAAAGAAATATTTTTTAAGTTTTTTATGTTTTTAATGAAAATAAAATAAAATAGTTAAATATATTAATTAACCTAATTCTACATGGATTTTATTTATTGTGAAAAACAAGTTAAAATTGACCTAATTAACTAAATTAATCTATGTTAGTATTTATTTACAAAAATAATGAATTAAAGGTGAAATTAATAAATAATAATAATAATAAAAATATTTTAGTTTTCTGAATTTATTATGAAAATAACTGATTGAGTTAATTAAATAATAATAATAGTACTAATTATTAATAGTAAAATAATTAAATTATAAAAGAAAAGAAAATAAATGAATGAACTAGGGGGGGTGCTGGCCCAATAGAGAGGTTAATCTGGAAATTTGAAGCCCATTTGCACACAAGCCTGTTTGACTTCTGAGATCGTCCACATGTGCATTGACTGGGAGTATCATGGTCCTTCATCTTTGGCCTTCAGATTTGCTTTGCAAGCCACTTGGCGTGTGGACAATTGAGATGCATGGTAGACCACAAGGCATAAGGCATACTGGATAAGCTGCAAGAAAATAGCAATAATAATTTTGGGGGACCTGGGATTCGAACCCAGGTCCCAATGCTTCCCAGCCAGCATACCTAACCACTCCACCAACTTGCTTTAGTCATTAGTGAAATAGGTGACAATTATTATATAAGAAAATAATTTAATAGGCTGTAACACAACAAAACACGCGCGCTTTTTAAACTATCCAACCATGAATCAACACCTCATCATCGTCCTCGTTGTGCCTGCAAAAAATAAAGTTAGATAGCGGGGGTTTTTAACCCCCACAATATGACACGAGGAATAATAGCGATTAGAGCTACAGGCTATAGAAATATTTCGCGAGGGTGCCAATGTGTTCGTCTTGACCTAACGAATTCAGCCATGGGTCTTATGAGTCTCAATTTTTCCTGTATTGTAAAGCCCTAATTTTAGAGTTCAAGAACCCTAGAATTCGTCAATGGCATTTTAGGATTTTGTGCATTATAACTCAATTAAACTATGCCAATAGCTTCATGTGGTCTCTAGCAACACAAAACAAACACAAAATCATGTTAATGATGCATGAAATAAGCAATTCGATTCTGGGGAAAAAAACGCAAATCGTGATTCTGTTCTTGATGATTCCTTGAGTTATGAAGCTTGAATTGGATTGCTACACGTTCCTGGGGACTCCTGCAATGTGTTAGAATCAATAAAATGCCTTGAATTGGCCTGGAATATAGAAAACAGTTTTCAAGTTTTCTTGAATTTTTCAATATGGTTATGGCTTTTTCTGCAGAAATTTCACGTGTCCATGATTAGGGTTGGCTTGTGTATATATAGGAGACTGAAATTAGGTCAAATCTTTGAGCAAAAATCCATGGAATGATGATTTGAATATTTGATTGGAAATCATATATTTTTGAATCTTCATGATTGAAAAAAGTTGCCAAACTTGGAGATTTTTGCATATTTGATTTGTACACGAAATTGCCAGCATATCTTGACCATGTTTGCTTCACAAAAAGATTGAAAAATCAAATCTTTGTATTTTCCTACAATTTAAATTAATTAAATGAATTAATATTGATTAAAAATCCAATTAATTAATAAAAAATAAGAAAATAAGTTCAATTAAGCTTTATGGGTCGTGCATAGGCCAAGGATACAGTTTCAATAAGAAATTTGAGGCCCATTAGCAAAAACAAAGTGTTTTGAGCAAAGTTGACTTTTGCAAATTCATAAAAATTTCCCAACTTCTCCAATGCATATATTGCTCAATTTTGATCATATGACCATGTTCTTGGATATTTTAGAAAGGTCTTGAAGTCCTCTAACCAATGCCTTTGGTCTCATGTCATTTGGATTTACCAATCTCAAGTTATGGTCTTTGACTTAAAGTGCACTTTTGTTGACTTTTGAATTTGACCTATAATGTAGAAATTGATAACTTTTTGTGAGAGCATTTCTTAGACTTTGAGTGTGAATATGGATTGTAGGAAATGTCATCCCCTTCAAAATGAGCATTGGATGGGATTTTTCTGATGAACCATGAAAAAGTTATGCCCTGGTCAAGATACAGTTGACTTTTCTACTGTCCAAAAATAGTAACTTTTTGCATTTTGATGATTTTTGAGCCATTCTTGTGGAATCATGATCAAGACTTGAGCAAATGATGATTGTGGACTCAAAATAAGATGTTGACAAAAAATTATGACTTTTGACTGCAAAATGACCATTTTATCCCTGTAGTTGACTGTAGGTCAAATGAGGCTTTTGACTGTGCAAATTGGTACTGTGAGCCTTGAAACTTGGCATGTAGGTGCTTGAGAATGTATATGGGCCTATGGGACTTGATTGAACCATTGAAAAACTCAAATTCCTTGAAGGAACCAAAACCCTAATTTCAGTTGGCTTAGGAGGTATTTGGACTGTGCAATCCTTGAGTAGACTTGAGCAATTTTGAAGATGATTCTTGATAAATCTTGAAGAATATGGGAGGGAAAATTTTGGGGTACAACAGTTTCCCCTGTTCAATATTCTTAGACCTGAGGAGGTAGACTGGCCTGCGTGCCTTTCGTGATCCGAAGGTGGAAGATGATTGAACACTAGAGTGCCCAGAAATTTACACTCGCATGGTGTATTATCCGCAACGTGATGTCGGGAATGGGCTTACATATGCCATTTGGAGAGATGAGGGATAGGAGGATGGGCTTATAGATGCCATCAGGAGGTGTGACAGAATCTTGTCGGGGATGGGCTTATAGATGCCATCTGGAAATGTAATGGATAGTTTTGGAGATGGGCTTATAGATGCCATCCAGGGGTGTTTATTGAATTGTAACTTGGTAGGTTGAAAGAAGGAACCTGTGTAGGGTTGCCTGACGATGAGTCCGTGTAAAACTGCATCTTGGAAGAGAAGGAACCGGTGTAGGGTTGCTTCATGATGGTCGAGTAGATAGTTGTCCTGTCTGGTTTCAGGTATTAATCTACAATCCGTCGTCCACAGATATTTCCTGGCTAGTTACAGGTGTTGATCCGAAACTTAAGAGAGGTTGGTCGAGGAGATAGTTGTCCTGGCTGGTTTCAGGTATTAATCTCTGACCTGAGAAAGAAAGATAATTTCCTGGCCTGTTACAGGTGTTGATCTTCAATCTCTTCATGTAGATAACTTTACTGTCTGGTTTCAGGTATAGATGTACAATCAATCGTCCACAGATACTTCCTGGATAGTTACAGGTATTAATCCGGAACTTAAGAAAGAGCGGTCGGGGAGATAGTTGTCCTGGCTGGTTTCAGGTATTAATCTCTGACTTGAGAAAGAAAGATAATTTCCTGGCTTGTTACAGGTGTTGATCTTCAATCTCTTCATGTAGATAACTTTCCTGGCTAGTTACAGGTATAGATATACAATCGATCGCTCACAGATATTTCCTGGCTAGATACATGTGTTTATCTGGAACTTAAAAAGGGTTGGTCGAGATAGCTTTCTTGTCTGGTTTCAGGTATAGATCTCTGACCTGAGAAAGAAAGATAGTTTCCCTGGCTTGCTACAGGTATTGATCTTCAATCTCTTCAATGTAGATAAATTTCCTGTCTGGTTTCAGGTATAGATCTACAATCATTCGTTCACAGACATTTCCTGGCTAGTTACAGGTGTTGATCTGGAACTTAAGAAAAAGTTGATGGTAATCATCTTTGGATTAACTTTTTCCTGAAAAGGCAAAAACATTAATTGTATGCAATGTCATGATGTATGAAATGCATGATGTCATGACGTTCTCAAGAATAAATGAGATCGCGTCGTATGCACTTTATCATGTATGTAAAGAGGAGGTATGAGATGTGAAATGTTTATGAATGTATTTTCGTCTGGAAAATGAATCCTTGACAAATGCCGGGAAGTTTGTTAAGTCCTGGGCTGATGATGAAGAGTAGAGTTCTTCGTTTCCGCTGGGGATGATGAATGAAGATGATTGTGAGAATAAACCTGCAGGAGAAGATGACTCCGTTGGGGAATAAACCTGGTGAAGAGATTACTCTGCGGGGAATTACTCTGTGGGGAAGAGATGCTTCACTGAAGATTTTGATGATAACTCCGCTGGGGATTCTGTTGATAAGCTCTGTTGGGGAATTTGATGAACTCCGCTTGGGATAGGAAGAACTTCGCTGAGGACGGTCTTTCCGTTGAAATTTGCTGAGGATAACCCAGTTAAACTCTGGTGGGGAATAACCTTTGTACTCTGCAGGGGGTAAGCTTCCAGAATCTACTAGGGAGGATGATTCAACTCTCCTGGGGAAACTTTTGAGGAAATGGATCCACTGGGGGTATCTTGTATTCCCACCGGGGAACAATCTTATATTTCTGTTGAGGAGTATTAAGACTGCCGGGGATGCTTGCTGAGGAATATCTGTATACTCTGCTAGGGAATATTAAGATCTTCTAAGGATACCCGACTTTTCCAAGACTGATGGTGGACTAACTCTGCTTGGGGAGAGAGTATTGCTGACTTGCTGGGGACACTGTGCCTTTTTAGGGCTGATGGGAGGCCAACTCTGCTTGGGGAGAGTATTGCTGAATCTTGCCTTACTCTGCGGGGAGTGAAGGTATCTTGGTCATATTCTTCAGCTGAACTTACCTTGGTACCTTGGTGGACAGAGCAACTAGATTGCTTAGACAATGCTTATTGCCCCTGTTTCTGATGTCACTTGTAATTAGTCCTTTGTTTCGCATGCAAATATTTATGAACAACAATTAATGTCAAATGCATATATCAAAAATGAACATTGGACGTTCTTCGCAAAACAAAACAAATAAAGGAAAAATAATTGGCAATTTGTCTGAAAAATGAGCTTGTATTGATTTTGAAGTTTGCCTGTAAATAGGCGTTTTTTGTACAAGAGGCTGACGTCCTAGCAAGAGAACACCGTCGGACAAATGGAATTTATACAACTTTATGAAAAGAAAACAAAACAGCTATGTGAAAAATCCCACTGGGTTCCAACTCTGCTATCGCCTTTATGTCTACAAGCGTCTCATCACTTTGCTGCTTAGTTGAAGATGAAGTTGATTGATCAATGCCGTCTGAGCCTGATAGTTGATACCGAAGTCTGGATGCAGGGTGATCCAATGAGACATAGTATTACGCTTATCCCTAACTTTTGCCTGGATCGCCCTTTCGGGTTTTCAGTCCACCGGGATACCCATTTTTGCCCAAGCCGCCTTTTCAGGTTTTCGACTTGCCGGGTGTACAGATTTTTCATTTTCATCCCTTATTTTTGCCCGAACCCTTTTGGTTCGCCGGGAAGCCCTTATTTTTGCCTAGGCCAGTCGACCTAGCGGGTCTTTTAATCATGCGTAGTATCTTTTTACTATGTCTGCATTGACAGGGTTAGGAAGGTCGTCACCATCCATGGTGGTTAATATCATTGCTCCTCCTAAGAAGATGTTCTTAACCACAAATGGCCCTTCGTACGTAGGGGTCCATTTGCCCCTGGGATCACCTTGAGGTAGAATGATGCGCTTGATTACCAGGTCTCCAACTTGATACTCTTGTCGTCTGACTTTCTTGTTAAATGCCTTGATCATCCGTTTTTGGTACATCTGACCATGACAAATAGCAGTAAGTCTCTTTTCGTCGATTAGGTTTAGTTGATCAAGCCGAGTCTGGATCTAGTCGTCTTCGCTTAAACCTGCATCCTTCATTATCCGGAGAGAGGGTATCTAAACTTCAATGGGTAGGACTGCCTCCATGCCATAGACCAAAGAATAGGGTGTTGCCCCTGTTGATGTCCGCGCTGAGGTACGGTACCCATGAAGAGAAAATGGTAACATCTCGTGCCAATCTTTATAGGTCACTGTCATCTTCTGCACAATCTTCTTAATGTTTTTATTAGCTGCTTCTAGAGCCCCATTCATCTTCGGCCAGTAGGGAGAAGAGTTGTGGTGCTGTATCTTGAATTGCTCGCAGAGCTCAGTGATCATCTTGTTGTTAAGATTGGTACCATTATCTGTAATGATCCTCTCTGGTACGCCGTATCGACATATCAGGTTGTGCCGAATGAACCGTGCCACGACGTTCTTGGTTACGGTGGAAAAGGAAGCTGCTTTGACCCACTTCGTAAAGTAATCAATCGTTATCAGGATGAAATGATGCCCGTTAGATGCCGTAGGTCTGATCTCGCCGATCATATCAATTCCCCACATTGCAAAAGGCCAAGGCGCTGTCAATACATTTAGAGGAACTGGAGGAACATGCACTTTATCAGCATAGACCTGGCACTTGTGACACATCCGAGAATGTTGATAACAGTCGGCTTCCATTGTGGACCAGTAATATCCTGCCCGAAGGATTTTCTTTGCCATGGTATGTCCACTGGAATGTGTTCCGAAGGTACCTTCATGCAGCTCTGCCATGATCCTTTCTGCTTCAGTCTTATCCACAAAACGCAATAAGGTTGAATCATGGTTTCGTTTGTAAAGAATGTCATTGCTGAGGAAGAATTTTGCCGTGAACCTTCTCATAAACTTCTTGTCATTAACGGATGCACCTTCGGGGTATTCTTGAGCTTCAAGATATCTCTTTACTTCATGATACCAAGGTTTTTCTGTTACCTCTTCGGTCTTAAGATCACATCAATGTGCAGGTTCATCTAATTTCCAAATAATGATCCGGGGAGCCTCGTTGTCCCATTTGACTTTGAACATAGAAGACATCATAGCCAGCGCGTCCGCCAACTGATTCTCCTCTCTTGGGAAGTGTTCAAAAGTTATTTCCTCGAAATGAGGGATCAACGTCAATACATACTCCTTGTAAGGAATAAGATTTGGGTGTTTCGTATCCCACTCTCCTTTGATATGACTGATCACGAGAGCGAAATCTCCAAAGACACTCAGAAACTTGATCCTTAGGTCAATTGCAGCTCGAAGACCCATGATGCATGCTTCATACTCTGCCATGTTATTGGTGCAGCTGAAACATAGTCGGGCGGTAAGTGGAGTATGAGAGCCCTTAGGAGATATAATCACAGCGCCAATACCGTTACCCAAAGCGTTTAAGGCTCCGTCAAAGTGCATATACCATCGGGATCCTTCCTCAGGTCCTTCATCCGGTCCAGGTATTTCACAATCAGTCACTACCATGATATTATCGTCTGGAAATTCGAAGTTCATGGACTGGTAGTCATCCACTGCCTGATGTGCCAAGTGGTCTGCCAACACACTTCCCTTGATCGCTTTTTGAGTCGTGTACTGGATGTCATATTCAGTCAAGATCATCTGCCATCTTGTTATTCTTCTGGACAAGGCAGGCTTTTCGAAGATGTACTTGATTGGATCCAATTTTGAAATCAACAGAGTAGTGTGAGTCAACATGTACTGTCTCAGTCGGCAAGCAGCCCATACCAAAGCGCAGCAAGTTTTCTCGAGCAGTGAGTATCGGGTCTCACAGTCGGTAAACTTTTTTCTAAGGTAATAAATAGCATGCTCTTTTCGGCCAGACTCGTCATGCTGCCCCAGCACACACCCCATTGAGTTGTCAAGCACTGTCAAGTATAAGATTAGAGGTCTCCCTTCAACTGGTGGCATAAGAATGGGCGGTTCTTGGAGATACTCTTTGATTCTTTCGAACGCGGCCTAACATTCATCGTTCCAACGTACTACTTGATCTTTCTTCAGTAGCTTGAAGATTGGCTCACATGTAGCAGTTAGGTGCGAGATGAATCGGGCAATGTAATTCATCCGTCCTAGAAAGCCTCTGACTTCTTTCTCTGTCTTGGGAATTGGCATCTCTTGTATGGCTTTCACTTTGGCAGGGTCCACTTGAATGCCTTTGTCGCTCATGACGAAGCCTAGCAGTTTCCCAGATCTCACCCCGAAGGTGCACTTGTTCGGGTTTAATCTCAACTTGTATAACTTCAACCGGTCAAACAGCTTCTGTAGATGGTCAAGGTGTTCCTCCTCAGTTAAGGATCTTGTAATCATATCGTCGACGTATACCTCAATCTCGTGATGGATCATATCATGAAACAGAGCAACCATGGCACGTTGATATGTTGCCCCAGCATTTTTCAACCCAAAAGGCATGACCTTGTAGCAAAAGGTACCCCACTGAGTAACAAAAGTGGTTTTCTCCATGTCTTCAGGAGCCATCTTGATTTGATTATAACCGGAGAAACCGTCCATGAAGGAGAATACCTTATGCTGAGCAGTGTTGTCAACCAGAACATCGATGTGAGCCAGGGGAAGTCATCCTTAGGGCTCGCCCTGTTCAAATCCCTGTAGTCGACACACATTCTGACCTTACCATCTTTCTTTGGTACCGGAACCACATTGGCAACCCACTGAGGGTAAGAAGTTACTGCTAGAAAACCGGCGTCGAATTGTTTCATAACCTCAGCTTTGATTTTCTCAGACATCTCTGGACGCATACGGTGGACCTTCTGTTTTACCGGAGGGCAGTCTTCCTTGGTAGGCAGATGATGAACCACAATGTCCGTATCCAACCCAGGCATATCCTCGTAACACCAGGCAAAGATTTCCATGTAGTCATGCAGCATCTGAATCAACCGTTGTTTCACGCTAGACTCCAAATTGGCACCAATCTTGACTTCCTTTCTGTCTGTCTCAGTACCCAGATTTACCGTTTCCACTGGCTCTTCATTTGGCTGAATGGTCCTCTCTTCCTGGAGTAGCAGTCTTGTAAGCTCACCGGGCACTTCGCAATCATCTTCACCTTCGTCTTTGGCTAAGTTGATCGGATTTTCGAAGTCATAACTGGCAGTAGCAGAGTCGTTACCAGTGAGATCCAGAGTGGATTGGGACCTGTATATGTGAGTGTGTGTAAATATAGTTATTTTGCAATATATAATAAAGAAAGACAAGGAGCGCAAGATTTGAAATGCAAAAAACGTCCAATGCTTTTATTAATGATATATGAAAATGACACACAAAAGCCCTCACAAATGAAGCCACGGTGCCCCGGGTAAGACACCGGGCCATAAAGTTTAGTAATATTGTCTGTTACAAATTCAAAACAAAGGAGTTCATTACTGAGTGACAAAATTAATAGGTATGAAGTCTTTCGCCGTCCAGTTGCTTGGTCCACCGTATGTCGTAGGGTAGATCCAATTGTCGAATTCAGATTCCTCCACGTCCTCTTCGATAGCATTTACTCCCGATTGCTGATGAACACAGGAGGTCTTCCAATCCTTGCTTTACGAACAATCCTCTGAGCTTCTGCAGTGAAACCCAATCCAAACTTGTCAGACTTCTGAGTGAAATCCGGAAGTCGGCCCCAATTTGCATACTCACCCTTCTCAATAACAGCCCGGGCATCCTTTAAGGAAGCCATCTTCAAAGGAGAATCTTCAATCACAGTTTCAGCTGATGCCAGTGTCTGAGGAACCTCTTCAAAGTGCTCGAATGGAGTCTCAATGAACTCCCCATCCATTTCTATGTACCGAAACGAGTTGAGGTGGCTGATCATATATTCTTCTTCCCTCTGCACTGTCACAATCTTCCCTCTGACCGGGTATTTCAGCTTTTGATGTAGTGTGGAGGTCACAGCTCCAGCCTTATGGATCCATGGACGACCCAGCAAACAAGAATAGGATGGTCGGATGTCCATCACGTAGAATGTAGAATCAAAGACCTGCGAACCAACCCTGATTAGAATATCAACCTCTCCATGTACCATCCTTTTAGACCCGTCAAAGGCCCGGACAACAATGTTACTTGGCTTTAGTTCCAACCCCTCGCAGTCCAACCTGTCTAGAGATTTCTTGGGCAAGACGTCCAATGAAGACCCAGTGTCAACCAGCACATGGGCAAGAGTAGTGCCCCTGCATTCAATGGAGACATGCAGGGCATCGTTATGGTTCTTCCCCTTAGCAGTCAGATCAGCGTCGGAGAAACCCAAACCATTATCAGCAGTTAAGTTGGCCACACAATCAGTAAATTGATCAGCTGACGTCTCTTGTGGAACGTGGGCCGTCTTCAGGAAGGTAATCAGAGCCTTGGCATGGGCCTCTGAACACAACAACAATGATAGCATAGAAATTTTAGATGGGGTGTGCCCCAGCTGCTCAACTACGTTAAAATCACTCTTCTTGATAATCTTAAGAATCTCTTCCATCTCCTGCTTGGAAGCTTTAACATTGATGGTCTTCGGTGCCTCCGTCTGGGCAGGCATATCAGTAGCGATCCCTTTGCCCCGAGCTTCAGATGACTCGGCAGCAGGGGTAGAACTAAGAACTTGATCAGTAAGGGAAGCAGGCACCCTTGCAGGTGTGATGATAATAGGTCTCTGGATTGTTGGTGGCGCAATATCAAGTGAGAAATGTCTACCGCTGCGGGTGACTTTGGAAGGCCCGGTGATGTTGCTGACGCCGGTACTAGTATCAAACTCTTGTTTAACCCCAAGCACATAAACATCTTCCCTATAGTGCCATGGGACAGCTTTGTCGGGTGTATAGGGGATGGGCCCGGGAACAGTGATGATTATGGGAGCAATCTTCTGAGCAGGCATGATTTTGAAAGGCTTCTTTGAGGGAGCCTTAGGAGAGTTGTTGAAAATAGTAACAATGGACACTTCTTCAGTAGGGGTAGCGGGAACGGCAATCTTCTTGAATAGGATTTATTTATTATCCATCAGGTTCTGGATACCTGACTTCAAAGATGGACAACCAGTAGGTGAAACGGAACATAGAAGGCAACCTTTACTACATCTCGGAAATAAACCGGCTAGCAACAGGTTCCTTTTGACAGTCAACAGCGGAGTAACAATATCATCCACAGAGGCTACATACAGGTCTTCCTCTACAGCATTCACTCTATGCTTGGGAATGGGAGCAGTCACAACGTTGGGCCTTTCGAGCGCCTCGAACTCTATCTCTTTAGCATCAATAAGGTCCTGAACCTTATTCTTCAGAGCCCAACAATCATTTGTGTTATGCCCCGGGCTGTCAGAGTGATAAGCGCAGCGGGTGTTGGGATTGTACTTCGAAGAGGTTGTGTTCACAATCTTCGGAGCTTCTTTCAGAGTCACCAGATTGGTTGTCAGTAACTGTGGCAATATCTGGGACAAGGTCATGCTGAGTCGAGTGAACTGCCTTTCAGGTCTCTCACCCCTTTGTTGGTTATGATGTTGAGGAACAGCAGCAGTCTTTGAAATAACCACCACATTGACAGCTTGGCGGCGTTCCGGTTTATTCTGTCTCCTTGAACCATAGACAGCACTAGATTCCTTCTTGAACGGTTTCTTTTCAGTGCTCGAGGAAGCACCCTTCTGTATCTTCCCAGACTTGATACCAGCTTCTATTCTTTCACCAGTCAAGATGAGGTCTGTAAACCTGGCAGAAGAATTTCCAATCAGATGGTTGAAGAACGGACCAGATAGGGTCCCCAAGAACATATCCACGAGTTCATGGTCAGTCAAAGGTGGCTGCACCCTTCCAGCCAGGTCTCTCCACTTTTGGGCATATTCCTTAAATCCTTCACCCGTCCCTAGTGACATACCCTGGAGTTGGGTACGCGTAGGAGCGAGGTCGGAATTATACTAATACTGCTTATAAAACGCAGTAGCCAAGTCCTCCCAGTTACGAATGCTGGCTCCATCCAGCTGATAGAACCATTCGAGTTGAGTCCCTGAAAGACTATCCTGGAAGAAATGGATCCACAAATTCTTGTCAGCAGTGTAAGGTTGGATCTTCCTTACATACGATCGGAGGTGCAGATTAGGACAGGAAGCTCCGTCGTATTTTGCAAAAGCAGGTGCCTTGAACTTATGGGGAATCACCACCCCAGAGGATAAGCCTAGGTCTCCAAAGTCCAACCCGGGCACATTCTGAATCTCCATGGCACTCAAGCGGTCCTCTAGCTGTTTATACCTATCCTCGGCAGGAGGGTACTATTCATCATTATAATCCGTCTCGTTGTCAGAGACCACGGGACTAGGAACCCTTCTCTCTTGTGGGTTGTCTTTCCCTACAGATGGGGTAGTCAACTCAACCTCATTCTGCAGTGCATTCCCAAATCTGCATCCAGTGTTGAACAAGACGGTCCTTTTCTTATTTTTCTTCAAAAGCAGGGTCTTCAACTCCTGTTGACCCTGGGCTAGGCTCATAACCATCTCTTCGAACTGGGCATTCTGGGCCTGGAGGGCCTTGATCGCTTGCTCGGTGGTAGGTTCAGAAGACATGATGATTGCAGAAATAAATAGCGAAGAAGATAAGTGACCTGTAAAAAGTGTACCTGTTATGCATATGATGCATGGTATGCTATTTATGCAGTGCATTCAAGGGTTCAAAAATTCAAATTCGTTGCAGACAAAAAAGGAACACACGCCATATTAAGAAGTAAATTGTTTAGTACATCAATGCCTCATGGGCGAAATATTACAAAATACTTAATGCCAAAAGACACTGCGCATCCTCTTTGGAGCGATGTAGGTGTTGAGGGTCTTTTCCTCGTGAAGTAGGCGGGTGAGCTCCAAGACCTTCTCCTCACTGGCATGTAAACTGGCTTCAAGAGAATTTCGTTCTTCCTTGAGTTGGATCCAGCTCTTTTGCATTTCTTCCCAAGATGTTGGCATGTCAGGATGTAGAATGGTGTAAGGAAATTCTCCTTCCATAACAGGATCTTTGATCATGGGGAGGATGTGAGGATATGGCATCATAAGCTTCTGGGAGCAGGCTCGTACCCACTTGAGGTAAGGCTCAAGGGGGATGGAATTCTTGTGCCCCAGTTTCTTACTATCTACCTTGTTAGGAATCCTCCAAGCTCTGATGAACCTTTGGCGAAGTCCTTGCGCATCGTTGTCGAAGTCAAAAACTATGTCAGGAATCAGCATGTCATGAGGGCCATCCCTCCGAGCATATCCAAATTGTATCAAATTCCAAACAGGGGTTGTAGGTGATGCCTCCTCTAATTCCAAGTAAAGGAACATTAGGGAATTCTCCGCAACAATCAATGATAGTGACATTTTCTCTGGACCGAGAACACCAGTGTATATCAGAATGTGTAAGAGTCATCAATCGTTGTGACCACCTTAAACCCCACTCGTTCTTCAAAACTGATTGTGGAAGGTGCAAAATAAACCACCTTGCCAGGAGAGTAGTGCAGCACATGAGAACACCTCTTTTTCTCATTGTTCGAGTGTAAAATGAGTGGAGGATGTCCCCAAGCAGTGTAGGTATGGGATTCCTAGACATAAAAATCTTGACAGCATTTATATCTATAAGTTGATCAGGATTTGGGAACAAGACCAACCCATAGACAAGGAGTGCCACCACTTCTTCAAAGGCTTGTAGGTCGAGAGAATTCCAACATTCTCGTGCCTTCTCAAGCAAGAACTTTGCCAAGAATCCTTTGATACCACTTCTAACTTCCCAATGCCCCTTGATGTCAGATGGTTGCAGACGTAATGCTTGAGCAACCTCTTCAAGTTTTGGTTCCTTTTCCGTACCATTGTAGGGTAGTTGACTAAGAATAGGAATTTTCAGAAGTTGAGAAAACTCTTCCAAAGTAGGCACCAATTGATAATCAGGGAAAGTAAAACAGTGGTGTAGGGGGTCAAAGAACTGGAAGAGAACTTTTATCATATCTTCTTCAATGTTGGTGTTGACCAAGCTGATGATTCTACCATGTATTTCACTGAAGGAAGAGTTCTCGGGAATCCTGGATGTAAGCTCCTTGAGTTGAGGAGGGATCCTTACAAGGTTGACCTGAATTCTTTTTCTGCGAAGAGACTCCATGTCCTACAAAACAAGAACAAAGATGAAGATTTGAACCCTTGAAGTGGTTAGCAGATGCACATGATGCTTTATGATGTTATGATAAAGGCACACCACAAGTATTCACAAAAGGCAAAAATGGTAAAGGCACACAAGACACACAAGACAGCCCTTAGAGTTTAGGCCAGCATGAAGTTTAGGTACTACCCTCTTGAAGTTAGTTGGCTCAAAACCTGTCCTATGAATAGTAACCGGGTTCTAAGGAGCTCAATATCATTGGATTGTTTTCTATGTTCATTGTTTTGATTTAGCCACTTAACTGGCGACCAAAATATTCCAAGAAAACAACCCTCAATGAGTGTAGTATCGAGTATCTACCAACTTCGGACTGCACCAAAGTCGGTCATCTCACTACCCCTAAAGAGGCCACGATGGTCAAGTAATGTTCTAAGGTCAGTTGATGCTTCACGACACCACGCGGCGGCCCCGTACTCTCCTTGACTTGACTCAAGGGTTACCGGTACTCACCAAAGTGCCACATCAACGTAGCAACTGCTTCAACCATGTCGGTATACCCCGCACAGTTCCCTCACAGTTTGTTGCTACTTCTAAAGGGTATCCCCAAATCCGGGTTAGGATCTATAAAACTCCGATACAAGCCCACAATATTAAAGCATTCAAGGCATACAATTGAAAACATGGTGATCTAATCCTAAAGTACACCTCACTTATTAATAGTCCCCAGCAGAGCCACCAGTTTTGTGATCGGTGGAAATAGAACTGACTGTTTTGGAATGCTGGTTCGCGTTTGCGTTTTGCAAAATGTCGCGGTAAGCAAGAGTCGCCACCGTCTTTTATTTAATCCAACAAGGAAAGGACAAAAGCACAGCAAAATTCCTTTTCGAGATGTTTCTCGGGTTCGGGAGGTAGATTATAGAAAGGGAAGGTGTTAGCACCCTTTCTATCAGTGGCTATCCACGGGCTCTTAGGTACTTGCTCACTATGTTTTCAAAAGATTTTGCTTTTCTTGTGTTTGTGGGTTTTTGAAAAAAGTTTTGTTTGAAAACTTTGTTTTGACTCTTGCATCAGTCCTCAAGAGTGTATGAAGTGTTTGTTTGAAAACTTTTGTTTGAAAGTGTAAGTGCGAAAAGTATTTTTGTTTTGAAAGAGCAAGTACCCAGGAGAAATCTACCTACTCAAAAGAAATTAAGCTGTGTAAATGTCCTTTAGACAGTACTATCCCACTATTGAGAAGTAGGTAGCACCGTCGTTGGAGTTTGTCGGGTCAATTCGATTATAGGGACATGTGTGGTCACCAAAGCAATAGTAGGACGCCTTAGCGGTAACCCTAATGTCCTAGATCCTTTTTATCCGAGGCAACCGTTTTGAGGCAACTTGGATCTTTAGACAGGAGGGCGACCTCTAAAACACCCTATACTCAATGACCACGTCGAGGCAACCAAGTGAGGCGTACCCTAGGAGTGGCATGTGCGAGTGTGTCAGGTTTCATGTTAAGTTATCTTTGCACATTTTTATGGTGAGCTACGGGTTGATTTTAATTTCAGAGAAGTCTTGTCATGCATAACCTAGTTAACATACATCTAACAGTTAATAATTGTGCGGAAAATAATACAAGGCGTCGGGTATTTACATCGCCAAAAACAAACCCTTTGAAAAGTAAATTGCGGGAAAATAAAGAAAGAGATAAAAAGTCCTAATTACGCTATTACATCCTTGGAGAAATTACATAAATATGATCAAAAATATTATGCGCGAATAAAAATTGAATCGAAGAAGTCCTTAGGGTTTTGACCCTTTTTGAGAAAGAATGAAGTTTTTGGTCCCTTTTGTATTTAATTAAACCTAATTCTAATTAATTAAATAAAAGAAATATTTTTTAAGTTTTTTATGTTTTTAATGAAAATAAAATAAAATAGTTAAATATATTAATTAACCTAATTCTACATGGATTTTATTTATTGTGAAAAACAAGTTAAAATTGACCTAATTAACTAAAGTAATCTATGTTAGTATTTATTTACAAAAATAATGAATTAAAGGTGAAATTAAAAAATAATAATAATAATAAAAATATTTTAGTTTTCTGAATTTATTATGAAAATAACTGATTGAGTTAATTAAATAATAATAATAATAGTACTAATTATTAATAGTAAAATAATTAAATAATAAAAGAAAATAAAATAAATGAATGAACCAGGGGGGGTGCTGGCCCAATAGAGAGGTTAATCTGGAAATTTGAAGCCCATTTGCACACAAGCCTGTTTGACTTCTGAGATCGTCCACATGTGCATTGACTGGGAGTATCATGGTCCTTCATCTTTGGCCTTCAAATTTGCTTTGCAAGCCACTTGGTGTGTGGACAATTGAGATGCATGGTAGACCACAAGGCATAAGGCATACTGGATAAGCTGCAAGAAAATAGCAATAATAATTTTGGGGGACCTGGGATTCGAACCCAGGTCCCAATGCTTCCCAGCCAGCACACCTAACCACTCCACCAACTTGCTTTAGTCATTAGTGAAATAGGTGACAATTATTATATAAGAAAATAATTTAATAGGCTGTAACACAACAAAACATGCGCGCTTTTTAAACTATCCAACCATGAATCAACACCTCATCATCGTCCTCGTTGTGCCTGCAAAAAACAAAGTTAGATAGCGGGGGTTTTTAACCCCCACAATATGACACGAGGAATAATAGCGATTAGAGCTACAGGCTACAGAAATATTTCGCGAGGGTGCCAATGTGTTCGTCTTGACCTAACGAATTCAGCCATGGGTCTTATGAGTCTCAATTTTTCCTGTATTGTAAAGCCCCAATTTTAGAGTTCAAGAACCCTAGAATTCGTCAATGGCATTTTAGGATTCTGTGCATTATAACTCAATTAAACTATGCCAATAGCTTCATGTGGTCTCTAGCAACACAAAACAAACACAAAATCATGTTAATGATGCATGAAATAAGCAATTCGATTCTGGAAAAAAAAAAAACGCAAACCGTGGTTCTGTTCTTTATGATTCCTTGAGTTATGAAGCTTGAATTGGATTGCTACACGTTCCTGGGGACTCCTGCAATGTGTTAGAATCAATAAAATGCCTTGAATTAGCCTGGAATATAGAAAACAGTTTTCAAGTTCTCTTGAATTTTTTCAATATGGTTATGGCTTTTTCTGCAGAAATTTCACGTGTCCATGATTAGGGTTGGCTTGTGTATATATAGGAGACTGAAATTAGGTCAAATCTTTGAGCAAAAATCCATGGAATGATGATTTGAATATTTGATTGGAAATCATATATTTTTGAATCTTCATGATTGGAAAAAGTTGCCAAACTTGGAGATTTTTGCATATTTGATTTGTACACGAAATTGCCAGCATATCTTGACCATGTTTGCTTCACAAAAAGATTGAAAAATCAAATCTTTGTATTTTCCTACAATTTAAATTAATTAAATGAATTAATATTGATTAAAAATCCAATTAATTAATAAAAAATAAGAAAATAAGTTCAATTAAGCTTGATGGGTCGTGCATAGGCCAAGGATACAGTTTCAATAATAAATTTGAGGCCCATTAGCAAAAACAAAGTGTTTTGAGCAAAGTTGACTTTTGCAAATTCATAAAAACTTCCCAACTTCTCCAATGCATATCTTGCTCAATTTTGATCATATGACCATGTTCTTGGACATTTTGGAAAGGTCTTGAAGTCCTCTAACCAATTACTTTGGTCTCATGTCATTTGGATTTACCGATCTCAAGTTATGGTCTTTGACTTAAAGTGCACTTTTGTTGACTTTTGAATTTGACCTATAATGTAGAAATTGATAACTTTTTGTGAGAGAATTTCTTGGACTTGAAGTGTGAAGATGGATTGTAGGAAATGTCATCCCCTTAAAAATGAGCATTGGATGGGATTTTTCTGATGAACCATGAAAAAGTTATGCCCTGGTCAAGATACAGTTGACTTTTCTGCTGTCCAAAAATAGTAACTTTTTGCATCTTGATGATTGTTGAGCCATTCTTGTGGAATCATGATCAAGACTTGATCAAATGATGATTGTGGACTAAAAATAAGATGTTGACCAAAAATTCCGACTTTTGACTGCAAAATAACCATTTTACCCCTGCAGTTGACTGTAGGTCAAATGAGGCTTTTGACTGTGCAAATTGGTACTGTGAGCCATGAAACTTGGCATGTAGGTGCTTGAGAATGTATATGGGCCTATGGGACTTGATTGAACCATTGAAAACCTCAAATTCCTTGAAGGAACCAAAACCCTAATTTCAGCTGGCTTAGGAGGTATTTGGACTGTGCAATCCTTGAGTAGACTTGAGCAATTTTGAAGATGATTCTTGATAAATCTTGAAGAATATGGGAGGGAAAATTTTGGGGTACAACAGGAAGCCTGTTGTTATTCCACCTGCCAATACATCTGCTATTGTCCCTGTTCATATTCCAATCATTACCCTTGCCGCCGTGTCATCGGACTCTCGGGGCAAAGAAGTTACAGGTGAGCCTGCCCGGACGGAGGCACCTAAGAAGATTATTGTTAAAACCTCAAGGTAGTAGATTGAGGAAATTTTGAAGATTATCAAGAAAAGCGACTACAACATAGTCGAGCAGCTGGGGCAAACCCCGTCGAAGATCTCCATGTTATCCTTATTGTTGTGCTCAGAAGCCCATGCAAAGGCTTTAATTGCTTTCCTTAAAACTGCGCATGTGCCGCAAGAAACATCTGCTGATCAATTCAAAGACTGTGTGGCTAGTTTGACCGCTGACAACGGGTTGGGTTTCTTCGATGTAGATCTGACTTCCAAAGGAAATAATCACAATGACGCTCTGTATGCTTCAATCGAGTGCAGGGGCACTACTCTGGCCCATATACTGGTGGATACTGGGTCCTCGTTAAATGTTTTACCCAAGAAAGCATTAGACTGGCTGGACTGTGAAGGGTTGCTTCTGAAGCCAAGTAATATTGTGGTTAGGGCCTTTGATGGGTCCAAAAGGATGGTGCACAGGGAGGTGGATGTCCCTATTAAAGTTGGTTCCCAGACTTTCGCATCTACATTCTATGTGATGGACATCCGACCATCTTAATCTTGTTTACTTGGTCGCCCATGGATTCATAAGGCTGGGTGTGATACGGTGGGAGAACTGACTTAAGGTTTTGTGTTTGTGTTCACAAATGTTTCGGTTTAGCTAGAGTCGCCACCAACTTTTTATTATATCCTAAGGAAAGGTCAAAAAGCACAGGAAAGACCTTTGAGATGTTTTCTTGGGTTCGAGGAGTAGATTATGAAAAGGGAAGGTGCAAGCACCCTTTTCATCCATGGTTATCCATGGGCTCTTAATTACTTGTTTAGATCACTTGCTTTTGCTTTTCAATTGTTTGAAATGGTGCTTTGTGTGTGGTTTTGAAAGATGTTTTGAAAAGAGGCCATCATTGTGGAAACCTTTCTAATGATTCTTGTTTGAATGTATACAAAGGTGTTTTTGTCTTTTTGAAAAGATTTCAATGTTTGAAAGTTTGATTTGGGAAATGTTTTGAAATTGTGTTCTGAAGTGTGTTTGAAAATAGCAAGGATGTTTTTGCAAGCTTTGATCAAGTAACTAAGAGCTATCTACCCTATTTTACTCAAAGATCTTTCCTATATGTTTTTAACCCTTTTGACAGTGTTGTTTCACCATTGCATTTGGTGAACAACCTTGTGTTAGGATGTTAAACGGGACAGGCGCGGGCCGTCGTATAGACCATGATAGCAATTGTGTCAAGTATTTTTGGCAAAATTTTGAGGGACTTGATCATTTTTGTTTAGGCAACCCAGATAGCGTCATCGAGGGACTATGATCTTTTGTTTTATTTTTGTTTTGCCAAAGTACCCAACATGCATAACATGGCCCATTTTTAAAGGCAACAAGTGGATTGTAACCCTAGGGGTGCAAGTGTGTATTGTGTTTGATTTTCATGCATTTTTGTCTTTGATTAGGTCAAGCTATTTGTTGATTTTGATTTTTGCATACAAACCCTAATTCTCTAATCATGGCATAATTGAAAGCGTAAAGTGCGAGAATTAAAAGGGCTAAGCTATTACAACATGATTATGGGGATGGGGGTACAATTTTTGATAGGGGTGTATTTGACAAGAAATATAAACCCTAGTTTACTATTACATCCAAATTGAATTCCAAGGCATAAATATTAAATGGACAATATTTAAATGAACAAAATAAATATATCAAATAAAATGAATTATGCAAAAAATATTTTATTTATTTATGTATGTAAAAATATTTAATGTAAGAAAATAAAGAAATAAATAAAAAGATTTATTTTTATTAGGTAAAGGGTAAAACCCTAATTTTCTTTAAGAAAATAAATATGTTAATTATTTTATTTATATACAATAAAAATAAAATACTATATGTAAAAAAAAATTAAAAAAGGTATTTATTAAGTATATTTAATAATAAAAATAAAAGTGTAATATTTTATATTTTTATGCTAAAATATATAATAAAATAAAAGTATATATATATATATATATATATATATATATATATATATATATATATATATATATATATATATATATATATATATATATATATATATATATATATATATATATATATATATATATATATATATATATATATATATATATATATATATATATATATATATATATATATATATATATATATATATATATATATATATATATATATATATATATATATATATATATATATATATATATATATATATATATATATATATATATATATATATATATAATATATAAAATAAAATATATACAAAATAAAGTATATTTAGAAAAATATTTTTAATGTGAATAAAAATAAATAACAAAAATAAAAGTATGATTTATATATTATTTCTAAGCTTTAATAAATAAGATAAAAGTATTTAAATTGTTTTCTATAAAAGTAAAATGTAAAATAAATGTGAAAAAATTATGAAAATATTTTTGAGCATTTTTTATATTTGGGAATAAATATATAAAGTCAGAAATGAAAATAAAAATTCAAAAATATAAAAGTACAAGAAATTTGGCCAGGGGGTGCAAAAAGAAAAAGGGGAGGTGCCAATAGTGAGTCAGGCCAAGCCCAGCCCACCACTTCATCTTCAACCTTCAGCTTTTGGAAAAACGCGTGCGTGCCCTGTACAAACTACCAGATCTTGTATACGAGTTCTATTACAAAAACACATAACATCAAACTTGTAGAGAATTTCAAGACGATTCCAACCATATAAACAACTTGTATTAACTCTCAAAGACCAGAGAGAATTTCTCTGGCCCTAAATTCTGACCTAGTTTTTTCAGCATGTTCATGGATGAAATTCTCTTAGCACACTTAATATAAATGAAAACTGAGTATATGTACAACTTCATGGAAATGAATACTACATTTTTTATTCACAAACCTAAAGCTAAATGTTCCTAAATAGAGAGATAGGAAGTGGACAAAAACCTATTTCAGTTGACTTCGTGTAGGGCAATGTAGAGCTTTTCAACAAGGCTTGAGATGTTTTGGAGCTTACTTGGACTTCACTTGACCTTCTCCAATAGCCTGCTTGCCTTGAATGTACTTGAATCAGCCTGTAGAACTCAACCTGCACAAGCTCAAAATGAAAATGGCAAACACTGTAAATGGAGTTACAATTGGTGTTTGAGGTTTGGGATAGCTTGGATGAGTTGAATGGAAGGTGTTTGAAGCAACTTGGGGCAAAACGCACGAGCCAAATGAGCTATGGAACTCAAGATGCAGGTTCTGCCCTGTTTTGCCAAGGGAATGTGATTTATGGCTATGGGGTGTTTAGAGGATCAAGCAATCATGTTTCTGGCTCAAAGGGGTGTGAGAAATATGTTCAAACTGTTTGCATAAGTTTTTCTTGGCTGGTGTTCGAGTTCTAAGGTTTTGGACAAGTTTCTTGTTTCTGAAGTAAAATGTGGAAGTGATTAGAACAGACCTGTACAGGCTACCCTTATGCTTGCATACTTTTCTCTTGTCCCCTCCAACTTGTGGATTTGATTATCTATAAAATATTTGGACCAATGCTCAAGAAATCAGTTTTGACATAAAGCAAGATTTAAGCAAAAATGGAAATTTGCCTTTTTCTACTTAGGGCTTAATTTTGTGTACAATGTCCAAATGACCAAAACAAAAGCTTAGACTGATGGATTTGCATTTAATTATGGAGTGTGAATTGGTTTAGAGGCCTGTAAACTAGTGTAAGGCATGCTGACTTGAAATTGCAACTTGTATGAACATGAATATGCCATGGATGAAAAATGAGTTTTTGCCAACTTCAAGCCTTCGATTCTCCCTAACCACAAATGTGTTTGAGGAGTTCTTGGAAAATTTGGAAATATTGCAACATGCTATATAATCCATCTTTGAAATGAAATTTGAGATTCCAAGTGGAACTATGTGAAAAATGGCCAAGAAGATAGGTCAAAATCCTGCCTAAACTAGGGCAAAATTTCACTAAGTTAAAAGTTTTAGGGACCCTTGTTACAAAAATCATAACGTTAGATCCAAGCTTCTTTTGAGAAAACTTTATGAATCAAAGTTGTAGAAATTTTGGAGGACTACAACTTTAATGTTGGAGGTTTTGTTTGAATCCAAATGCATCATGGTGAAAATGTTGGGCAAAGTTACGAAAAATGAAGAAAATTTCATAACGTAGAAAAATTCTAAGTTATGAAATTTTTTAACTTTAAACCCTAATTTGCCATTTTGGGTTTCTTGATGAACAGGTTTCATATTTTGACACATATTGATGAAAAATGACCCTTGGCACTTGATTTTGACCAAAAAGTCAAAGTTTGACTTTTCAGTGTACAGTCAAATTTTGATCAGTTTACTGAAAAATTCATCTGTCAATCCAATGCAATTGAGGTCTTTTGAACTTGTTGAATAGGTCAAGATGATGCCATTGAGTCCTTGAGTCCATGTTTGAACCTAATTTGCCATTGGCTAGGTCAAAAAGTCAAAAATTGCCTTTTTACAGTCAAAACCCTAAAAATGACCATTTTGCCCTTTTGGTGATCTGATCAAATTTCTTGTGGATTTATGGTCCAAACTTGATAAAATGGTTCATATGAGTTGATAATGTTGATATGGGTCAAAATTCATGAGGTTTGACTGTCAATTGGCCACAGTTGACTTTTTCCCCAATACATCTGATTTCTAGGTTAACTGTCCAATTGACTAGGCAAAAATTTGATTCAAGGCTTGAAACTTGGTATGGACAAACTTATGAGTCCAAAATGAAGTATGAAAGTCAATTTGAGCATTGAAGGTCCAAAAATCTTTGTGCAAACTCAAACCCTAATTTTAGGTCAATAGTGCAAGGAGATGTCTTGAGCAGAGCAAACCCTAGCTTGGTCTTGAGTTCAAAGAGCCTTGTGAGGGGAAATGTTGACAAAATGAGAGGGAAAATTTTGGGGTACAACAGCTGCCCCTGTTCAATCTTCTTGAACCTGAAGAGTTTGATTGACGAGTTTGCGTTTCGCGACTCGAAGGTAAAAGAGGATTGGACACTAGAGTGCCCGTAAATTTGCACTCGTCAAAATGTAGCTGAGGGAATGGGCTTAAAGATGCCATTTGGAGATGGTAGAATATTGCTGGAGATGGGCTTAGAGATTCCATCAAAAAAATTTGTTGAATATCAGTAGAATGAACATCCGAATGGTATCAGTATCTGGAACATATCTGAGTTGTATCTGGAGATTGGATTTGTATAGGCAAAGGAATGGCGTCCTTGTATGGAGCGTATCTGAGCTGTAACTATATTTTGATTCTTGAATGAATATCAGAATGACTGTCGTGTCTGGAGTGTATATGTATTGTATCTGAATTCTGAATGAGTGACAGAGAAACATCTGTGTATGGAGCATCTCCGGAATGGGGAATAAATTCTGAATGCGTGACAAAATGGCAACCGTGTCTGGCGCGTATCTGGACTGTATCCGAAGTTGAGATCTGTATGAGTAGCAGAATGACTTCCATGTCTTGGAGTGTATCTGAACTGTAACTGGGATCTGGATAAGGCAACATAATGACCTCTATGTCTTGGAGTGTATCTGAGCTTGTAGTTGATATTTGAATCTGAATGAGAGATAGAATGGCTTCCGTGTTTGGAGCATATCTAATTTGTATCTGATTGTTGAAGTCTGAATGAGTAATATAGTGATCGCCGTGTCTGGGGTGTATCCATACTGTATCTGAAATCTTTGAATATTTGTTAACGATAGCTTTTAATCTTATCCTGAAAGGGTAAAATGTTAGCTAAAACACAAAGTTATGTTGCATGCTATGTATGATGCAATAAAATGTGTTCTATAAACGTTCATGATATATGAATGTAATGTATGCGCATGTGAGCTGATTAGCTGTCTTGCTGAGGAAAATAAATCCTTGATAGCTAAAGATAATGAAATCTTTGACTGCTGCCAGGGAAAGTAAATCCTTGACTGATGTTGGGGATTCCAAAATCTTTGATTGCTGAGAAATCCTTGCTGACTATTGTTGGGGATAGAAAATCCTTGGCAACCTGCGGGGATTATCAAAACTTTGACAACTTTTATGCGGATGTGTGAATCCTTCATGACTTTCCGAGAAAATAAGGACAACTCTGACGATCTCTACTGGGGAATTAAAACCTGGGAGGCTTCAACTGGGGAAATAAGAACAAGAATCTTCGTTCTGCTGGAAAATAACTCTGTGGGGAGAATACTCATCTTGTCAGGAAGTTAGGAATTTGGGTCGTACGCCAATCTACTGGGGTTTTAAGGATGGTTCGAGATAAAAGTTAACTGTCATCTGATTGATTTTCAGTTTTTAAGATAACTTGCTGGGGAATTTAGGAGAAACCAGATGATTTTCACTATGGTTTAAAGGTTGAAGTCTTGGACCCTGTTGGGGAAGAAAGCTTCATCTTCACTGGGGATTTGTAGTTTAAAGTTTTTTGGCTCCGCTGGGGATCGGGAGTTTGGAAACTTAGTTCTGACGGCGATGTATATGTAACTCCGCTGGGGATCTGGAACTTTAACTCCGTTGGGGATATGTATTTCAAGGTTTTAGCTCTGTTGAGGGTCTGAATGACATACTGCAGGGGATTTCTTCTGGAATGGTCTAAAGATGTTTTCCTATACTTTCAACCTATCATTAATTATCCTTTCTTATTTCGTTTTATTTGTAAGCAGTGATTATATTCAAATGCATATGCTCATTTAACAAATCATTGGACGTTTTCAAATAAAACATAAGTGTAAAAAGAAAGAAAAGGCAAGCAAATTTCTGCACTTTGAAGTATCTTTGTATTAACTTTGTGTAAGTATTTTGTACAAAGGAGACAAGTATCCTAGTAAGAGAATGTTGTCATAAAAAATGAGAAAAATTTATACAAAGAACGATGGTTATGTGTAATAATTCTATGGGGTTCCCATTCTGCTATAGCCTTCACAACTTTGAGTATCTGTCCATTTGTTGCTTCGTCCGTCGATGATTGAATTGATCAGAAGCTTGGGGCTTGTCTGTGAAGAGATTGTCCTTAAAGTGATCCGACGAGACATAGTCATACGCTTTAATTCCCTAACTTTTGCTTGGACCGCCCTTTCGGGTTTTCGATCCACCGGGAAACCCTTTTTTGCCCAAGTCGCCCTTTCGGGTTTTCAACTTGCCGGGTGTACAAATTTTTTTGTTTTATCCCTAATTTTTGCCTGAACCGCCCTTTTGGGTTTTCGATTCACCGGGATGCCCATTTTTGCCCAAGTTTCCCTTTTGGGTTTTCAACTTGTCGGGTTATTTTATGCGTAGTATCTTTTGACTATGTCTGCATTCGCAGAGTGCGGCAGGTCGTCGTCGTCCATGGTGGTCAGAATCATTGCCGCACCAGAAAAGATGTTCTTGATCACAAACGGTCCTTCATAAGTAGGAGTCCATTTTCCCCTGGGATCACTTTGCGGCAAGATGATCCGCTTGATTACAAGATCTCTGACTTGATATATCTGACGCCTGACTTTCTTGTTGAAAGCTTTGATCATCCGTTTTTGATACGTCTGACCATGACAAACAGTAGTAAGTCGCTTCTCGTCGATCAAATTAAGTTGATCAAGCTGGGTATGAATCCAATCGTATTCATTTAAACCAACATCCTTCATAATCCTCAAGGAAGGAATCTGAACTTCCATAGGTAAAACAGCCTCCATGCCATATACCAAAGAAAAGGGGGTTGCCCCAGTTGAAGTACGCGCCGTGGTACGATATCCGTGCAGAGCAAACGGTAACATATCATGCCAGTCCTTGTAGGTGACTGTCATCTTTTGAATGATCTTCTTAATATTTTTGTTTGCGGCTTCAACAACATCGTTCATCTTTGGCTGATAGGGAGATGAATTGTGATGTTGAATCTTGAAGTGCTCGCACAGAGCGGTGATCATAATGTTGTTCAAATTTGTACTGTTGTCCGTGATGATCCTGTCGGGGATACCATACCGGCATATGAGGTTCTGCTTGATGAAGCGGGCAACCACATTCTTTGTAACGGAGGCGAAGGAAGCTGCTTCAACCCACTTGGTAAAATAATCAATAGCGACCAAGATGAAGCGATGTCCATTGGATGCCGTAGGCTTGATCTCTCCAATCATGTCGATTCCCCACATCATGAATGGCCAAGGAGCTGTCAGAACGTTGAGAGGAACTGGAGGAATATGTACCTTGGAAGCATAGACTTGGCATTTGTGACAAGTACGGGAATATTGATGACAGTCAGCTTCCATGGTAGACCAGTAGTAGCCTGCCCTTAGAATTTTCTTAGCCATCGTATGCCCGCTTAAGTGGGTGCCAAATGTGCCACTATGTATTTCAGTCATGATCAACTCAGCTTCAACCTTGTCCACACAATGAAGTAGAACACAATCATGGCTGCGCTTATATAAGATACCATTGCTCAGGAAGAACTTGGCAGCAAATCTCCTTAAGAACTTTTTGTCATTGACTGAAGCTCCTTCAGGGTATTCTCGAGTCTGGAGATGCCTTTTGATTTCATGAAACCAGGGTTGTTCCACTACTTCTTCGGTATTAATCTCATGACAATGCTCAGGTTCGTCCATTCGCTCGATGGTGATTTGGGGAGCCTCATTAACCCAGTTAAGTTTGAACATGGAAGACATTGTAGCCAGAGCATCTGCTAGCTGATTTTCTTCTCGCGGGAAGTGCTCAAAGGTAATCTGCTCGAAATGAGGCAACAATGTCAGGACATGTTCTTTGTATGGGATAAGATTAGGATGTTTAGTGTCCCATTCTCCTTTGATTTGACTGATAACCAAAGCTGAGTCCCCAAACACAATCAGAGATTTGATTCCCAAGTCAATTGCAGCCTTGAGACCAAAGATACAAGCTTCATACTCGACCATGTTGTTTGTGCAGCTGAAGCAGAGTCTAGAAGTGAAAGGTGTATGGCAACCTTCTGGAGAGATAAGTATCGCGGCGATACCGTTGCCAAGTGAATTTGAAGCACCATCAAAGTATAGGGTCCATCGGGATCCTTGTTCAGGTTCGTCATACGGTCCGTTACCTTCAACATTGTCCAATGTCATAATGTCCTCGTCGGGGAAATCGAACCTCATAGATTGGTAATCTTCGACGGCTTGATGAGCTAGATGGTTATCTAGTACACTCCCCTTTATAGCTTTTTGGGTTGTGTACTGGATATCATACTCTGTCAGGATCATTTGCCATCTAGCGATTCTTCTGGATAAAGCAGGCTTCTCAAAGATATACTTAATCAGATCCATTTTAGAAATCAGCAAAGTGGTATGTCTCAACATATACTGCCTCAGCTGGCGAGCAGCCCATACCAAAGCGCAGCAAGTTTTCTCGAGCAATGAGTAGCGAGTCTCACAGTCGGTAAACTTTTTGCTAAGGTAATAAATGGCATGCTCTTTTCGACCAGACTCGTCATGTTGGCCCAGTATGCACCCCATTGAATTATCCGAAACAGTCAGATACATGATGAAAGGTATTCCTTCGACGGGTGGCATCAAGATAGGAGGCTCCAGCAAATACTCCTTGATCTTATCGAAAGCAACTTGACAATCATTGTTCCATTCAACCACCTTATCTTTCTTCAACAGCTTGAAGATTGGCTCACAGGTAGATGTTAGGTGAGAGATGAACCTCGCAATGTAGTTTAAGCGTCCCAAGAAACCTCTAACCTCCTTTTCAGTGTGGGGGGCAGGCATTTCTTGTATAGCCTTGACTTTGGCAGGATCAACCTCAATGCCTTTGTTACTGACGATGAATCCCAAAAGTTTACCGGACCTGACTCCGAAAGTGCACTTGCTAGGGTTCAGTCTGAGCTTGTACTCCTTCAACCTGACAAACAGCTTTTGCAGATGGTCGAGGTGTTCTTCTTCTATTTGTGAATGGGCTATCATGTCGTCTACGTAGACTTCTATCTCACGATGTATCATATCATGAAACAAAGCCACCATGGCGTGCTGATAGGTTGCCCCGACATTCTTCAGTCTGAATGGCATCACTTTATAGCAGAAGGTACCCCATTGTGTAACAAAAGTAGTCTTTTCCATGTCTTCGGGGGCCATTTTGGTCTGGTTGTACCCCAAAAATCCATCCATGAAAGAAAATACCTTGTGCTGAGCTGTATTGTCAACCAAGATGTCAATGTGTTGTAGTGGAAAGTCATCTTTAGGGCTAGCCCTGTTTAAGTCTCTGTAATCCATGCACATTCTGACTTTGCCGTCCTTCTTAGGCACGAGCGCAATGTTAGCAACCCATTGTGGATAGGAAGTAACAGCAAGGAAGCCAACATTGAACTGCTTCATCACTTCAGCTTTGATCTTTTCGGACATGTTGGGCCTCATTCGGCAGACTTTCTATTTGATTGGTGGACAGTCTTCTCTTGTAGGGAGACAGTGAACCACAATATCTGTATCCAGTCCCGGCATGTCTTCGTAGGACCAGGCGAGGTGTTCCTCTTCTGTCTGTGAACGGGCTATCATTTTTTCTATGTAGACTTCGATCTCATGATGTATCATGTCATGAAACAAAGCTACCATGGCTCGCTGATAGGTTGCCCCGACATTCTTCAGTCCGAATGGCATCACTTTATAGCAGAAGGTACCCCACTGCGTAACAAAAGTAGTCTTCTCCATGTCTTCGGGGGCCATTTTGATCTGGTTGTATCCCGAGAATCCATCCATGAAGGAAAATACCTTGTGTTGAGCTGTGTTGTCAACTAAGATGTCAATGTGTGGTAGTGGAAAATCATCTTTAGGGCTAGCCCTATTTAAGTCTCTATAGTCCACACACATTCTGACTTTGTCGTCCTTCTTAGGCACGGGCACATTGTTAGCAACCCATTGCGGATAGGAAGTAACAGCCAGAAAGCCAGCATTGAACTGTTTCATCACCTCAGCTTTAATCTTTTCAGACATGTCGGGCCTCATTCGGCGGAATTTCTGTTTGATTGGTGGACAGTCTTCTCTTGTAGGGAGACGGTGAACCACAATATATGTATCCAGTCCAGGCATGTCTTCATAGGACCAGGCGAAGATATCAACATATTCATTCAACAGCTTAACTAAATGCTCTTTGATATTTGGCTCCAGGTTGGCACCCACTTTAACCTCTTTCTTGTCTTCCTCTGTTCCCAAATTGATAGTCTCTAACAACTCTTTATGGGGCAGAATAGCCCTTTCTTCTTGTCGCAAAAGTCTAGCTAACTCTCCAGGCACTTCACAGTCTTCATCACCTTCGTACTCGGCATGATTGACCAAATCTTCAGAGTCACCGAAGGCCAAAGCAGAATAGTCACCCATGGAATCCCGAGTGGATGGGTACCTGCATTTTGTGAGTGTGGGTGTGTGTAAGGGATAGCCATCCTTAAACAAAATAAAATGTAAAAGGAAAGAAAATGAACACAACTATTTATAGATGAAAACGTCCATGATTCATTAAAAATGGCATATGAAAATGAAGAATCAAAACCCTTACAAATGGACCTATATGCCCCGGGTAAGGCATAATGTGAAAAGAGTGTACGAATTGTTTAATCATTATAGACCAAATAGGAAATGTTCAAAGATAAATTAATGATTGATGAAAGTGATGGGAACGAAGTCTTTCGCCTCCCAATTGTTTAATCCTCCTTCAATGGTTGGAAAGATCATATCTTCAAGGTTTCCTTCTTCATCATCATCTTCTAAGGCATGAATTCCATGGTGAGTGACTTTTAAGGGTGGTCCTCCAGCCCGGGAGCGACGCACAGCTTTCTGGCCAGCGACAGTGAAACCTAATCCGAACTTGTATGTCTTGTGAGAAAAATATGGTAGTTTACCCCACACCGTACTTCCTCCTTCCTTGACTAAAGCCTCCGCATCTTTAAGGGATGACATCCGAGACACAGGCTTGGAAATGATAGGTACATCAGTCATTGTCTTTGCTACTGCGACTTCAGGAGAAACCTCTTCAAAGTGTTGGAAAGGTGTTTCTATGAATTCACCATCTAACTTCACATAGCGGAAAGAGTTAAGGTGACTTATCATATACTCCTCCTTACCATGAACCGTAATGATCTTACCCTGGACTGGATATTTTAGCATTTGGTATAGAGAAGTGACTGCCCTAGCGTTGTGGATCCATGGCCTTCCCAACAAGCATGAGTATGAAGGACAGATGTCCATCACATAAAAAGTAGAGCTGAAAATTTCTGTAACCACTTTGATTGGGATGTCCACCTCTCTGTGAACCATCCGCTTAGAACCGTCGAAGGCTCTGACAACAATATTACTGGGCTTTAGGGTCAATCCTTCACAGTCCAATATGTCCAGTGCTTTCTTTGGTAGAACATTTAAAGATGAACCGGTATCAACCAGAACATGAGCAAGTGTGGTCCCTCTGCATTCTACCGAGACATGCAGCGCATCATTATGCTTTCTTCCCCTAGACGTCAAATCAACATCAGAAAAGCCAAGACCATTATCGGTTGTAAGGCTAGCCACGCACTCTTGAAACTGGTCTGCAGAAGTTTCTTGAGGCACGTGTTCCGTCTTCAGAAATTTGATCAAGGCTTTGGCATGAGCCTCGGAGCAGAGTAATAGAGCCAGCATAAAGATTTTGGAAGGGGTTTGCCCTAGCTTCTCTACGACATCATAGTCGCTCTTCTTGATTATCTTTAAGATTTCTTCCATCTCTTTTTGGGTGGTCTCGGGGATAACCAAAGTCTGAGCCTTCGTCCTGACAAGTGCTTCTTGGATCCCCTTACCTTTATCGGTGGTAGCAGTAGAGGGTTCAATTTCGGGAGCATCAACTTCTTCAATTATTGGGCTTTGCACAGATGGCTTGATAGGTACAGAAGCTCTTGAGGGTCCGAAGACTACTCGTGGAGGAGCAATCTCCGCAGAGAAGATTCTTCCGCTACGAGTTATCTTGCTTGTCCCCACAATATTCCCTATATCAGGGGTTTCATCATCGGAATTCTCTTCGGCTGATTCGATCTGCTTGACACCATGGTAGAAGATCTATCCTCCGTAATTCCATGGTATCGTCTTGTTGGACTTATACGGGATAGGCCCCGGCATGGTAATCTTCAGCGGTACAAACTTAGGATCAGGCGTAATCTTAACAGGCCTTTTGCAGGTCTTGGAAAGATTGTCGGAAATGGTGATTATAGCAATGTCATTGATTGAAGAAACAAGGGTAACAGGAGTAACATGAGTGATAGTATCAACAGGAGTCTTTTGAAAGAGGATCTCTTGGGTATCCATCAGGCGTTGGATGCCTAATTTCAACAGTGGGAATTCGGATTGCAAGGTTAAACAGAAGTAACAGTCTTTTTCATATCCTAGGAAAATCCTGACTCTCAACAGATTCACTTTAATCATCGGCAACAGAGTCATTAATTCGTCAACATCGGTAACATGAAGATCTTCCACAATTGCATGGACATTATGACCATGTTTTGGCATAGGAGCAGATATCACATTAGGTTTTTCGGGAGCATCAAACTCTACCTCCTTGGCGTCTATCAAATCTTGGATATTGTTTTTAAGAGCCCAATAGTTGTTGGTATCATGCCCTACACTGTCAGAGTGGTATGCACATTTTGCATTGGAATGATAATAAGGAGAAGAGGTATTGGGGTTTTTCGGTGCTTCTTTCAAGTTGGTAAGGTTTAGCTTTAATAAGTGAGGGAGGACTTAAGTCGGTGTCATGTTGATCCGGGTGAATTGCCGTTGTGGCTTGTCCACCCTTTGCTGGTTAGCTCTTGGTTGATTGTTGCGAGGTTGATCGGCTGAAGAATTCTGGATCACCACAGCCCCCAATGTTGGTCGGAGCTCTATTCTCCCTTGATTTCTCTGGGTGCGAACAGCAGAAACTTCCTTCTTGGCTGGGAAAGTCTTCTTGATAGCAGTGGAAGCGGAGGCATCCTTCTGAATTTTACCACTCTTAATGCCAGCTTCGACCCTTTCACCGATCAGAATTAATTCGGTGAACCCTGCAGATGAGCTCCCGATCAAGTGATTGAAGAATGGACCTGACAGGGTCCCCAAAAACATATCAACCAGCTCTCTATCTGACAATGGCGGCTGCACCCTTCCATCCAAATCCCGCCACTTCAGGGCATACTCCTTAAATCCCTCATTAGAGGCCATACCCATACTCTGTAGTTGAGTACGAGTAGGTGCTAAATCTGCGTTGTATTGGTATTGTCGGTAGAAAGCATCAGCCAAATATTCCCAGTTATGAACATCAGATCTCTCAAGTTGATAGAACCAGTCCAATTGCGTACCCGACAAACTATCTTGAAAAAAGTGAACCCACAAATCCTTATCAGAAGAGTGAGGTTGGATCTTTCTGACGTAGGATCTCAGATGCATCTTTGGACAGGACAAATCGTTGTATTTAGCAAATGTAGGTACTTTGAACTTAGGAGGGATGACGATTCCAGCAACCAACCCTAGTTCTTCGAAATCTAGTCCAGGTACCCTTTGCAACTCCATGGCTGCCAACCGATCCTCAAGATTTTTGTACTTATCATCCGCCGGAGGGTATTGCTGTTCGGAGTAATCTTCATCCTCTTCCTCTTCTTCTTCTTCAGCTTCAGATTCGGAGGGCAACGCAGCTCCTTTTCCTTTACCAACCCCTTCGTCAGACGTCGAGGGGAATTCTAGAACTCTCCTAGCCTGATGCTCAAATCTTCTTTCCATAGTGGCCACACCAATTCTTTTCTTTTTCTTCCTTTCTGGTTCCTTCTCTTTCTCTAACAGTGCTTTAAGATCCTCTTGACCCTTTGCTAAGGTCATGAGGAGTTGTTGGAATTGCGAATTTTGTGCTTGCAGATCTTTAACCGTCTGCTCTATATCCATCTTGCTGAAATAAACATCAGAAAGATAAGGAAACCTGGTGTGAAGACCTGTTAATGCATATGATGAATGATATGTTATTCATGTAATGCATTCAAGGTTTCATAAATTCAAATTCGTTGCAAACAAAAAGAACACACGTCATATTAATAAGAAGAAATTTGTTAGTACATAAATGCCCCAATGGCCAAATATTAAAAAATTCTTAATGTAAAAAGACATTGCGCATCCTCTTTGGTGCGATGTAAGTGTTGAGAGTTTCCTCTTTGTGAAGTCGGCGGGTAAGTTCCAAAACCTTCTTCTCACTGGCATAGAAGCTGGCTTCAAAAGTATTCCGCTCTTCCTTGAGTTGTATCCAACTCTTTTGCAATTCTTCCAATGATGTTAGCATGTCAGGATGTAGGAGGGTGTATTGAACCTCTCCTTCCACAACAGGCTCTTTGATCATAGGAAAAATGTGAGAGTACGGAATCATAAGACTCTGGGCGCGGGTTCGTACCCACTTGAGGTAAGGCTCAAGGGGGATGGAATTCTTGTGTCCTAGTGTCTTACTACCCACTTTGTTGGTTTTTATCCAAGCTCAGATAAACCTTTGTCTAAGTCCTTGCGCATCGTTGTCGAAGTCAAAAACCACGTCAGGAATTAGCATATCATGAGGGCCATCCCTTCGGGCATACCCAAATTAACTCAGAGCTAAACAGGGGTTGTAGGTAATGCCTCCCCTAATGCCAAGTAATTGGACATTAGGGAATTCTCCACAACGATCAATGATGATGACATTTTCTCTGGACCGAGAACACCAATGAACATTAGAATGTGTGAGGGTCATCAACCGTTGTGACCGCCTTAAACCCTGCTCATTCTTCAAAACTGTTTGGGGAAGGTGAGAAATAAACCACCTTGCTAGGAGAGGAGTACAACATATGAGAACACCTCTTTTCCTCATTGTTCGTGTGTGAAATGAGTGTAGGATGTCCCCAAGCAATGTAGGCACAGGATTCCGAGATATGAAAATCTTGACAGCATTAACATCTATAAGCTGATCAGGATTTGGGAACAAGACCAACCCATAGATGAGAAGTGCTACAATCTCCTCAAAAGCTTGCAGATCTAGAGAATTCCAGCAGTCTTGTGCCTTCTCAAACAGAAACTTTTCCAAGAAACCCTTGACACCACTTCTGGTTTCCCAATGACCTTTGATATCATATGGTTGCAAGTGTAAGGCTTGAGCAACATCTTCAGGCTTTGGTTCTCTTTCTGTACCGTTGTAGGGTAGTTGATGAAGAATAGGAATCCTCAGGAGTTGAGAAAAATCCTCCAAAGTAGGTACTAGTTGGTAATCAGGGAATGTGAAATAGTGGTGTAGGGGGTCAAAGAACTGGAAGAGAACTTTCACCATGTCTTCTTCAATGTTGGAGTTGACCAAGTTGAGAAGTGTACCATGTCTTTCACTCAAGAGAGAATTCTCTGGAATCTTGGAAGTAAGCTCCTTGAGTTGAGGAGGGATTCTCACAAGGTTGACCTGAATTGTTTTCCTGCGAAGAGGTTCCATAACCTACAAAACAAGAACAAAGATGAAGATCCAAACCCTTGAAATGGTTAGTGGATGCATATGATGCTTTATGATGTTCATGATGTATGCACAAGCATATGTACAAACAAGTCACACAAGATCCTAGTTTCAGGCTTGCATGAGGTTTCATAGGTAAGTACCCTCTTGAAGTTAGTTGGCTCAACCTGTCCTATAAATAGTAATCGGGTCCTAAGGAGCTCAATATCACTGGATTATTTTCTGTGTTCATTGTTTCAGTTTAGCCACTTAACTGGAGACCGAAATATTCCAAGAAAATAACCCTCAATGAGTGTAGTGTCGAGTATCTACCAACTTCATACTGCACCAAAGCCGGTCATCTCACTACCCCTAATAAGGCCAAGATGGTCAAGTAAAGGTTCTAAAAAGTTCATTAGTTCTTCATGACATCACACAGCGGCCTCGTATTCTCTTTTATTGACTCAAAGGATATCGGTACTCACAAAAATGTCGCACTAATATAGCTATTGCTTCAACCATGTTGGTATACCCCGCACAATTTCCACAATGTATTGCTATTTACCTATGAATGTTTCCCCAAAAATCTGGGTGGAGGATTCAAACCTAAACAAGAGAACCAAATGTAAAGAAATCAAAGGAAACAAGATAAGCATGCAAAGGTGATCTAAACCCTAAGGTTACTCCACTTTTAGATATATTCCCCAGCAGAGTCGCCAGTTATGTGATACGGTGGGAGAATTGACTTGAGGTTTTGCGTTTGTGTTCGCAAATGTTTCGGTTTAGCAAGAGTCGCCACCGACTTTTTATTTTATCCTAAGGAAAGGTCAAAAAGCACAGGAAAGACCTTTGAGATGTTTTCTTGGGTTCGGGGAGTAGATTAGGAAAAGGGAAGGTGCAAGCACCCTTTTCATCCATGGTTATCCATGGGCTCTTAGTTACTTGTTTAGATCACTTGCTTTTACTTTTCAATTGTTTGAAATGGTGCTTTGTGTGTGGTTTTTAAAGATGTTTTGAAAAGAGGTCATCGTTGTGGCAACCTTTGTAATGATTCTTGTTTGAATGTATACAAAGGTGTATTTGTCTTTTTCAAAAGATTTCAATGTTTGAAAGTTTGATTTGGGAAATGTTTTGAAATTGTGTTGTGAAGTGTGTTTGAAAATAGAAAGGATGTTTTTGCAAGCTTTGATCAAGTAACTAAGAGCTACCTACCCTATTTTACTCAAAGATCTTTCCTATATGTTTTTAACCCTTTTGACTGTGTTGTTTCACCATTGCATTTGGTGAACAACCTTGTGTTAGGATGTTAAATGGGACAGGCGCGGGTCATTGTATAGACCATGATAGCAATTGTGTCAAGTATTTTTGGCAAATTTTTGAGAGACTTGATCATTTTTGTTTAGGCAACCCAGATAGCGTCATCGAGGGACTATGATCTTTTGTTTTGTTTTTGTTTTGCCAAAGTACCCAACATGCATAACATGACCCATTTTTAAAGGCAACAAGTGGATTGTAACCCTAGGGGTGCAAGTGTGTATTGTGTTTGATTTTCATGCATTTTTGTCTTTGATTAGGTCAAGCTATTTGTTTATTTTGATTTTTGCATACAAACCCTAATTCTCTAATCATGGCATAATTGAAAGCGTAAAGTGCGAGAATTAAAAGGGCTAAGCTATTACAACATGATTATGGGGATGGGGGTACAATTTTTGAATGGGGGTGTATTTGACAAGAAATATAAACTCTAGTTTACTATAACATCCAAATTGAATTCCAAGGCATAAATATTAAATGGATAATATTTAAATGAACAAAATAAATATATCAAATAAAATGAATTATGCAAAAAAGATTTTGTTTATTTATGTATGTAAAAATATTTAATGTAAGAAAATAAAGAAATAAATAAAAAGATTTATTTTTATTAGGTAAAGGGTAAAACCCTATTTTTCTTTAAGAAAATAAATATGTTAATTATTTTATTTATATACAATAAAAATAAAATATTATATGTAAAAAAAAAGTAAAAAAGGTATTTATTAAGTATATTTAATAATAAAAATAAAAGTGTAATATTTTATATTTTTATGCTAAAATATCTAATAAAATAAAAGTATATATATATATATATATATATATATATATATATATATATATATATATATATGTGTGTGTATATGTATATTAATTATATTAAATATGTATAATATAAAATAAAATATATACAAAATAAAGTATATTTAGAAAAATATTTTTAATGTGAATAAAAATAAATAACAAAAATAAAAGTATGATTTATATATTATTTCTAAGCTTTAATAAACAAGATAAAAGTATTTAAATTGTTTTATATAAAAGTAAAATGCAAAATAAATGTGAAAAAATTATGAAAATATTCTTGAGCATTTTTTATATTTGGGAATAAATAAATAAAGTCATAAATGAAAATAAAAATTCAAAAATATAAAAGTACAAGAAATTGGGCCAGGGGGTGCAAAAAGAAAAAGGGGATGTGCCAATAGTGAGCCAGGCCAAGCCCAGCCCACCACTTCATCTTCAACCTTCAGCTTTTGAAATAACGTGTGCGTGCCCTGTACAAACTACCTGATCCTGTATACGAGAATTTCAAGAAGATTCCAACCATATAAACAACTTGTAGAGAATTTCAAGAAGATTCCAACCATATAAACAACTTGTATTAACTCTCAAAGATCAGAGAGAATTTCTCTGGCCCTAAAATCTGACCTAGTTTTTTCAGCATGTTCATGGATGAAATTCTCTTAGCACACTTAATATAAATGAAAACTGAGCATATGTACAGCTTCATGGAAATGAATACTACATTTTTTATTCACAAACCTAAAGCTAAATGTTCCTAAATAGAGAGATAGGAAGTGGACAAAAACTTGTTTCAGTTGACTTCGTGTAGGGCAATGTAGAGCTTTTCAACAAGGCTTGAGATGTTTTGGAGCTTACTTGGACTTCACTTGACCTTCTCCAATAGCCTGCTTGCCTTGAATGTACTTGAATCAGCCTGTAGAACTCAACATGCACAAGCTCAAAATGAAAATGGCAAACACTGCAAATGGAGTTACAGTTGGTGTTTGAGGTTTGGGATAGCTTGGATGAGTTGAATGGAAGGTGTTTGAAGCAACTTGGGGCAAAACGCACGAACCAAATGAGCTATGGAACTCAAGTTGCAGGTTCTGCCCTGTTTTGCCAAGGGAATGTGATTTCTGGCTATGGGGTGTTTAGAGGATCAAGAAATCGTGTTTCTGGCTCAAAGGGGTGTGAGAAAGATGTTCAAACTTTTTGCATAAGTTTTTCTTGGCTGGTGTTCAAGTTCTAAGGTTTTGGACAAGTTTCTTGTTTTTGAAGTAAAATGTGGAAGTGATTAGAACAGACCTGTACAGGCTACCCTTATGCTTGCATACTTTTCTCTTGGCCCCTCCAACTTGTGGATTTGATTAGCTGTAAAAGATTTGGACAAATGCTCAAGAAATTAGTTTTGACATAAAGCAAGATTTAAGCAAAAATGGAAATTTGCCTTTTTCTACTTAGGGCTTAATTTTGTGTACAATGTCCAAATGACCAAAACAAAAGCTTAGACTGATGGATTTGAATTTAATTATGGAGTATGAAGTGGTTTAGAGGCCTGTAAACTAGTGTGAGGCATGTTGACCTGAAATTGCAACTTGTATGAACATGAATATGCCATGGATGAAAAGTGAGTTTTTTCCAACTTCAAGCCTTCGATTCTCCCTAACCACAAATGTGTTTGAGGAGTTCTTGGACAATTTGGAAAGCTTGCAACATTCTCTATAATCCATATTTGAAATTCAACTTGAGATTCCAAGTGGAACTATGTGAAACATGGCCAAGAAGATAGGTCAAAATCCTGCCTAAATTAGGGAAAATTTTCACTAAGTTAAAAGTTTTAGGGACCCTTGTTCCAAACATCATAACTTGAGATCCAAGCTTATTTTGAGAAAACTTTGTGAATCAAAGTTGTATAATTTGTGTAGGAATACAACTTTCATGTTGGAGGTTTTATTTGAATCCAAATGCATCATGGTGAAAATGTTGGGCAAAGTTAGGAAAAATTAAGAAAATTTCATAACTTAGAAAAATTCTAAGTTACGAAATTTTTCAACTTTAAACCCTAATTTGCCATTTTGGGTTTCTTGATGAACAAGTTTCATATTTTGACACATCTTGATGAAAAATGACCCTTGGCACTTGATTTTGACCAAAAAGTCAAAGTTTGACTTTTCAGTGTACAGTCAAATTTTGATCAGTTGACTGAAAAATTTATCTGTCAATCCAATGCAATTGAGGTCTTTTAAACTTGTTGAATAGGTCAGGATGATGCCATTGAGTCCTTGAGTCCATGGTTGAACCTAATTTGCCATTGGCTAGGTCAAAAAGTCAAAAATTGCCTTTGTACAGTCAAAACCCTAAAAATGATCATTTTGCCCTTTTGGTGATCTGATCAAATTTCTTGTGGATTTGTGGTCCGAACTTGATAAAATGGTTCATATGAGTTGATAATGTTGATATGGGTCAAAATTCATGAGGTTTGACTGTAAATTGGCCACAGTTGACTTTTCCCCCAATACAGCTGATTTCTAGGTCAACTGTCCAATTGACTAGGCAAAAATTTGATTCAAGGCTTGAAACTTGGTATGGACAAACTTATGAGTCCAAAATGAAGTATGACAGTTAATTTGAGAATTGAAGGTCCAAAAATCTTTGTGAAAACTCAAACCCTAATTTTAGGTCAATAGTGCAAGGAGATGTCTTGAGCAGAGCAAACCCTAGCTTGGTCTTGAGTTCAAAGAGCCTTGTGAGGGGAAATGTTGATAAAATGAGAGGGAAAATTTTGGGGCACAACACTGGGGCAGTGACTTCTACGCTCCATCAGATGTTGAAATATCCAGTAAAGGGGAAGATTGTTACAGTACGAGGAGAAGAGGAGTACACGGTGAGCCACCTTAACTCTTTTCGGTATGTGGAGATGGATGGGGAGTTCATTGAAACCCCGTGTCAGAACTTTGAAGAAGTCCCCCAGACTCTGGCGTCGACTGAAGTTGCTTCTGAAGATCCTCCAATGAAGATGGCTTCCCTCAAGGATGCCAGGGCTGTTATTGAAAAAGAAGCTCAAAGGGCTGTTCGGCGTGCGCGGATTGGAAGACCTCCCCTGCGTATCAGTAATCCGGAAGTGAATTCAATTGAAGATGATGATGAAGAGTCTGAGTTCGACAGCTGGATTTACCCGACTACCGACAGTGGATTGAATAATTGGTTGGCGAAGGACTTCGTGCCTGTTTCTTTTATTACACAGTAATAGACTTTTGTTTTGAGTTTTGTAAAAGACAATTTAAAACTTTACGGCCCGGTGCCTTGCCCGAGACACTGTGGCTCTGTTTGTGAGGGCTTAATGTTTGTCATTTCCATATATCATCAATAAAGCATTGTACATTTTCTTGTATTACAAATTTTCCGCTCCTTGTTTTTCTATCTTGCACTTTATTAAAACAACTATTGTCTTACACACACTCACATATCATAATACAGGTCCACATCCACTCTGGATCCCACTGATAACGACTCTGCTACTGCCAGTTATGACTTTGAAAGTCTGATCAACCAAGCCGAGGACAAAGGTGAGGATGATTGCGAAGTGCCTAAGGAACTTGCTAGACTGTTACTACAGGAAGAGAGGGCCATACAACCCCATGAAGAGCCAGTGGAATCAGTAAATCTGGGTACAGAAGAAGACAAGAAAGAGGTTAAGATCGGTGCAAATCTGGAGTCTGGTGTTAAGCAACGGTTGATACAAATGCTGCGTGACTATGTTGAGATCTTTGCCTGGTCTTATGAAGATATGTCTGGGTTGGATATCGATATTGTGGTTCACCGCTTGCCAACTAAAGAAGATTATCCTCCAGTAAAGCAGAAAGTTCGCCACATGCGCCCAAAGATGTCTGAGAAAATCAAAGCTTAGGTTATGAAACAGTTTGATGTCAGTTTTCTAGTAGTTACTTCTTACCCGCAGTGGGTTTCCAACGTGGTTCCGGTACCGAAGAAATATGGTAAGGTTCGGATGTGTGTGGACTATAGGGATCTGAACAGGGCAAGCCCCAAGGATGATTTCCCACTCCCTCACATTGATATTCTGGTCGACAACACCGCACAACATAAGATCTTCTCTTTTATGGATGGTTTTTCTGGTTACAATCAGATTAAGATGGCTCCCGAAGACATGGAGAAGACAACCTTCATTACACAATGGGGTACCTTTTGCTACAAAGTCATGCCATTAAGATTGAAGAATGCTGGGGCAACGTATCAGCGCGCCATGGTCGCTTTGTTCCACGACATGATTCATCATGAGATTGAGGTATACGTTGACGACATGATTGCAAGATCCCAAACCGAAGAGGCACATCTTGACCATCTCCAGAAGCTATTTGACAGGTTGAAGATGTACAAGCTGAGGTTAAACCTGAACAAGTGCACCTTCGGGGTAAGATCTGGTAAGCTGTTGGGTTTTGTCGTTAGTGATAAAGGTATTCAAGTGGATCCTGCAAAGGTGAAGTCTATACAGGAAATGCCAGCTCCCTGAATGAAAAAATAAGTCAGAGGATTTTTGGGATGTCTGAACTACATTTCCCAATTCATTTCACACCTGACTGCTACTTGTGAGCCAATCTTCAAGCTGCTGAAGAAAGATCAAGTGGTAAGATGGAATGATGAATGTCAAGCCGCTTTCGAAAGGATCAAAGAATATCTCCAAGAGCCCCCTATTCTGATGCCTCCAATTGAAGGGAGACCTTTGATCTTATACTTGACAGTACTCGACAATTCGATGGGGTGTGTGCTGGGGCAGCATGACGAGTCTGGCCGAAAAGAGCATGTTATTTACTACCTTAGCAAAAAGTTTACCGACTGTGAGACCCGATACTCACTTCTTGAGAAAACTTGCTGTGCTTTGGCATTGGCTACTCACCAGCTGAGACAGTATATGCTGACTCACACTACTCTATTGATATCAAAGATGGACCCAATCAAGTATATCTTCGAAAAGCCTGCCTTGTCCTGAAGAATAGCAAGATGGCAGATGATCTTGACTGAGTATGACATCCAATACACAACCCAAAAAGCAATCAAGGGGAGTCTGTTGGCAGATCATTTGGCGCATCAGGCCGTAGATGATTACCAGTCTATGAACTTTGAGTTTCCGGATGAGAACATCATGTTGGTGACTGATTGTGAAACACCTGGATTGGATGAAGAACTTGAGGAAGGATCCTGATGGTCTATGTATTTTTGATGGAGCTTAGAACTCTTTGGGTAATGGCATTGGCGCCGTGATCATATCTCCTGAAGGATGACATACTCCGTTCACCGCCCGATTATGTTTTAACTGCACCAACAACATGGCGGAGTATGAAGCATGCATCATGGGCCTTCGAGCAGCTATTGACCTGAGGATTAAGTTCCTGAGTGTGTTCGGAGATTCCGCTCTCGTGATCAGTCATATCAAAGGAGAGTGGGATATGAAACACCCAAATCTTATTCCTTACAAAGAGTATGTACTGACGTTGCTTCTGCACTTCAAGGAGATAACCTTTGAACATTTCCCCAGGGAGGAGAATCAGTTGGCGGACACGCTAGCTACCATGTCTTCTATGTTCAAGGTCAGGTGGGACAATGAAGCTCCCCAGATTACCATTGAGAGGTTGGACGAACCCGCACATTGCTGTGATATTGAGACTGAAGAGGTAACAGATAAACCCTAGTTCCACGAGGTAAAGAGGTATCTTGAGGCTCAAGAGTATCCCGAGGGTGCATCTGTTAATGATAAGAAATTTCTGAGGAGGTTCGCGGCAAAGTTCTTCATCAGCAATGGTGTTTTGTACAAGTGTAACCATGATTCAACCTTGCTGCGATGTGTGGATAAGAACGAGGCAGAAAGGATTATGGCAGAGTTACATGAAGGTACCTTCGGAACTCATTCCAGTGGGCATACCTTGGCAAAGAAAATCTTACGGGCATGATATTACTGGTCCACTATGGAAGCCGACTGTTATCAGCACTCTCGAACCTGTCATAAGTGCCTAGTCTATATGGATAAGGTGCACATACCTCCAGTTCCTCTGAACGTCTTGACAGCTCCGTGGCCTTTTGCAATGTGGGGCATCGATATGATTGGTGAGACCAGACCTACTGCGTCCAAAGGGCATCATTTCATCCTGGTAGAAATTGATTGCTTTATGAAGTGGGTTGAGGCAGCTTCATTTGCTACATTGACCAAGAACGTCGTGGCACGGTTTATACGACACAATTTGATTTGTCGATACGGTGTACCAAAGAGGATCATTAAGGACAATGGTACAAATCTCAATAATACAATGATCACCGAGCTCTGCAAGCAGTTCAAGATACAGCATCACAACTCTTCTCCTTACCGGCCGAATATGAATGGGGCTGTTGAAGCGGATAATAAAAACATTAAGAAGATTGTGCAGAAGATGACGGTGACATACAAAGATTAGCATGTGATGTTACCATCCGCTCTTCATGGGTACCGTACCTCAGTGTAGACTTCGACAGGGGAAACACCCTACTCTTTGGTATATGGCATGGAGGCAGTCCTGCCCATTGAAGTTCAGATACCCTCTCTTCGGATTATAAAGGATGCAGGTTTAAGTGAGGATGACGGGATCCAGACCCGGCTTGATCAGTTGAACTTAATCAACGAAAAGAGACTTACTGCTATTTGTCATGGTCAGACGTATCAAAAGCGGATGATCAAGGCATTTAACAAGAAAGTCAGACGACAAGAATATCAAGTTGGGGATCTGGTGATCAAGCGCATCATACTACCTCAAGGTGATCCCAGGGGCAAATGGATCCCTACGTACGAAGGACCATTTGTGGTTAAAAACATTTTCTCGGGAGGAGCTGTGATTTTAACCACCATGGATGGTGACGACCTTTCTCACCCCATCAATGCAGACATAGTGAAAAATACTACGCATAATCTAAAACCCGCTAGGTTGACTGGCCTAGGCAAAAATAAGGGCTTCCCGGCGAACCAAAAGGGTTCGGGAAAAAATGAGGGATGAAAACTAAAAAATCTGTACACCCGGCAAGTCGAAAACCTGAAAAGGCGGCTTGGGCAAAAAGGGGTATCTCGGTGGACCGAAAACCCGAAAGGGAGGTCCAGGCAAAAATTAGGGATTAAAGCGTAACACTATGTCTCATTGGATCATCTTGCAATCAGACTTCGGTATCAACTATCAAGCTCGGACGACACTAATCAATCTGATCTACCTTCAACCAAGTAGAAGAGTGATGAGATTCTCGAGGATATAAAGGCATTAGCAGAGTTGGAACCCGGTGGGATTGTTCACATAAATGTTTCTTTGTTTTACACAAATTGTATAAACTCTATTTCATTCGGCGGTGTCCTCTTACTAGGACGTTAGCCTCTTGTACAAAAATGCCTATATACCGACCGACTTCAAAATCAATACAATTCATTTTCACAGAAATTTCAAATTATTTTCCTTTTTTTGTTTTGTTTTGCAAGAACGTCCAATGGTTCATTTTTTATATATGCATTTGACAATAATTACTGCTCATAAATATTTACATGCGAAACAAAAGACGATTACTCGTAAATCAGAAACAGGGGAAAATAAGAAATGTCCAAACCATACAGTTTCTCTAGCCACCAAGTATAGGGATAGACCTAGTTAGAGAAAACGATTGAATGTACATTCACTCCCCACAGAGTAAGAAAAGGACAGTGATATTAGCAGTCCTGAACAGGATACCACTCTCCTCAGCCGAGGCTCACAACCGCGAATGAATCGGTAATATTCTCCCCAAGCATAGTTTATCTATCATCAGCACTAGAAGATTATCCCCAGTAGATTCTGGAGGATTGTCCCCGGTAGAGTCTAAAAGATTATCCCCAGTGAAGTGGCCACTAAAAGATTATCCCCAGTAGAGTTCATTTCTTTTACAAACAGAAACTCAATCCCCAACGGAGTTCATTATCGCCTGCAATGATAATTCATCCCCAGCCGAGGTTGTTCCTCCAAATCAACAGATTCTCTAGCAAAGCATCTCTTACCCACAGAGTTCATTTCCTCATCAGTTTATTCCCCAGCGGAGTTATTCTCTCCTGCAGGATTATTCTTACAGTCATCTTCATTCACTATCCCCTGCGGAAACGAAGAATTCAACTTCTTGCACTCTCCGGAAGCAATCCTGGATTTATTTTCCCCAGCTAGAGAATGTCATAAAAACATTACATATCCATACATCATGACATATGCATACGCACCATACACCACAATCTCATTTATTTTGAGAACATCATTGCTTGATACATGTCATGCATTACATACAACTAACCTTTACCTTTCAGGAAAGATACAGTCAAATTCTTACCAAGTTCAAGCTATGAAGCTCGGATCCGACCGGATAGTACTTTGATCTCTACAACATATTGTGAAGCCCGGATTACGACCGGATAACAGTATCAAACACCGCGAAGCCTGGATTCGACCAGATAGTGGTTTATCTTTAAGTTATGAAGCCCGGATTCGACCGGATAATAGTTTAATCCCCAGCAAGCGGTGAAGCCCGGATTACGGCTGGATAACAGCTCAGCAAGTTACTGTGAAGCCTGGATTACGACCAGATAGTAGTGCGAGGTACCATGAAGCCTGGATTACGACCAGATAGTGGTATGTCATAAACACAAGCCGTGAAGCCTGGATTACGACTGGATAACAGCTCAGTCAGTTATTGTGAAGCCTGGATTACGACCAGATAGCAATACAAATTTTTGTGAAGCCTGGATTATGACCAGATAGCATCCAAACACACCACGAAGCCTAGATTATGACCAGATAGTGGTATATCTTTAATACAAGTTATGAAGCCCGAATTATGACTGAATAGTATCTTGATTTCTCTGAACACCATGAAGGCTGGATTCGACCAGATAATGGTATGAGACATCGCGAAGCCTGGATTACGACCAGATAGCGGTAAAGGACATTAAAGCCTGGATTACGACCAGATAACAGTAAGGGATACTGCGAAGCTTAGATTACGACCAAATAGCAGTTCACCTGGCCAATTACTATGAAGCCCGAATTCGACCGGATATTAGTAGGCCCAAAAGTCAAATGGAAATCCCAGATGCGACTGGATAACCACTTGATTTCTTCTGAAGCCTGGATTACGACCAGATAAGAAGTAAGGTATTTTGAAGCCTGGATTATGACCAGATAATAGTACAAGACACTGCGAATCTTAGATTTTGACCAAATAGTAGTTTACTTGGACAAATACTAAGAAGCCCGAAGCCGACCGAATATTAGTGTGCCCTAAATTCAAGTTGAAGCCCGGATCCAACCGGATAACAACTCATTTCCTTCTGAAGCCTGGATTACGACCAGATAAGAATCGAGAAATTGCAAAGCCTGGATTATGACCGGATAGCAAGTTTAATCTTATCTCCCAATAAGTCACTGTGAAGTCTGGATTACGACCAGATAGCAGTCGGTCTTATCACTATGAAGCCTGGATCACGACCAGATAGTAGTTCATTTTCACCTCTTCGACCAAGAGACGATTTCCCCAGTAGAATAACGGACGACCAAAGCTCCTAAAATTCTATTTCTCTCAAGACAGAGATCAGCATTCCCCAGCAGAGTCTTCCTCAACAACAGATATGCAGACTCTTGCTAAGGAATCTCTTAGACGATCGACACTCTTTCAGATGGAATCTTTAAGCCCATCTCCTGTCATTCATTTCCAAATGGCATCTGTAAGCCCATTCCCGACATCACAAGACGTATACCACTTCATGCGAGTGCAAATTTCTGGGCACTCTAAGTGTTCAATCATCTTCCACCTTCGGATCACGAAAGGCACGAAAGCCAATCTACATCCTCAGGTTTAAGAAGATTGAACAGGGGAAGCTGTTGTACCCCAAAATTTTCCCTCCCATATTTCTTAAAACATTTCAAGAAAGATCCTTAAGTGGCTCAAGGAAGTCCAAGGGTTGACCAGACAAGCCCTCTCCTAAGGCAATCTACCTCAAATTAGGGTTTCATGTTGCATCAAGATATTTGAGTCCAAGGCATCCCAAATGATCACCATTGTCCTAATATGTTCTCAAGATCATCCATGTCAAGTTTCAAGCCTTGCAGAGAAAGTTTACTCAATCAATTGCTCAAAGGCCTGAAAATCGAATGTGCTAGGGCAAAAGTCAACTGTGGCCCACATACAGTCAAACTTCAATATTTTTTATTAACATTCTCATTTTGAAGTATATTTCATCATTTGATCAAGGGTTGATCACGATCCATCAAGGATTGCTCATAATTCCTCAAGAACCAAAAAGTTGCTAAATTAGGGTTTTGTAGGAAAAGTCAACTCAACTTTGACCAAGCATAACTTTCTCATAATTTATGAGAAATGACGCATCCAAAGCTCATTTTGAATAGTATGCAATGATCTACAATCAATATTTATCTCCCAAGTTCAAAATATGCACTCACAAGAAGTTATGAATTTGGACATTATAGGTCATTTTGAAAAGTCAACGAAAACACCTTTTTTGTAAAAGCTTCATACATGAGCATGGAATATAAAAGTGAGATGAGACAAAAAGGGTTGCTTATAGGATATCTCAAGCTTTCTAAAAAGTCCAAGAACACCTTCAAAGAATAAAAATTGAGGAAATTATGCATTAGTGAAGTTGACCCTTTTTGCAAAATTGTCAAAAGTCAACTATGCCTCAAATTGCAATTTTTGCCAAATGAGCCCAATCTTTTGAACTTGTTTTGAGTTGGAAACATGGTCCAAGAGCCCTAGCCCTTTCCACTTGTTATTATCTTATTTTTATTATTTATTTTGATTTTTATTTGAATTAAATCATTTTTAATCAAAACAAATCATGAAAAAATCAAAAGCATTGAAAACTCAAGATTTTGTACATGTTTCAGGTCTTATATCCAGTTGGCAGGTATTTGGAATCGTGCAAAGCATTGGTGTGGACAAAAAGATTGAATTTGGCAATTTTTGGAAAGATATTCAAAGTAAATCAAATCCAAATCAAAAGCAATGGTGGAGGAAGATTGAGATCAGCTTTTCAACCCTAATTCAGTCCTTAATATATATTGAACCATTGCAGACCTAGAACAAGGCTAGAAAGAGGCGTGAGAACAAGGACAAAACTTGGAAAAATCATAAAAAAGTGCAAACATGATTTAATTGTTCCAGGCAATTTCAAAGCCTCCTGACCATCCCAATCGCTTCCTGGGATCCCCAGCAAGCAAAACCAATCAAGAGCAAGCATTCCCAGGCCCTGAATACCACTGTAAGTCATCCACGACATTGATTTATTTTTGAAATCGAATTGCATCAATCTGGCATCTATAGCATGAAATAATGGTATATTCCTGTTCACCATCACATTTGCAAGCTTTCTGTAACATTTAATTTCGTTTTCATGAACTATATGAGATTTCACCATTGTTAGGGTTTTTTAGTTCAATTTGGGATCTTGGCATACAGGTGAAATTGGGCTTTGATTAGGATAGCATGAAGTTTGTGAGACTGAGACAAATGGATTGGTACCATCACCATTGATTTATTGTGCTTGTACATGATTTTTGAGATACACAGGTTTTAGCTACGATGGTTATCCGTTGGTAAAGGTTTATTGTCTAAAACAACAGATCCTTGGAGAAGACGAAGACGTGGCGAACAACCATTCGCTTATTTGAAAATTCGCGCGTTTTGGACTTAGTGTTTTAGCTTTTTCATATTATGATTATTGTTTATTATGTATACAACAAGAGCAGCTAGCGCAGTTGGTAGCCAGTCATTGCAAAAGGCATCAGGGCCTGGGTTCGAATCCCAGGTCCCCCATTTGTTCCATATTATTTTGTTTCAGGTAATCCAACGTGCATACAAGGCCAAAGACCACCATACATCCTCAAAATCCAACCAGTCAGATGTCAGGAAGCCATGTCTGATGGCTATCAAGTGATGGTCTACCAAAGGCCATGGTCAATGCAATACATGAGATCTAGGAGGTCAAACGTGGATCTTCTCTTCTTGGGCCAGAATTGCTGTATACACACCCCCCAAATCACTTTTCAGGCCCATTTTCTCTTTCTATTTTCTTTTTATATTTTGTTTTATTTAATTTATTTATTTGTTTTACTAACAAAATTAATTATTTCTTTTATAAAAAAATCACAAAAAAATATTTTCATCCAATTAGAATTAGATTTATTTTTTTTATACAAATATTAATCAATTAGTTTATTTAATTTTTTAGGTAACTTTAATTCCTTTTGTAAATAAATTAAAAATAATTAGAACAATTAGGGTTTTGTCTAAATTTAATTCTATTTTCTTTTTTTCTTTCTTAAAATAACAAAACACAAAAATAGGCCATTTATTTATTTTCATTAATTAATTTAATTAGTTAATTATTTTTGTATTTAATTTTAAAAAACCTAATTCCTTTCTTAAAAATAATTAAAAACAACAAAAACAATTTTGCTTTCGATTAGGTTAGAAAGGGTCAAAACCCTAGTTCTCTCCCGATCTAAATTTCCTCGTGCACGCTTTATCATGTATTTTTATCCTATTAATGTAATTGCTCATAAGTTGTAATAGATTAATTAGGACCTTTTATCTTTCGTTTATCGCTTTATTTTTAAGGGTTTGTTTTTGGCTATGTAAATACCCGAAGCCTTGTAATAGCGTAGTTTACTTTCTGCACTTTAATTTCCGTAAAATATTAAACTATTAGATGTATGATATTAGGGATGAATGAAAAGAATGTATGATTAACTTTAAAACAGTTAGCTAACTTTAAATGTGCAAAGATAAATAATCTGAAATTGAATCACTCGCAAATGCGCACTCCTAGGGTATACTCCTACTTGGTTGCCTTCTGTGATCGGTGGAAATAGAACTGATTGTTTAAAGCTGGTTCGCGAAATGTCGCGGTAAGCAAGAGTCGCCACCGTCTTTTATTTTCTCCAACATGGAAAGGACAAAAGCATAGCAAAATTCCTTATTCGAGAATGTTTCTCGGTTCGGGAGGTAGATTTATAGAAAGGGAAGGTGTTAGCACCCTTTCTATCCGTGGTTATCCACGGGCTCTTAGGTACTTGCTCTTATTTTTTCAAAAGATGTTTGCTTTTCAAATGTGAGTGGGTTTGAAAAAAGTTTCATTTTTGAAAGATTTCTGAGTGACTCTTGTATCTGTCCTCAAGAGTGTTTGAAAAATTTGTTTTGAAAACTTTTGAAAGTGTCAGTTTGAAATGATGTTTGGTTTGTTTTTGAAGAGAGCAAGTACCCATGAGTCATCTACCTACCCTAAGGAATTAGGCTGTGTAAAAGTCCTTAAGGTAGTGCCATCCCACCATTGAGAGGTAGGTAGCACCACCGTTGGAAGTGTTCGGGTCAATTCGATTGAGGGACAGTGTGGTCACCGAATCAATAGTAGGACACCTTAGAAGTAACCCTAATGTCCTAGATCCTTTTTAATCCGAGGCAACCGTTTCGAGGCAACTGGATCTTAGACATAAGGGCGACCGCTAAAACACCATAGACTTGACGACCACTTTCGAGGCAACGAGTGAGGCGTACCCTAGAAGTGGCATGTGCTTTGTGTGTTGTTTTCATGTTAACATTTATCTTTGATCATGCAATTGTGAGCTACGAGTTTTTTAATTATCATACATTCTTTCATGCAATTTAGCAGTTAGGAGTGCAAAAAATAAAATACGGAAAGGTAAAAGCTACGCTATTATAAGGCGCGGGTCTATACATCGCCAAAAAACAAAGACCCGTTTTTGATAAAGTGTGGAAAGTAAAGAAAGCGGTAAACCTAATTACTATTACATTCCGGAAACAGTTACATAATAATCCAATAAGAAAATAACGCGCGAAAGAATTAAATTGGAACGTCCGAGGGTTTTGGACCCTTTTGAGAAATTATGAGTTTTTTGTCCTTTTGTATTAAATTAAAAAGTAAACCTAATTATTTAATTAATTAAAGAAAGATATTTTTTTTTATGTTTTTTTTTGTATTTAATGAAAATAAAGAAATTAAAATCAAAAGAAAACCCTAGTTCTAAGTTTATTTTAATTATTAAGAAAATGTTAAAGCTAACCTAATTTAAGCTAATTAATTAATTTACATTTATATGTACAATAATAATAATTAATAATGATGATAAAAATGATTAAAAATGTCAAAACCTAATTCTATAGAATTTTTATTTATTGAGAAAAAGATTAAAATTTAAACCTAAATTAAACTAAGTTAATTGTTAATATTTATTTACAAAATTAATAGTTAATAGTAAATTTAATAAATAATAAAAAAAATATTTACAATTTTATGATTTCTGATTTTATTTTGTGAAAAATTAATTTGTGGTGAATTAATAATAATAATTAAAACAATTAAAAGTATTAAAAGAAAAGAAAATAAAATAAAACAAGGCAAACCAAAGGGGGTGTGATGGCCCATATGGAGGTGTACTGAAGCAATTCTGGCCCAAGAGAAGTCTAAGCCTTGTTGACTTTCATGATCGTGTGCATGCTCATTGACCCCTGAATATCATGGACTTCAACTCCTGGCCACTGGATGAATGCCTGAAGCCACATGGCAAGCTGTTGCTGGGCGTGCACGGTGGAATTTTGGATGATTGCTGCACAGGATTGTGTTAGAAAAAATATTAAGAATTAGATGGGGGGCCTGGGAATCGAACCCAGGTCCCAGTACTCCTTGCCTTAGTGCCCTTGCCAACTGAACTATGAAGCGCTTTTGTTAAACATATGGACAACAAATATTATATAAAACACAAACAACTATTATGATGCAAAACAAAAATACGCGCGCTGAGTTTGAACCACCCAGTCACACGTTGCCACCTATTGTCTTCTTTGTTTCACCTGTAAACATAAACAAGATAGCGGGGATTTTAAACCCCCACAAACCAAAAGTGCCAAGAATAGCGATTAGAGCTATGGATGATATAAAAAGAGCGCGAGGGTTGGGTTGAATTCGTCTGGCCTTGACGAATTCAACCATAGTCATGATGTGGTCCAATTTTTCCTTACGTGCAAAGCCCCAATTGAGAGCTTCAAAAACCCTAGATTTCGTCCATGGTAGATTTCGATTCAGGATGTTTCAACACAATTAAACTATTCCATTAGCTTCAGAACGTTCCTAACAACACAAACCAATCAAGAAAATGGATTAAAAACGCATGAATCATGATATGCAGATTTGGAAAATAATGCAAATCGAGTGACTTGTTCTTGCGCGTTCTTTGAGCTTTAAGACTGGAAATTGCTTGCAGTATGTTCCGGAAACTCCCAGCAAGGGATTAGAATCAACAAACTTTCTTGAATCTGCCTGGAAGTTAGAAAACAGTTTTGAACTTTTTTTTCCTTTTTTCAATCTTGCATATGGTTTTCTATGGCAGCTTTCACGTTGTTAACACTAGGGTTGGCTTCAGCATATGTATTGGAATCAAAACTAGGGTAAATATTGGCCCAAAAGTCCATGAAATTATGTTTTCAATATTTGATTGTAATCAAATCTTTTCCAACTTTTTTGATTGATAAAACTTGCCAAACATGGATGATTTTGCCTTTTTTGATTGAGAAACGAGATTGCCAGCTTGCCCTGATCAGATTTGCTTCACAAAAAATCCAAAAACCATATCTTTTGAATTTTCCTACAATTAAAATCAATTAAATGAATTAATATTAATAAAAATTCAATTAATTAATTAAAAATAATAAAATATATCATTTTAAGTTCAATGGGTCGTGCATAGGCTTTGGGCAAAGATTCAAGAAGGAATTTGAGGCCCATTAGCAAAAATGAAGTGTTTTAGACAAAGTTGACTTTTGAAAGTTCCCAAAAATTTCCCAACTTCTCCAATGCATATCTTGCTCAATTTTGATCATATGAACATGTTCTTGGACATTTTGGAAAGGTCTTGAAGTCCTATAACCAATTCCTTTGGTCCCATGTAATTTGGATTTACCAATCTCAAGTTATGGTCCTTGACTTAAAGTGCATTTTTGTTGACTTTTGAAATTGACCTATAATGTAGAAATTGATAACTTTTTGTGAGAGCATTTCTTGGACTTGGAATGTGAAGATGAGTTGTAGGAAATGTCATCCCCTTCAAAATGAGAATTGGATGGGATTTTTCTGATGAACCATGAAAAAGTTATGCCTTGGTCAAGTTACAGTTGACTTTTCAGCTGTCCAAAAATAGCAACTTTTTGCATCTTGATGATTTCTGAGCCATTCTTGAAGAATCATGATCAAGAATTGATAAAATGATGATTGTGGCTTCAAAATAAGATGTTGACCAAAAATTTTGACTTTTGACTGTCAAATGACCATTTTACCCCTGCAGATGACTGTGAAGCAATTAGGGCTTTTGACTGTGCAACTTGGTGCTGTGAGTCTTGAAACTTGACATATATATGCTTGACAATGTATATAGGCATATGTGACTTGATTGGACCCTTGAAAACCTCAATTTCTTTGCAAGAACCAAAACCCTAATTTTGACTGTGTTAGGAGGCAATTGGACTGTGCAACCCTTGAGAGATTTTGAACCATTTGGAGATTGACCTTGACAAATCTTGAAGAAAATGGGAGGGAAAATTTTGGGGTACAACAGTTGCCCCTGTTCAATCTTCTTAGACCTGAGGATGTAGATTGACTTGCGTGCCTTTCGTGATCCGAAGGTGGAAGATGATTGAACACTAAAGTGCCCAGAAATTTGCACTCACATAGTAGAATGTTAGCAGTGTGATGGCGGGAATGGGCTTACAGATGCCATTTGGAGAGATGATGGATAGGAGGATGGGCTTATAGATGCCATCTGGAGCTGTGATGGAGCCTTGTCGGGAATGGGCTTATAGATTCCATTTGGAGAGATGGTATGTGGATGGGCTTATAGATGCCATCTAGGTGTCGATCGCGTAAGAGATTCCTTAGCGAGAACTTGCGTACCTGAGAAAGAAAGATAATTACCTGGCCTGTTACAGGGGTTGATCTTCAAACTCTTTATATAGATATGCCCTGGCTGGATACAGGTATCGAATCTCTAAACTTTTCATGTAGATATGCCCTGGCTGGATACAGGTATCGAGTCTACAATCAGTTACTCACAGATGTGCCCTGGCTAGATACAGGAATCGAATCTGGAATTAGTCGTCTACAGATATCCCCTGGCTAGATACAGGTATCGAATCTGGAATTAGTCGTCTACAGATATGCCCTGGCTGGATACAGGTATCGAATATCTAAACTCTTCATGCAAACATGCCCTGGCTGGTTACAGGTATCGAATCTACAATCAATCACTCACAAATATGCCCTGGCTAGATACAGGTATTGAATCTGGAATTAGTCGTCTACAGATATGCCCTGGCTGGATACAAGTATCGAATCTCTAAACTCTTCATGCAGACATGCCCTGGCTGGTTACAGGTATCGAATCTACAATCAATCACTCACAGATATGCCCTGGCTAGATACAGGTATCGAATCTGGAATTAGTCGTCTACAGATATGCCCTGGCTGGATACAGGTATCAAATCTCTAAACTCTTCATGCAGACATGCCCTGGCTGGTTACAGGTATCGAATCTACAATCAATCACTCACAGATATGCCCTGGCTAGATACAGGTATCGAATCTGGAATTAGTCGTCTACAGATGTGCCCTGGCTGGATACAGGAATCGAATCTTCAAACTCTTCAGACGTGCCCTGGCTGGATACAGGAATCGAGTCCGGAATTAGTCGTCAACAGATATGCCCTGGCTGGATACAGGAATCGAATCTTCAAACTCTTCAGACGTGCCCTGGCTGGATACAGGAATCGAGTCCGGAATTAGTCGTCAACAGATATGCCCTGGCTGGATACAGGAATCGAATCTTCAAACTCTTCAGACGTGCCCTGGCTAGATACAGGAATCGAGTTCGGAATTAGTCGTCAACAGATATGCCCTGGATGGATACAGGAATCGAATCTTCAAACTCTTCAGACGTGCCCTGGCTGGATACAGGAATCGAGTCCGGAATTAGTCGTCAACAGATATGCCCTGGCTAGATACAGGAATCGAATCTTCAAACTCTTCAGACGTGCCCTGGCTGGATACAGGAATCGAGTCTGAAATTAGTCGTCAACAGATATGCCCTGGCTGGATACAGGAATCGAATCTTCAAACTCTTCAGACGTGCCCTGGCTGGATACAGGAATCGAGTCCGGAATTAGTCGTCAACAGATATGCCCTGGCTGGATACAGGAATCGAATCTTCAAACTCTTCAGACGTGCCCTGGCTGGATACAGGAATCGAGTCTGAAATTAGTCGTCAACAGATATGCCCTGGCTGGATACAGGAATCAAATCTTCAAACTCTTCAGACGTGCCCTGGCTGGATACAGGAATCGAGTCCGGAATTTCTTTATGCAGATATGCCCTGGCTGGATACAGGTGTCGAATCCACAAGTAATCGCTCACAGATATGCCCTGGCTAGATACAAGTATCGACTCTGGAATTGCGACAGTTGATAGTAATCATCTTTGTATTGAACTTTTTCCTGAAAAGGTGAAACATTAGTTGTATGCAATGTCATGATGTATGAAATGCGTGATGTTCTCAAAATAAATGAGATTGTATGTTCATGATGCGTATGTGCATGCTATAATGTATGAAGATGTGATGTTTATGAATGTATTTTTGTATAGGAAAATAAATCCTTGACGAATGTCGGGAGTTTGTTGAATCTTGGGCTGATGTTGAAGAGTAGAGCTCTTTGTTTCCGTTGGGGATGACGGTTGCGAGAATACACCTGTAGGAGAAGATGACTCCGTTGAGGAATAAACTTTGTTGAAGAGATTATTTTGCAGGGAAATACTTTGTGGGAAGAGATACTTCGCTGAGATTTTGATGATAAGTCCGCTGGGGATACCATTGATGAGTTATGTTGGGGATTTGATGATCTCCGCTGGGGGATAGAAAGAACTTCATCGGGGACGATCTTTCCGTGGCAATTGGCTGAGGATAACCCAGTTATATCCTGGTGGGGAAATAACCTTTGAATAAAGTCGGGGAGACGCGCTCGTGCTCTGCAGAGGATAAGCTTCCAGAATCTACTGGGGATAAGCTTCCTACTGGGGAGATTGATTCAACTCTCCTGGGGGGATCTTTTAAACTGTATTAGGGAATGGCTCCACTGGATGTCCGGTATTCCATCGGGGAAAAATCTTAGATCAAGATTGCCGGGGATGCTTGTTAGGAATGTTTGTATACTCCGTTGGGGAATATTGAGATTTTCTGGGGATAATCCAACTTCCTTAAGGCTGACAGTAGACTAACTCTGCTCGGGGAGAGTGTTGCTGACTTGCTGGAGATACTGTGCCTTTTTAGGGCTGATTGGAGACCAACTGCTTGGGAGAGTATTGTTGAGTCTCATCTTACTCGGCGGGGAGTGAAGGTATCTGGGTTACATTCTTCAGCCGAACTTACCTTGGTACCTTGGTGGACAGAGCAACTAGATCGCTTAGACGACTCATTATTGCCCCTGTTTCTGATGTCACCTGTAATTAGTCCTTTGTTTCGCATGCAAATATATGAGTTAGCGATTAGTGTCAAATGAATATATCAAAAATGAACATTGGACGTTCTTTGCAAAACAAAACAGAAAAAGGAAAATAATTGGCAATTTATCTGAAACGTGAGTTTGTATTGATTTTTGAATTTTCCTGTAAATAGGCGTTTATGTACAAGAGGTTGATGTCCTAGTAAGAGAACGCCGCCGAACAAACAGAGTTTATACAATTTTGTGAAAAAGGAAAACAAAACAGCTATGTGAAAAGAATAATCCCACTGAGTTCCAACTCTGCTATCGCCTTTATATCTTCGAGCGTCTCATCACTTGGCTGCTTAGTTGAAGATGAAGTTGATCGATCGATGCCGTCTGAACCTGATGGTTGATACCGGATTCTGGATGCAAGGTGATTCAATGAGACATAGTATTACGCTTTAATCCCTAACTTTTGCCTGGACCACCCTTTCGGGTTTTCAGTCCACCGGGATACCCATTTTTGCCCAAGCCGCCTTTTCAGGTTTTCGACTTGTCGGGTGTACAGATTTTTTTCATTTCATCCCTTATTTTTGCCCGAACCCTTTTGGTTCACCGGGAAGCCCTTACTTTTGCCTAGGTGTGTCAACCTAGCGGGTCTTTAATTCATGCATAGTATCTTTTTACTATGTCTGTATTGGCGGGGTGAGGAAGGTCGTCACCATCCATGGTGGTTAGAATCATGGCTCCTCCTGAGAAGACATGTTTAACCATAAATGGCCCTTCGTATGTGGGGGTCCATTTGCCCCTGGGATCATTTTGAGGAAGAATGATGCGCTTGATTACCAGGTCCCCAACTTGATACTCTTGTGGTCTGACTTTCTTGTTAAATGCCCTGATCATCCGTTTTTGATACGTTTGACCATGACAAATAGCAGTGAGTCTCTTTTCGTCAATTAGGTTTAATTGATCAAGTTGAGTCTGAATCCAGTCATCTTCGCTTAAACCTGCATCCTTCATTATCCGGAGAGAGGGTATCTGGACTTCAATCGGAAAGACTGCCTCCATGCCATAGACCAAGGAAAAGGGGGTTGCCCCGGTTGACGTTCTTGCTGAGGTACGGTACCCATGAAGAGCAAATGGTAACATCTCGTGCCAATCTTTATAGGTCACTGTCATCTTCTGCACAATCTTTTTGATATTCTTATTTGTTGCTTCGACAGCTCCATTCATCTTCGGCCGGTAGGGAGAAGAGTTGTGGTGCTGTATCTTGAATTGCTCGTAGAGCTCAGTGATCATCTTGTTATTAAGATTGGAACCATTGTCTGTAATGATCCTTTCCGGGAAGCCGTATCAACAGATCAGGTTGTGTCGAATGAACCGTGCCACGACGTTCTTGGTTACGGTAGCGTAGGACGCTGCTTCAACCCACTTTGTAAAGTAATCGATCGCCACCAGGATGAAGCGATGCCCGTTGGATGCTGTAGGTTTGATCTCGTTGATCATATCAATGCCCCACATTGCAAAAGGCCAAGGTGCAGTCAGGACATTCAGAGGGACTGGAGGAACGTGCACTTTATCAGCATAGATCTGGCACTTATGACATGTCCGAGAATGTTGGTAACAGTCGGCTTCCATTGTGGACCAGAAATATCCTGCCCGAAGGATTTTCTTTGCCATGGTGTATCCACTGGAATGTGTTCCGAAGGTACCTTCATGTAGTTCTGCCATGATCTTTTCTGCTTCCGTTTTATCCACACAACATAGTAAGGTTGAATCATGGTTTCGCTTGTATAAAATGTCGTTGCTGAGGAAGAACTTTGCCGCGAACCTTCTCAGAAACTTCTTGTCATTGACAGATGCACCCTCGGGGTATTCTTGGTCTTCCAAGTACCTCTTCACCTCATAATACCAGGGTTTTTCAGTTACCTCTTCCGTCTCAAGATCACAACAATATGCAGGTTCATCCAGTCTCCAGATAATGATCCGGGGAGCCTCGTTGTCCCACTTGACTTTGAACATAGAAGACATCGTAGCCAACGCGTCCGCCAACTGATTCTCCTCTCTTGGGAAGTGTTCAAAAGTTATCTCCGTGAAATGGGGGATCAATGTCAACACACACTCTTTGTAAGGAATAAGATTTGGGTGTTTCGTATCCCACTCGCCTTTGATCTGATTGATCACGAGAGCGGAATCTCCGAAGACACTCAGAAACTTGATCCTTAAATCAATTGCAGCTTGAAGACCCATGATACACGCCTCATACTCCGCCATGTTGTTGGTGCAGTTGAAATATAGTCGGGCAGTAAGTGGAGTATGAGTGCCTTTTGGGGATATGATCACAGCGCCGATACTGTTACCCAAAGTGTTGGAGGCTCCGTCAAAGTGCATAGACCATCGGGATCCTTCCTCAGGTCCTTCATCCGGTCCAGGTACTTCACAATCAGTCACTACCATGATGTTCTCGTCAGGAAATTCAAAGTTCATTGACTGGTAATCGTCCACTGCCTGGTGTGCCAAATGGTCTGCCAACACACTTCCCTTGATCGCTTTCTGAGTCGTGTACTGGATGTCATATTCTGTCAAGATCATCTGCCATCTTGCTATTCTTCCGGACAAGGCGGGCTTTTCGAATATGTACTTTATTGGATCCATTTTTGCAATCAAGAGAGTAGTGTGAGTCAACATATACTGTCTCAGCCGGCGAGCAGCCCATACCAAAGCGCAGCAAGTTTTCTTGAGCAGTGAGTATCGGGTCTCACAGTCGGTAAACTTTTTGCTAAGGTAATAAATGGCATGCTCTTTTCGGCCAGACTCGTCATGCTGCCCCAACACACACCCCATCGAGCTGTCAAGTACTGTCAAGTATAGTATTAGAGGTCTCCCTTCAACCGATGGCATAAGAATGGGTGGTTCTTGGAGATACTCTTTGATTCTGTCGAAAGCGGCCTGACATTCATCATTCCAACGTACTACTTGATCTTTTTTCAGCAGCTTGAAGATTGGTTCACAGGTAGCAGTTAGGTGCGAGATGAATCGGGCAATGTAGTTCAGCCGTCCTAGAAAGCCTCTGACTTCTTTCTCTGTCTTGGGAACTGGCATCTCTTGTATGGCTTTAACCTTGGCGGGGTCCACTTGAATACCTTTGTCGCTCACGACGAAGCCTAGCAACTTCCCAGATCTTACCCCGAAGGTGCACTTGTTCGGGTTCAACCTCAGCTTGTACAACTTCAGACGGTCAAACAGCTTCTGTAGGTGGTCAAGGTGTTCCTCCTCAGTTTGGGACCTTGCAATCATATCGTCGACATATACTTCTATCTCATGATGGATCATGTCATGGAATAAAGCAACCATGGCACGTTGATAGGTTGCCCCAGCATTTTTCAACCCAAAAGGCATGACCTTGTAGCAGAAGGTGCCCCACTGAGTAACAAAGGTAGTCTTTTCCATATCTTCAGGAGCCATTTTAATCTGATTATAACCTGAAAAACCATCCATGAAGGAGAACACCTTGTGCTGAGCAGTATTATCAACCAGAACGTCGATATGAGGCAGGGGAAGTCATCCTTGGGGCTCGCCCTGTTTAGATCCCTGTAGTCAACACACATTCGGACCTTACCATCTTTCTTTGGCACCGGAACCACATTGGCAACCCACTGAGGGTAAGAAGTCACTGCTAGAAACCCGACATCAAATTGTTTCATAACCTCACCTTTGATCTTCTCGGACATCTCTGGACGCATACGGCGGACCTTATGTTTAACCGGAGGGCAGTCTTCTTTGGTAGGCAGGTGATGAACCACAATGTCGGTATCCAACCCAGGCATGTCTTCGTAAGACCAGGCAAAGATTTCCACATAATCATGCAACATCTGAATCAACCGTTGTTTCACGCTGAGCTCTAGATTGGCGCCAATCTTGACTTCCTTTATGTCTATCTCAGTACCCAGATTTACCGTTTCCACTGGCTCTTCATGTGGCTGAATGACCCTCTCTTCCTGGAGTAACAGTCTTGCAAGCTCACCAGGCACTTCGCAATCATCTTCACCTTCGTCTTCGGCTAAGTTGATCGGATTTTCGAAGTCATAACTGGCAGTAGCAGAGTCGTTACCAGTGAGATCCAGAGTGGATTGAAACCTGTATAGGTGAGTGTGTGTAAATATAGCTGTTTTGCAATATATAAACAAAGAAAGGGAGCACAAGATTCGAAATGCAAAAAACGTCCAATGTTTTTATTCATGATATATGGAAATGACAAGTAATAAGCCCTCAAAAATGAAGCCACGGTGCCCCGGGTAAGACACCGGGCCATAAAGTTTCAAATTATTGTTCGTTAAAAATTTAAAAATAAAGGAGTTCATTACTGAGTAACAAAAGTAACAGGTATGAAATCTTTGGCAGTCCAATTATTCAGTCCACCGTCGGTCGTCGGGTAGATCCAGCTATCAAATTCAGATTCCTCCGCATCGCCTTCAATAGCATACACTCTCGGGTTGGTGATGAATATGGGAGGTCTTCCAATCCTTGCTTTACGTACATCCCTCTGAGCCTCTGCAGTGAAACCCAGCCCAAACTTATCAGTATTCGAAGTAAAATCGGGAAGTTGGCCCCAGTTTGTACATTCACCCTTCTCCATCACAGCCCGGGCATCCTTTAAGGAATCCATCTTCAAATGAGACTCTTCAGTCCCAGTCTCTGCTGCTTCCAATGTTGGAGGCACCTTTTCAAAGTGTTGAAAGGGGGTCTCAATGAACTCCCCGTCCATATCTATATACCGGAATGAGTTGAGATGGCTAACCATGTATTCTTCCTCCCCCTGCACCGTAACAATCTTCCCTCTGACCGGGTACTTAAGCTTTTAATGTAGAGTGGAGGTCACAGCTCCAGCCTTGTGAATCCAAGGACGACCCAGCAAACAAGAATAGGATGGTCGGATGTCCATCACATAGAATGTTGAATCAAAGACTTGAGAACCAACCCGGATCGGAATATCTACTTCACCATGTACCATCCTCTTCGACCCGTCAAAGGCTCAGACAATGATGTTACTAGGCTTCAACTCCAAACCCTCACAATCCAACCTGTCTAAGGCCTTCTTAGGTAATACGTTTAGTGAAGAACCGGTGTCTACCAACACGTGTGCAAGAGTAGTGCCCCTGCATTCAATGGAGACACGCAGGGCAACATTATGGTTCTTTCCCTTAGCGGTCAGATCAGCATCAGAGAAACCCAACCCATTGTCAGCGGTCAAGTTGGCCACACAATCAGTAAATTGATCAGCGGACGTTTCTTGTGGCACATGGGCCGTCTTCAGGAAGGATATCAGGGCCTTGGCATGGGCCTCTGAGCACAACAACAGTGATAGCATAGAGATCTTAGAGGGGGTGTGCCCCAGCTGTTCAACTACGTTGAAATCACTCTTCTTGATAATCTTGAGAATCTCTTCCATCTCTTGCTGGAAGGCTTCAGCACTAACAGTCTTCGGTGCCTCCATCTGGGCAGGCATATCAGCAATCCCTTTGCCCCGAGTGTCAGATGACTCGGCAGTAGGGGTAGAAACTTGATCAGGAGGGGAAACAGGAGCACTTGTAGGCGTGATGATAAGAGGTCTTCAGATGGCTGGTGGCGCGATGTCAGGCGAGAAGAGCCTGCCACTGCGAGTAACTTTAGCAGGACCAGTGATGTTACTGATACCGGTACTAGTGTTGAACTCCTGCTTCACCCCGAGCACATAAACGTCTGCCCCATAGTGCCACGGGACAGCCTTGTCAGATTTATAGGGGAGGGGCCCCGGAACAGTAATGATGATAGGGGCAACAGACATGATTTTGACGGGCTTCCTCGGGGGAGCCTTGGTAACATTGTTGAAAATGGTGACAACGAACACTTCTTCAGTAGGAAAAGCAGTCTTCTTGAACAAGATCTCTTTGCTATCCATCAGGTTTTGGACGCCTGACTTCAGCAACGGACAACCAGCAGGTGAAACAGCACATAGAAGGCAACCCTTGCTACAACCCGGAAATAAACCGGCTAGCAACAGGTTCCTTTTGACGGACAACAACGGAGTAACAATCTCATCCACAGAGACTACATACAGGTCTTCCTCAATAGCATTTACTCCATGCTGGGGCATGGGAGCAGTCATAACATTGGGCCTTTCGGGTGCCTCAAACTGTATTTCCTTAGCATCGATAAGGTCCTGAACCTTATTCCTTAGAGCCCAGCAATCATCAGTAGAATGTCCCGGGCTATCAGAGTGATAAGCAAAGCGGGCGTTGGGATTATACTTCGGAGATGTTGTGTTTACCACCTTCGGAGCTTCTCTGATAGTTACCAGGTTGGTTGACAGCAGTTGCGGCAATATCTGAGACAAGGTCATACTGAGCCGAGTGTATTCTCTTCTGGGTCTCTCACCCCTTGGTTGGTTAGGTTGCCGAGGAGCTGCAGTAGGCTTTGAAATTACCACCGCGTTGACAGCTTGGCGGCGTTCCGGTTTGTTTTGCCTTCTGGGACCATACACAGCACTGGCTTCCTTCTTGAAAGGCTTCTTTTCAGAACTTGAGGACGCACCTTTCTGTATCTTCCCCGATTTCATATCAGCTTCTATCCTTTCACCCATCAGAATGAGGTCTGTAAACCCTGCAGAAGAATTACCAATCAGGTGGTTGAAGAACGGCCCAAACAGGGTCCCCAAGAACATGTCCACGAGTTCACGGTCGGTCAACGGTGGCTGCACCCTGCCAGCCAGGTCTCTCCACTTTTGTGCGTACTCCTTAAAACCTTCTCTCGATCCTAGCGACATACCCTGGAGTTGGGTACGTGTAGGAGCGAGGTCGGCATTATACTGATACTGCTTATAAAAAGCAGTAGCCAAGTCCTCCCAGTTACGAATGCTGGTTCCGTCCAGCTGATAGAACCATTCGAGATGAGTCCCTGAAAGACGCTCCTGGAAGAAATGGATCCATAAGTTCTTGTCTGCAGTATACGGTTGGATCTTCCGCACATAAGATTTGAGATGTAGCTTAGGGCAGGAAGCCCCGTCATACTTTGCGAAAGAGGGTGCCTTGAACTTATGTGGGATCACCACCCCAGAAGATAAACCCAGATCTCCAAAATCCAACCCAGGCACCTGTTGGATTTCCATGGCATTCAGATGATCCTCTAACTGCTTGTACTTGTCTTCAGCGGGAGGGTACTGCTCATCATTGAAATCCGTCTTGTTGTCGGAGACCACAGGACTAGGAACCCTTCCCCTTGGGGACTGCCTTTCCCTACAGAAGAACCAGCTTGATCAGCCTCATTTTGCAGTGTATTGCCAAACCTCCGTCCAGTGTTGAATAGTACAGTTCTCTTCTTCTTCTTCTTTACCAGCAGAGCCTTCAATTCCTCTTGACCTTGGGCTAAACTCATGATCAACTCTTGGAACTGGGCGTTCTGAGTCTGGAGGGCCTTGATGGATTGCTCAGTAGATGATTCAGGATTCATGATGACTGCTGAAATAAACAGCGAAGAAGATTAAGCAACCTGTAGGAAAAGGGTACCTGTGATGCACATGATGAATGAAATGCATATGTATTATGTTTTCAAAGACAATCGGGAATCAAATTTGTAGACAAAAGGAACACACTTTATCAGATTTAAACTTGGAATTTAAATTGTTCAAGAAAATTGTCCTTAGGCGTTACAAGAATGAAAATACTGAAAAGGAAATAAAGCTGTAAAAGAAATATCCAAAGCCCATCAATGCTCCCATGGTCTCCTCTTCTCAGTACGGATATAGTCATTCAGGGCCCGCTCGTTCTCCAACTGCTTTGTCAGCTTCTGGATTTTCTGTTCTTGTTCATTGAACTTTTCCCGATAAGAATCCCGCTCTTCTTGTAGTTGCACCCAAGACCTCTTTAGTGTATCAACATCAGTAGGTATCTGAGGAGGGAGAACAGTTGGAGGAACCCCGTCTCTATTAGGGAATTCAAGAATGATGGGTCTGACAGCTTCGTATGGCATACCTAACTTCTGAGCACGGATGCGGACCCATCTGTAGTAGGGTTCCATAGGTAGAGAAGTCTTTGGTCCCAACTCATGTGGGTCAGCTTTGTGAATTCTGTCCCAAGCCTTGATGAATCTACGACGCAGCTCGTCACTATCTACCTGAAACTCAAAACTGATGTGAGGCACCAACATCTCATGAGGCCCTGCTCTTCTGGCTCTTCCAAACTGACGGAGAGCTAGACATGGATTATAAGAGATCCCTCCTTGGGTACCAATCAAAGGAACATTTGGATATTCTCCGCAACGATCAATAACAGCTACCTCATCCAAACCTCTGAGAGTCCAAATGATGTCATTATCAGTGAGAGACATTAACCTATGAGCCCAACCTCTTCCTTCTTTGTTCTTCAGCACGAACTTAGGGAGGTGAGAAATAAACCACCTCACTTACAAAGGAGTACAACACCACAGAGTTCCTCGTCTTCGGGCAGTACGAGCATAGAGTTGTTGCAGAATATCACCCAAGAGAGTGGGCACAGGGTTCCGAGACATGAAGATCCTTATGGCATTGACGTTAATGAAGTTATCAGGATTAGGAAACAAAACTAGACAATAGATTAAGAGAGCCAGAATGTCTTCATACGCCCTGAAGTCTAAGTCATTCCAGAAACTGTTAGCTTTACCAATCAGAAACTTGGCCAAGAAGCCCTTAACTCTGCTTCTAGTCACCCAGTTGTCCATTACCTCCTTGTTGGTCAAGGGAAGGGCTGCAGCAATCTCCTCAAGCCTAAGAGTCTTTTCCCAACCAGTGAAGGGAGTCTGATCCAAGATAAGGATACCAAGCAAATCAGATAATTCTTCCAGGGTATGGACCAGCTGGAAGTCTTGAAAGGTGAAGCAATTATACAAGGGATCATAAAATTGGGTCAAGACACTCATCAATTGTTGGTCCTACTTTGTAGTGACTAAACCGAGAAGAGAACCATGCCTCTGGATGAAGGACGTAGTGTTTGGAATTCTGCTAGCCAATTCTTCAAGCAACTCAGGTGGGTGAACAAAATTAAGCCGGATGGTGTTCCTTCGCACAGGCATCATGATATCCTACAAAACAGAGCAAAGATGAAACCCTCTTGTCTTTGAAATGGGTCAGTCCTTATGCAGGATGCATGCAATGGTATGATGGCATGATGTTATGGTAAAGCACACCACAAATATTCACAAAGGCAGACATGATAAGGCACACAAGTCACACAAGACAACCCTTAGAGTTTAGGCCAGCATGAAGTACAGGTACTACCCTCTTTCAGTTTCGTTGGTTAAGACCTGTCCTATCAAAAGTAACCGGGTTCTAGAGGATCCCAATATCACTCACTACCCTCAATCGGTCATAACTCCAGCATCGCAATCTTTTCTTGCAGCCAGAACCATCGCGAGAGTTTATCCTCAATGGGTGTAGCATACTGCTACTGTTCTATGGCCAAGTTGGGTCAAATTAGGGTTCTAAGGTCGGTTGGTGCTTAATGACTCCTCAGAAGACCCATATTCTCCTCGTTGCAACACAAGGGATATCAGTACAGACCAAGGTGCCACACCAACGTAGCCACTGCTTCACCCGTGTCGGTCTACGCCGGACAGGTCCCTCACAACTTATGCTACCTAAAAGGGTATCCCCAGATCTGGGTTAGGATCTATGAAACTCCAAGACAATGCCCACAATAATAAAGCAATCAGGACATACAATTAAAACATAAGAGTGGTCTAATCCTAAGGTACACCTCACTTTAAGTTTTCCCCAGCAGAGTCGTCAGTTCTGTGATCGGTGGAAATATAACTGACTGTTTAAAGCTGGTTCGCGAAATGTCGCGGTAAGCAAGAGTCGCCACCGTCTTTTATTTTCTCCAACATGGAAAGGACAAAAGCACAGCAAAATTCCTTATTCGAGAATGTTTCTCGGTTCGGGAGGTAGATTTATAGAAAGGGAAGGTGTTAGCACCCTTTCTATCCGTGGTTATCCACGGGCTCTTAGGTACTTGCTCTTATGTTTTCAAAAGATGTTTTCTTTTCAAATGTGAGTGGGTTTGAAAAAAGTTTCGTTTTTGAAAGATTTCCGAGTGACTCTTGTATCTGTCCTCAAGAGTGTTTGAAAAATTTGTTTTGAAAACTTTTGAAAGTGTCAGTGTGAAAAGATGTTTGGTTTGTTTTTGAAGAGAGCAAGTACCCATGAGTCATCTACCTACCCTAAGGAATTAGGCTGTGTAAAAGTCCTTAAGGTAGTGCCATCCCACCATTGAGAGGTAGGTAGCACCACCGTTGGAGGTGTTCGGGTCAATTCGATTGAGGGACAGTGTGGTCACCGAAGCAATAGTAGGACACCTTAGAAGTAACCCTAATGTCCTAGATCCTTTTTAATCCGAGGCAACCGTTTCGAGGCAACTGGATCTTAGACATAAGGGCGACCGCTAAAACACCCTATACTTGACGACTACTTTCGAGGCAACGAGTGAGGCGTACCCTAGAAGTGGCATGTGCTTTGTGTGTTGTTTTCATGTTAACATTTATCTTTGATCATGCAATTGTGAGCTACGAGTTTTTTAATTATCATACATTCTTTCATGCAATTTAGCAGTTAGGAGTGCAAAAAATAAAATACGGAAAGGTAAAAGCTACGCTATTATAAGGCGCGGGTCTATACATCGCCAAAAAACAAAGACCCGTTTTTGATAAAGTGCGGAAAGTAAAGAAAGCGGTAAACCTAATTACTATTACATTCCGGAAACAGTTACATAATAATCCAATAAGAAAATAACGCGCGAAAGAATTAAATTGGAACGTCCGAGGGTTTTGGACCCTTTTGAGAAATTATGAGTTTTTTGTCCTTTTGTATTAAATTAAAAAGTAAACCTAATTATTTAATTAATTAAAGAAAGATATTTTTTTTTATGTTTTTTTTTGTATTTAATGAAAATAAAGAAATTAAAATCAAAAGAAAACCCTAGTTCTAAGTTTATTTTAATTATTAAGAAAATGTTAAAGCTAACCTAATTTAAGCTAATTAATTAATTTACATTTATATGTACAATAATAATAATTAATAATGATGATAAAAATGATTAAAAATGTCAAAACCTAATTCTATAGAATTTTTATTTATTGAGAAAAAGATTAAAATTTAAACCTAAATTAAACTAAGTTAATTGTTAATATTTATTTACAAAATTAATAGTTAATAGTAAATTTAATAAATAATAAAAAAAATATTTACAATTTTATGATTTCTGATTTTATTTTGTGAAAAATTAATTTGTGGTGAATTAATAATAATAATTAAAACAATTAAAAGTATTAAAAGAAAAGAAAATAAAATAAAACAAGGCAAACCAAAGGGGGTGTGATGGCCCATATGGAGGTGTACTGAAGCAATTCTGGCCCAAGAGAAGTTTAAGCCTTGTTGACTTTCATGATCGTGTGCATGCTCATTGACCCTTGAATATCATGGACTTCATCTCCTGGCCACTGGATGAATGCCTGAAGCCACATGGCAAGCTGTTGCTGGGCGTGCACGGTGGAATTTTGGATGATTGTTGCACAGGATTGTGTTAGAAAAAATATTAAGAATTAGATGGGGGACCTGGGAATCGAACCCAGGTCCCAGTACTCCTTGCCTTAGTGCCCTTGCCAACTGAACTATGAAGCGCTTTTGTTAAACATATGGACAACAAATATTATATAAAACACAAACAACTATTATGATGCAAAACAAAAATACGCGCGCTGAGTTTGAACCACCCAGTCACATGTTGCCACCTATTATCTTCTTCGTTTCACCTGTAAACATAAACAAGATAGCGGGGGTTTTAAACCCCCACAAACCAAAAGTGCCAAGAATAGCGATTAGAGCTATAGATGATATAAAAAGAGAGCGAGGGTTGGGTTGAATTCGTCTGGCCTTGACGAATTCAACCATAGTCAAGATGTGGTCCAATTTGTCCTTACGTGCAAAGCCCCAATTGAGAGCTTCAAAAACCCTAGATTTCGTCCATGGTAGATTTCGATTCAGGATGTTTCAACATAATTAAACTATTCCATTAGCTTCAGAACGTTCCTAACAACACAAACCAATCAAGAAAATGGATTAAAAACGCATGAATTATGATATGCATATTTGGAAAATAATGCAAACCGAGTGACTTGTTCTTGCGCGTTCTTTGAGCTTTAAGACTGGAAATTGCTTGCAGTATGTTCCGGAAACTCCCAGCAAGGGATTAGAATCAACAAACTTTCTTGAATCTGCCTGGAAGTTAGAAAACAGTTTTGAACTTTTTTTTTTCCTTTTTTCAATATTGCATATGGTTTTCTATGGCAGCTTTCACGTTGTTAACACTAGGGTTGGCTTCAGCATATGTATTGGAATCAAAACTAGGGTAAATCTTGGCCCAAAAGTCCATGAAATTATGTTTTCAATATTTGATTTTAATCAAATCTTTTCCAACTTTTTTGATTAATAAAACTTGCCAAACATGGATGATTTTGCCTTTTTTGATTGAGAAACGAGATTGCCAGCTTGCCCTGATCAGATTTGCTTCACAAAAAATCCAAAAACCATATCTTTTGAATTTTCCTACAATTAAAATCAATTAAATGAATTAATATTAATAAAAATTCAATTAATTAATTAAAAATAAGAAAATAAATCATTTTAAGTTCAGTGGGTCGTGCATAGGCTTTGGGCAAAGATTCAAGAAGGAATTTTAGGCCCATTAGCAAAAATGAAGTGTTTTAGGCAAAGTTGACTTTTGAAAGTTCCCAAAAATTTCCCAACTTCTCCAATGCATATTTTGATCATATGAACATGTTCTTTGACATTTTGGAAAGGTCTTGAAGTCCTCTAACCAATGCCTTTGGTCCCATGTCATTTGGATTTACCAATCTCAAGTTATGGTCCTTGACTTAAAGTGCATTTTTGTTGACTTTTGAAATTGACCTATAATGTAGAAATTGATAACTTTTTGTGCGAGCATTTCTTGGACTTGGAATGTGAAGATGAGTTGTAGAAAACATCATCCCCTTCAAAATGATCATTGGATGGGATTTTTCTGATGAACCATGAAAAAGTTATGCCTTGGTCAAGTTACAGTTGACTTTTCAGCTGTCCAAAAATAGCAACTTTTTGCATCTTGATGATTTCTGAGCCATTCTTGAATGATCATGATCAAGAATTGATCAAATGATGATTGTGGCTTCAAAATAAGATGTTGACCAAAAATTTTGACTTTTGACTGTCAAATGACCATTTTACCCCTGCAGTTGACTGTGAAGCAATTAGGGCTTTTGACTGTGCAACTTGGTGTTGTGAGTCTTGAAACTTGACATATAGATGCTTGACAATGTATATAGGCATATGGGACTTGATTGGACCCTTGAAAACCTCAATTTCTTTGCAAGAACCAAAACCCTAATTTTGACTGTGTTATGAGGCAATTGGACTGTGCAACCCTTGAGAGATTTTGAACCATTTGGAGATTGACCTTGACAAATCTTGAAGAAAATGGGAGGGCAAATTTTGGGGTACAACACCTTCGGTAAACAGTCATTAGGTATATGATATTTTAGTGGTCTCTCTCTTGTCTAAACAAAGATCAAAGTCCCGTACGGAAAAGTTGCCTCGGAATGGTTTACTCGGATATTGTTGCCTCGAATAATTGATCTAAGACATTAGGGTTACTACTAAGACGTCCTAACATTGCTTTAGTGATGGTACATCCCTTTCGAATTGACCCTTAAAACTCCAACAATGATGCTACTTACTCACTAATAGTGGGATAGCACTGTCTAAAGGAAACAAACATAGAACAATTCTTTTTCTCGAGTAGGTAGATTAGTTCTTAAGTACTTGCTCAATCCAAACAAACTTTTTGACACTTACACTCCTCTTTTAAACAAAGCTTTCAAAAACACTTTGTAACACTCTTGAAGACAGAAGCAAAAGTTAAATCGAAGTCAAAAACTTTTTCAAATCAAACACACACAAGCAATTTTGAAAATGATGAGCAAGTACCTAAGAGCCCGTAGATAACTACGGATAGAAAGGGTGTTAATACCTTCCCTTTCTATAATCTACCCCCCGTACTCAAAATCTCGAAAAAAGGAATTTTTCTTTGCTTTTTTCCTTTCCAGTTGGATAAAATAAAAGTCGGTGACGACTCTTGCTTACCGCAACATTTTGCAAACACAAACACAAAACGCAAACCAACAATTCCTAAAAAACAGTCTCGGTTCTGGCCACCGTATCACACTTACCATCTTTCTTTGGCACCGGAACCACGTTGGCAACCCACTGCGAGTAAGAAGTGACAACTAGAAACCCGACATCAAACTGTTTCATGACCTCCGCTTTGATTTTCTCAGACATCTCGGGGTGCATACGACGAACTTTCTGCTTCACTGGAGGACAGTCTTCTTTGGTTGGCAAGCGATGAACCACAATATCGGTATCCAACCCAGGCATATCTTCATAAGACCAAGAAAAAATCTCAACATAGTTACGCAGCATTTATATTAACCGTTGCTTGACGCTAGGCTCCATATTTGCACCGATCTTGGCCTCTTTCTTGTCTTCTTCTGTACCCAGATTCACTGATTCTACTGGCTCTTCATGGGGCTGTATGGCCCTCTCTTCCTGTAGTAACAGTCTAGAAAGTTCCCCAGGCACTTCTCAATCATCCTCACTTTCGTCCTCGGCTTGGTTGATCGGACTTTCAAAGTTATAGCTGGCAGTAGTAGACTCGTTATCAGTGGGATCCAGAGTGGATGTGGACCTGTATTATGATATGTGAGTGTGTGTAAGACAATAGCTGTTTTAATAAAGTGAAAAATAAAAATAAAAACAAGGAGCGCAAAATTTGTAATGCAAGAAAACGCCCAATGCTTTATTGATGATATATGGAAATGACAAATATTAAGCCCTCACAAACAAAGCCACAGTGTCTCGGGCAAGGCACCGGGCCGTAAAGTTTTAAACTGTCTGTTTCAAATCTCAAAGACAAAAGTCTATTACTGTCTAATAAAAGAAACGGGCACGAATTCCTTCGCCGTCCAATTGTTCAATCCACCGTCGGTAGTCGGGTAAATCCAGATGCCGAACTCTGATTCTTCTTCATCGTCTTAAATTGCATTCACTTCCAGATTACTGATACGCATGGGAGGTCTTCCAATCCGCGCACGTCGAACATCCCTTTGAGCTTCTGCAGTAAAACCCAAACCAAACTTGTCAGTTTTGTGCGCAAAGTCAGGGAGTCGGCCCCAATTTGCACACCCACCTTTTTCTATTACAGCCCGGGCATCCTTGAGGGAAGCCATCTTCATTGGAGGTTCTTCAGCAACAGTTTCAGTCGATGCCAGAGTCTGGAGGACTTCTTCAAAGTTCTGACACGGGGTTTCAATGAACTCCCCATCCATCTCCACATACCGAAAAGAGTTAAGGTGGCTCAGCATATACTCCTCCTCTCCTCGTACTGTAACAATCTTCCCCTTCACTAGATATTTCAACATCTGATGGAGCGTAGAAGTTACTGCCCCAGCTTTATGAATCCACGGACGAACCAGCAAACAAGAATAAGATGGTCGAATGTCCATCACATAGAACGTAGACACAAAAGTTTGGGAACCAACCTTAACAGGGACATCCACCTCCCCATGCACCATCCTTTTGGACTCATCAAAGGCCCTAACCACAATATTACTTGGTTTCAGAACCAACCTGTGATGCGGTGGGAGAACTGACTTGAAGGTTTTACGTTTTATTGCAAATGTCGTGGTTAGCAAGAGTCGCCACCGACTTTTCTTTTATCCGAAAGGAAAGGTGAAAAAGCACATGAAAGACCTTTGATATGTTTTCTTGAGTTCGGGGGGTAGATAATGAAAAGAGTAGGTGCTAGCACCCTTTTCATCCATGGTTTTCCATAGGCTCTTAGTTACTTGCTTAAATCACTTGCTTTGGTTTGTTTGAGATGGTGTTTGATGTGGTTTTGAAAGTATTTTGTAAAAGAGGCCATTCGTTTAGGCAATCTTTGTAATGATTCTCGTTCGTAAGAATGTATACAAAGATGTTTGTCTTTTGAAAATGTTTTCAATGTTTTGTAAGATGTTTTGAAATGTGTGTGTGTTTATTTTTGAAAATAGCAAGGATTTTTTGAAATGGAGCAAGTAACTTAGAGGCTATCTACCTACTCAAATGTCTTTCTTGTGTATTTTATATTCCTTTGACATTGTTGACTTACCATTGATTTGGTAAGGAACCCTATCTTTGGATGTGAACGGGACGGGCGTGGGTCAACGTATAACCATGATAGCAATGTTGCCAAGTATCTTAGCATTTTTGAGGGACCAAGATCATTTTGTTTAGGCAACTTTTTGAATAGCGTCATCGAGGGACTATAATCTTATATTTGTTTTATTTTTGCCAAGATACTTCGCGTGCGTAACATGGCCATTTTATTTTAGGCAACCAAGTGGGAGAAACCCTAAGGGTGCTTGTGTGCAAAGTGTATCATTTTCATGCTTTTGATTTTGTCTTGTATTTAGGGTTTTCTATTTTGCTTTATTTTGTTCTTGTCATGCAAACCCTAATTACTAATCATGGTACATAAAGCGATAAATTGCGTAATGTAAATATACTAATCTATTACAACAATTTTTATGGGAGGGGGGAATATAAGTTGAATGGGGATTTGCACAAATATAAAACTAAATATATTATTACAATCAAATCTAATTTGCGCGAATTAAATAAATATAATACAAATATTTAAAATTCAATGCAATATGTATGTAAAGAAAAGGTTTTTTTTATGTCTTGTTTTTTTGTAAAAGAATATTTAACTTAAACCTAAAAATAAGGAAAAAATAATTAATTCTTTTTGAAAGGGATTAAACCCTAGTTTTTATTCAAAAGAAACTAATATTCTATATTATTATTTTGTGCATTTTTTGTATAAAAAATAAATAAATAATATTATGCCTAAATATTAAAAATTAAATATGTGCAAAAAAATAAGTATTTATAAGTATAAAAATATAAGATAAAAAATATTAAGTATATTTGATTATTTACAAATTTATTAAGAAAATAAATTCTATTCTATCAAAATTAATTAATTTTTTTATGTGAGAAAATAAAAATAAAATAAAATAAAAGTGTGAAAACAAATAAATTATTTTTTAGGATTTGTTATCATTAGGAAAAATAAATAAAGGTATTAAATAAGAAAAATATGAAAAAAAATAAAAATATAAAATAGTTAGCAAAGGGGGTGCAATAGCAAGTCAGGGGGGGTGTTTAGCAAAAAGAAAAAGGCCCAAGCAACAAAAAGCCCAGAAGCCATCGTCCATGTCCTTCGTTCATCTTCTTCACGCTTTTGCTAGTCAACCTGTAACTTCCTCATGCTTGCATAAAAATGAAAACTCATAACATGAAAAATGTGGCATTTGAGCTCACGATTCCAACCATATAAATTATGTAACCTAACTATCAAAGATCAAAGAGAATTTTGGAATCCCTAAATTGTGACCTAATTTTTTCAGAGATTTCAAGCTTCAAATTCTCTTAGCACAAGTAATATAAATGCAAAGTAAGGATATGTACAGCTTCGTTATGATGAGAACTACATTTTTCCTTCACAAATCGTGGCTTGAGGTTGCCTGTATAAAGAGATGGAGTTTAAGAAAATACCTCCTTCAGTTAGAATCGTGTATGGCAATGTAGGGACTTTAATGGAGGCCTGATGATTGTTTGAGCTTCCTTGAGCTTCCCTGAATCTATTCCAACCCTTATCTTGCTCTGAGGATGGCTGGAACTCCCTGACCAAGTCCAACTGCAAGCTTCCAAGTTTAAAATGGCAGATGGTGAAACAGAGGTTACATAACCATGGTGATGGCTTGGATTAACTAGGTATCAAGTGTATAATATGTTTGAATCAGTTAAACACAAAACGCACGAGCCAAATGAGAGTTGGCTGAGCTTTTGAAGAAACTGTGTGCTTGGGCATATTTTTAGTGTTTTTCAGTTTGAGAGAGTTCTAGGTTCAAGCCAAGCGTGTAATGTCTTGTACAATGTTTGCATATTAGTATAGAAGTGATCCAAAGTCCGCTTCCTACTAGTTGTGCAAGCCTTAGCCTTTTTGCCACTTTTCTTGTACTTGAAGCAAAGTTGACAAGACCAAACCCACATGCTTGTACCAGCATGCTTTAGGGTTTATATAAGTTTGTACCAATTGCTTGAGACCTGTGTAGTTTGCTTGTATCAAGGGGACAGGTCCAATGCTCCAAGTTGACAAAATTGCAAAAGTGCATCTTTATGAAAATGGCAATGAAGCCTTTTTGCCCAAAATGGAATTACAACTTGTGTAAAGTTTCAAAAGCAAGGATAAAGGCTTTATCAACTGAGTATGCATTTAATTAAGGAGTGTGTAGCAATCTTAGGACCTGTAAAGCAAGAAATAGCCAGCATAGGTTTGGTTTGCAACTTGTTTCTTCATGGAAATGGCTTGAACAAAAAGTGAGAAAATGCCAACTTCCTCTCTTCGATTCTCCCTACTAAAAAATGATCTTAGAGAGTTATTGGACATTTTGGAAAGCTTGAAATGTTCTCTATAATCAATATTTGAAATGAATTTTTAGATACCTCTTGGAACTAGGTGAAAAGTTGCCATGAAGTTGGGTCCAAAACCTGCCTAAATTAGGGCAAAATTTCACTAAGTTATTTAGTTCATGAGCATGTATTAACAAATTTATAACTTGAGATATAAGCATCTTTAGGGAAATGTTTGTGAAGAAAAGTTGTATATTTCATGGAGGACTACAACTTTCATGTTGGGAACTTTTCTTGAATCAAAATGCATCATGGTGAAAAAGTGGTGAAAAGTTGAGAAAAAATAAGAAAATTTTTATACTTAGAAAAATTCTAAGTTATGAAAATTTTCAAATTAAAACCCTAAATTTAAAATTTAGTTTTCTTGGTGAACAAGTTTCACATTTTAACATATCTTGATGAATTATGACCCTTGGCACTTGATTTTGACCAAAAAGTCAAAGTTTGACTTTTCAGTATACAGTTGACTATTGATCAGTTGACTGCAAATTTCATTTGTCAATCCAATGAACTTGAGATCTTTTGAACCATGAAATTAGGTCAAGATGATGCCATTGAACCCTTGAAATCATGTTTGAACTCAATTGGTCATTGTCTAGGTTAAAAATCAGAAATTGCCCTTTCTCAGTCAAAACCCTAATTTTGACCATTTTGCCCTTTTGATGATTTGATCAAATTTCTCGAGGTGTTGTGATCCAAACTTGATCAAATGGTACATATGAGTCTAAAATGTTGATGTGGATAAAAAATTATGAAGTTTGACTGTAAATTGGCCATAGTTGACTTTTTCCCCAATACAGCTGATTTTTAGGTCAACTGTCCAATTGATTGATAAAAAATGTGGTTCAAGGCTTGAAACTTAACATGAGCAATCTTAGGGGTCCAAAATGATGTATGAAAGTCCAATGAAACATTGATGGTCCAAAAATCCTTGTGCAAACTCAAACCCTAATTTTGGGTTATCAGTGCAAGATGAGATGTCTTAAGCTGACCAAACCCTAATCTTGTCTTGAGTCCAAGAAGTCTTGTGAGAAAAGTCTTGATAAATGAGAGGGAAAATTTTGAGGTACAACACAACCTTTCACAGTCTAGCCGATCTAATGCTTTCTTGGGTAAAACATTTAATGAGGACCCAGTATCCACCAGTACGTGGGCCAGAGTAGGCCCCTGCACTCGATCGAAACATGCAGAGCGTCATTGTGATTCCCTCCTTTGGAAGTTAGATCTACATCGGAGAAACCCAACCCGTTGTCAGCGGCCAAACTAGCCACACAGTCTTTGAATTGATCAGCAGATGTTTCCTGCGGCACATGCGCAGTTTTAAGGAAAGCAATTAAAGCCTTTGCATGGGCTTCCAAGCACAACAATAAAGATAACATGGAGATCTTCGACAGGGTTTTCCCCAGCTGTTCGACTATGTTGTAGTCGCTTTTCTTGATGATCTTCAGAATTTTCTCTATCTCCTGTCTAGAGGTTTCTACAATAATCTTCTTCGATGCCTCCGTCCAGGCAGGCTCACTTGTGATCTCTTTGCCCCGAGCGTCAGATGACTCGGCGACAGGGGTGATAATTGGAATATGTACTGGGACAGTAGCAGATGTACTGGCAGATGGAATAACAACAGGCTTCTAATTAGCTGGAGGGGAAATTTCAGGAGAGAAAAGTCTTCCGCTTTGGGTGACCTTGCTAGACCTGACAATATTGCTTACCTCAGTATCAGCCTCTTCAACCTTCAAGTCTTGTTTGATCCCATGATAATACACATCGGCCCCATAGTGCCACGGGACAGCCTTATCTGAAGTGTATGGGATAGGACCAGGGATAATAATGATCAATGGAGCAACTCTCGGAACGGATGTAATCCTAACAGGCTTTCTCGAGGAAGCCTTGGAAGGATTGGCGGAAATGGTGATTATGGAAACATCTTCAACGGGAATCAACGGAACCAAAGTTTTTTCGAACAGGATCTCTTTGTTATCCATCAGGCGTTGAACACCTGATTTCAACAAATGGCAACTAGCAGGAAGGATTTACCATAGGTGGCAACCTTCGCCACAGCCCAGAAATAAACCGGCCGATAATAAATTCTTCTTTACTGTCATCAACGGAGTACGAATATCTTCCACAAAGGTCACAAATGAATCATCGTCCATAGCATTTACTCCATGCTTGGGCATAGGAGCAGTCATGACATTAGGATTTTCTGGTGCGTCAAACTCGATCTCTTTAGCTTCAATCAAATCTTGCACCTTATTCCTCAAGGCCCAACAGTTGTTGGTATCATGCCCTGGGCTATCAGAGTGATAAGCACAACGGGCGTTCGGATTATACAACAGTGATGTAGTACTTAGATTCTTTGGGGCTTCCCTCAGAGTTATCAAGATGGTCTTCAACAATTGTGGAAGAATTTTAGATAAAGTCATACTGAGCCGAGTATACTATCTTTGCGGTCTCTCTACTCTTTGCTGATTATTGCGTTGTTGGGAAATAGTGGGTCTTTATATTAATACCGCATTAACTGCTTGGCAGCGTTCGGGTCGGTTTTGGCTCCTCGAGCTGTAAACAGAACTAGCTTCTTTTCTGAAAGGCCTCCTTTCTGCACTGGACGAAGCACCTTTCTGTATTTTACCACTTTTGATACCGGCTTCCACTCTTTCACCAGTCAAAATTAATTCAGTGAACCCAGACGATGAACTAACGATCAAATGGTTGAAATATGGACCAGACAAAGTCCCAAGAAACATATCCACCAACTCCCTATTAGACAGAGGGGGTTGGCCTCTTCCAGCTAGATCTCTCCACTTCTGAGCATAGTCCTTAAAACCTTCGCCTGTGCCCATAGACATACCCTGAAGTTGAGTACGCGTGGGAGCAAGGTCGACGTTATACTGGTATTGTTTATAAAAAGCAACAGCAAGGTCCTCCCAGTTGCGGACATTAGCTCCTTCCAGTTGATAAAATCATTCAAGTTGAGTCCCTGACAGACTATCTTGAAAGAAATGAACCCACAGGTTCCTATCAGCAATATAGGGTTTAATTTTTCTGACGTATGAGCGAAGGTGGAGCTTTGGACAAGATGCTCCATCATACTTAGAAAACACAAGAGCTTTAAACTTGTGAGGGATCACCACCCCAGATGCCAATCCCAGATCTCCAAACTCCAACCCATGTATCTTCTGGATCTCCATTGCACTCAACCGGTCTTCAAGTTTCTTATACATATCCTCAGTAGGAGGATACTGTTCTTCATCAAAATCAGTGTCATTATCAGAGACCACAAGACTAGGCCCCTTTCTTTCCTCTTGATTCTCTCCTCCTCCAGATGAATAAGACAAATCAGCTTCCTGTCGCAAATTTTTCCCGAATCTGTGACCCATATTCAGCAGAACCACTCTCTTCTTCTTCTTCTTCTATTTGTCCTTCAAGATGAGAGTCTTCAAATCCTGTTGTCATTTGGCCAAATTCAAGAACATCTCCCGAAATTGAGCATTCTGAGCCTGAAGAGCCTTGATGGCTTGATCGGTAGGTGTTTTAGAAGACATTTTATGCTGAAATAAACAGCGAAGAAGATAAGAAACCTGTAATAGTACCTGTAATGAGGTGCATGGTAATGAAATGTGTATGAAATGATTTCAAAGACTTTGGGAGATTCAACTTTGTAAAACAAGAAGTAAACAAACTTTATTAGATTAAACTTGTAAAATGTTTAACAATGCCTTTAAGGCGTTACAAAAGAAATAACTGAAAATAAATCTAAACTAGAAACAAGCAGAAATCAGAAATCCCATGATCTCTTTCCCTTCGTGCTGACATAGTCGTTGATTGTCCTTTCATTCTCAAGATGCCTTGTAAGCCTCAAGATCTTCCTCTCCTGCTCATGATATTTCTCCCTGTAGGTATCCCGTTCCTCCTTTAGCTGAATCCAGGATCTCTTCAATGCCCCAAGATCAGTAGGCATGTATGGATGGAGGACTGTGTAGGGAACACCTTCTTCATTAGTATGCTTTATAATCACCGGCAAAACAGCTTCATAAGGCATCCCCAGCTTTTGAGCACGGGCTTGAACCCACTGAAGATAAGGTTGCATAGGGAGAGAAGTCTTTAGTCCTAGATCTTGAGGGTCAAACCTGTTCACCATGCCCCAGGCTCGTATAAATCTTTGGCGATGCTCATTCACGTCCCCCTTGTAGTCAAAGACAATGTCTGGAAGAAATAGCTCATGGGGACCGTTTCTCCGAGCGCGTCCAAACTATCGTAAAGCCAAACAAGGATTGTAGGTTATTCCCCCTCTAATTCCAAGCAATGGAACATTAGGGTATTCCCCATATCGATCAATGATAGCTACTCTTTCCACATCCTTAGAACTCCAAAGAATGTCCGTATGAGCAAGGGACATGATTCTGTAAGCCCAACCTACACCTTCCTCATTCTTCAATATAGACTTGGGGAGGTTCGAAATAAACCACATCACCAATAGAGGTGTGCAACACATGAGGGTCCCCCTTCTTCACACGGTATGAGTATAGAGAGCAATTAGAATATCACCCAGAAGAGTAGGCACTGGATTACGAGACAAGAAGATCTTAATTGCATTCACATCTATGAAGGAATCTGGATTCAGGAAAAGAACCAAGCCGTAGATGAGGATAGCCAAGGTGTCTTCAAAGGCTTGAAAATCTAATTTATCCCAGAACTGTTGAGCTTGATCGATCAGAAACTTAGCCAAGAAACCTTTAACCCCACTCTGTGTCTCCCAGTTAGACACTACATCAGCCTTTGTCAAGTGTAAAGTTGAAGCAATATCCTCAGGTCTAGGAACCTCCTCCAAACATGTGAAGGGTGTCTGCTCGAGGATAGATATGCCTAATAAAATAGAAAACTCCTCTAAAGTAGGGACTAGCTGATAATACGGGAAGGTGAAACAGTGATGCAACGGATCAAAGAACTGGAACAGCACGCTCATCATTTTCTCATCCAATTTTGAAGTGACCAAGCCAAGGATATAACCATGTCTTCTAACAAATGAAGAAGTATCAGGAACTCTTGAGACTAACTCTCTGAGCTGAGCAGGGATTTGCACGAAGTTAATTCGAATGGTATTTCTGCATATAGAAGTCATGATCTGCAAAACAGAACAAAGATGAATCCCCTTGGTCTTTGAAATGGTTAGTCTAATGAAATATGCATGCTATGTCATGATGCATAATGTCATGATAACACACAACAAGTATCACAGATAGAAAACATGGTAAAGGCAAATAAGTCACACAATAGCCCTTAAGTTTCAGGCTTGCATGGAGTCTAGGTACTACCCTCTTGAAGTTCAGTTGGTTTCAACATGTCCTAATAATAGTAACCGGGTTCTAGAGGTTCTCAATATCACTGACCATCCTTCATCGGTCATGGTTTCAGCTCACGCAATCTTTTCTTGCGGTCAGAACTATCTCGAGAGTATGGTCTCAATGAGTGTAGTATCGAGTATCAACTAGTTCCCAGCTCTATGCCGAGGTCGATTATCTCACTACTTCCTATGGCCAAGTTGGTCAATTATAGGTTCTAAGGTCAGTTGATGCTTAACGACCCATATAGCAGCCCCATATTCTCCTTGTTTCTCCACAAGGGATATCGGTACCAACTAATGTGCCACATCAACACAGCTACTACTTCAACCGTATTGTTCTACGTCGTACAGTTCTCTCACAGTCTATTGCTACTTACCTAAAAGGTGTTCCCCAGATCCAGGTTAGGATCTATAGTAACTCTGATACAAAGCCCACAAAAATAAAGCAATCAAATCAAACAATAGAAGCAATATGATGAAATAATCCTAAGGTATACCCCACTTGTTCATTTCCCCAGCAGAGTCGCCAGTTCTGTGATACGGTGGCAAGAACTGGGACTGTTTTTAGGAATTGCTGGTTTGTGTTTTGCGTTTGTGTTTGCAAAATGTCGCGGTAAGCAAGAGTCACCATCGACTTTTATTTTATCAAACAAGGAAAGGAAAAAAGCACATAAAAATTACCTTTTTCGAGATTTTGAGTACGGGGGGTAGATTATAGAAAGGGAAGGTATTAGCACCCTTTCTATCCGTAGTTATCTACGGGCTCTTAGGTACTTGCTCATCATTTTCAAAATTTCTTCTGTGTGTTTGTGCGATTTGAAAAGTTTTTTTACTTCAATTTAACTCTTGCTTTTGTCTTCAAGAGTGTTACGAAGTGTTTTTTGAAAGCTTTGTTTAAAAGAGGAGTGTAAGTGTGAAAAAGTTTGTTTGGATTGAGCAAGTACTTAAGATTCTACCTACTCGAAAAAGAGAATTGTTCTATGTTTGTTTCCTTTAGACAGTGCTATCCCACTATTAGTGAGTAGGTAGCATCGTCGTTGGAGTTTTTATGGTCAATTCGAAAGGGACGTACAATCACTAAAGCAATGTTAGGACGTCTTAGTAGTAACCCTAATGTCTTAGATCAATTATCTGAGGCAACAGTATCCGAGGCAACCATTCCGAGGCAACTTTTCTGAACGGGACTTTGATCTTTGTTTAGACAAGAGAGAGACCACTAATGTATCCTATACTTAATGACCGTTTTACTGAAGGCAACCGAAGTGGGAGTTTACCCTAGGAGTGCGCATGTGCAAGTGATTCAGTTTCAGATTATTATCTTTGCACATTTAGGGTTAGCTAATTGTTTTAAAATTATTCATACATTCTTGTCATGCAACCCAAATTATCCATACACCTAACAGTTAATATTTTGCAGAAATTAAAGTGCGGAAAGTAAACTACGCTATTACAAGGCTTCGGGTATTTACATAGCCAAAAACAAACCCTTGAAAAAAAGACAATAAATGAAAAGAAAACGTCCTAATTAAGCTATTACAACTTGTGGCCAATTATATTAATAGGGTAAAAATAAATGATAAAGCGCGCGCAAGGAAATTAAGATCGGGAGAGAACTAGGGTTTTGACCCCTCTTAACCTAATTAAAAGAAAAATTGTTTTTGTTTGTTTTTGATTATTTTTAAGAAAAAGAATTAAGTTTTTAAATTAAATACAAAAATAATTAGTAATTAAATTAATTAATGAAAATAAATAAATGACCTATTTTTGTGTTTTGTTATTTTAATAAAAGAAAAAAGAATTTTATTAGAAAAAACAAAAAAAAAACTAATTGTTCTAGTTAATTTAAATTTATTTACAAAACAATTAAAGTTATCTAAAATTAACAACCTAATTAAATTAATTAATTTCTTGATAAAAAATAAACCTAAGTCTAATTGGATGAAAATACTTTTTGTGATTTTTTGATAAAAAGAATAATTAATTTTGTTAGTAAAATAAATAAATAAATTAAATAAATAAAATATAAAAAGAAAAGATTCAAGAGATTGGGCCTGAAACAGCAATCTGAGGGGGGTGTGGATAGCCAAGTTTGGGCCCAAAACAAGGTTGTCCACGTTGACTTCCTGAAACCAGTGCATTGATTTGATCATGGCCTATGATGCTCCCTCAATGATGGCCTTCAGATCAGGATCTCAGGACACTTGGCAAGTTGGATTATGATGTACCATGGTGGTCATTGGCCTTGTGCGCGCGTATGATCACCTGAAGCAAAATAACATGGAATAATTGGGGGGACCTGGGATTTGAACCCAGACCCCAAGGCACTTTCCAAGCGTTCCACTACCAACTGGGCTAGTTGTTTCATTTGTATATAAAATAACAATAATAGATAATATGCAAATAAAGCGAGTTAGTGGAGGATAATGAAAATGCGCACCAGAATTTGAATGGGCCAACAGGATGATGACATGCTGGTCATCCCTGTCCTTGCTCCGTTGCTAAAAGTGAAACACTTTTATCTACGGAAAACATCCGTAGCTATAACCTTGGCTCATTCCAAAATCTTTTATGGGTATGATAAATGACATCTAATGCCATAAATCGAACCGTCTTGTCATCCTGAACATCATGGTGCCCTTCATGGGGGCTAATTTTGCCTGCACATAAAAACCCTAAAACGAAAACACAAACCCTAACAATGGCAATTCTTGGTTCAGTCCACAAAAATACAATTGAATGATATGAATAGCTTGCAAATGTTCCAAGGATTAAGAATATATAATTATTTTGTGCTATAAGTGTCAGAATGGTGCAATTTGAATTCAAGAAAAAGGCAATGTCGTGACTGACTTACAACAAGTTACATGGCTGGAAACTCCTTGTTCTTGATTGGTTTCACTTGCTTACACTCCCAGGAAGTGATTGGGATGGTCAAAGAGTCTTGTATTTGCCTGGAGCTATGAATTCGTGTCTGCACTTTTTTTATGTTTTTTTCAAGTTTGGTTCTGGTTCTTGCGCCTCTCTCTAGCCTTGTTTTAGGTCTGCACATGTTCAATATATATCAAGGATTGGATTAGGGTTGAAAAGCTGATCTTAATCTTCCTCCATCATTGCTTTTGATTTGGATTTGATTTACTTGAAAATCTTGCTAAAAATATAGCAAACTCAATCTTTTTGTGCACACAAAGGCTTGGCATGAATTCAATCTTATACTAGCTGGATGTAGGACCTGAAACATGTACAAAATCTTGAGTTTTCAATGTTTTGGATTTTTCTATGATTTATTTTGATTAAAATTGATTTAATTCAAATATAAATCAAAATAAATAATAAAAAAAAGATAATGACAAGTGGCAAGGGAAAGGGCTCGTGGACCATGCTACCAACTCAAAACAAGTGAAAAAGATTGGGCCCATTTGGCAAAAATTGCAATTTGAGGCATAGTTGACTTTTCATAGTTTTGCAAAAAGGGTCAAATTCACCAATGCATAACTTCCTCAATTTTGACTCTTTGAAGGTGTTATTGGACTTTTTATAAATCTTGAGATGTCCTCCAAGAAACCCTTTTGGTATCATCTCAATTTGATATTCCATTCTCATGTATGAAGTTTGACAAAAAAGGTGTTTTTGTTGACTTTTCAAAATGACTTATAATGTCCAAATTCATAACTTCTTGTGAGTGCATATTTTGAACTTTGGATATGAAGATGGATTATATAGAATGGCATCCTCTTCAAAATTATATTTGGATGGGTCATTTCTCATAAAGTATGAGAAAGTTATGCTTTGTCAAAGTTGAGTTGACTTTTCCTGTAAAACCCTAATTTAGCAACTTTTGGTTCTTGAGGAATTATGAGCAATCCTTGATGAATCATGATCAACCCTTGATAAAATGATTAAATATACTCCGAAATGAGGATGTTGACCAAAAATATTGAAGTTTGACTATATGTGGGCCACAGTTGACTTTTGCCCTAACACAATCGATTTTCAGGCCTTTGAGCAATTGACTGAGCAAACTTCCTCTGCAAGGCTTGAAACTTGTCATGGATGATCTTGAGAACATACTAGGGAATTTGGTGAGCATTTGGGATCCCTTGGACTCGAGTATCTTGATGCAACATGAAACCCTAATGTGAGGTAGACTGCCTTAGGAGAGAGCTTGTTTGGTCAACCCTTGGACTTCCTTAAGCAACTTGAGGATCTCTCTTGCAATGTTTTGAGAAATATGGGAGGACAAATTTTGGGGTATAACAGCTTGGATCTCAAGTTATAATTTTATGAATACATGCTCATGAACTAAACAAGACTTAGGGAAATTTTGCCCTAGTTAGGCAAATTTTTTACCTAACTTCATGGCAATTTTTCACATGGTTACAAGGGGAATCTTCAAAAGAAATTCAAATATGAGTTGTAGAGAACATTGGAAGATTTCCGAAATGTCCAAGAAATCCTTGAGATCCTTCTTGAGTAGGGAGAATCGAAGAGATGAAGTTGGTGTTTTGTCACTTGAATTATAGGTCATTTTCATGATGAACAAATGCAATTTCAATGTTAGGCTGCATAATCTTTGCTTTTCAGGTATCAAACTTGTTTGTCACTCCATAATTAATGGATTACACAAACTTTTGAGCTATAATCCAAGTGATTTAAGCTTTATCCAATTCACATTTCCATTTTGGGAAGAAAGTTAACAATACCATTCTTGAAAAGCAAGCTTTATGCATAAAGTCCACTCTTGAGCCTCTAACTTGTTCCCTCTGATCACACTTCATCTACAAAGTCAGAAGCAAGTGTGTTTAAAGCATAACCACTATATCTTAGCAAGTACACAAGGCATTGAAACATGTTTTCTCAAAAAATCACATGTTTAGCTTAAGGATGCAAATTCAAATTCTGATCAACAACAAGTCTCTAAATTTGTTGCTTATAAATAGAAGCACTATTTGTGATCTAGGACACGAGCTTGAAGCCCCTGAAACTCACTCAAACTCCCTCTAATCAGAAATTGTCTCAAAACACCATTGTTGTGCAAGTTCTGACTTTACATACCAAACTCAAAATCCCCTCGTGCGTTCTTTGGCCTTTCACTTCCAAAAGCTTCTAAACAGCAAATACAAACCATCCAAAGACCATTTTCTCAACTGTAACACCTCCATCATCAAGTTCCATTTTCAAAAACAGGGGTCTTCAACTTGACTTCTCCATAGCTCCTCAGCCACTTTCAACTCAAGCTAATCATTGCATTAGCTTCCGGGGACCTCAAGGAAGCTAACATGATCCTTGCAGCACTTTGAATCAAGCTCATTTGCATTTCACAATTTCCAATTTTGAGAAATGAAGAAGTTACAGGTACACCGGCTGGAGGTTGAAGATGAAGTCATCAGGACTTGACTTGCCTTACATATTTATTGTTTTGTTTACATAAACGGATGTATAGTCACCCCAGTGGTAAAGCGCGCGCCTGTTCACCCCATGGTCCTGGGTTCAAGCCCCAGCGTGACCATTTTTCCATTTTTCCATTCTGACTTCCTTTTTTTTTGTAGGGCGTTGGGCCTCCTTGGGCCCTCTTTGTTTTTATTTTTACTTGTTAACCCCCTATTTCACTTATACGCCCTTGGCCCAGTTTTTTTTATTTTTTTTATTTCATTTTATTTTCTTAAATATTTTTCCTAATGTTTAAAAATCATAAAAAATATAAAAAAATTAGATTTTTATTTTAACTTAGTATATTTTATTTTTCTCACAAAAAAATATTTTATTTAACTATATTTTATTTATTTTTACTACCTAGTTTTGTAAATTTAATTTAAAACTAGGTTATTATTTATTTTCTTTTACACTAATTAAATATATTTATTTTAATATAAAAAAGGCCAAAAATATTTTTCAACACCATATATTATTTTCAAGACAAAAATACAAAAATACTTTTCTTAAACTTAATTTATTTGAATCAATTAATAGACTTAGGGTTTTATTTAAAATCTTTTCTTATTAAATTAGGTTTACTTTTATTATTGTAATTAATTATTTTCTTGTAATTAATTAGGTTAAACAAAAAAAAAGCTTTTCTCATAAAAATCCAAACAAAAAGATCCATTTTCTTTGCATTTACATTCTTGCATATTTATTTTTGTACATTTATTTATTCCAATTATTGTATAAATTCAATTTGGTTGTAATAGACTAATTAGGGTTTAATTTCTTGTAATCCCCATTTAAAAATTGTATACCCCCTTCCCACAAATGTTGTAATAGCGTAGTAACTTTAAATTTCGCAATTTATCGCTTTCATATATACAATGCTAGTAATTAGGGTTTGTATGGAAAGACTAAAATCAATACTTAGCAAAACCCTAATTAAAGACTAAAACAAGTATGAAAACAACACACTTTCACCCAAACACCCATAGGGTAAATTCCACTTGGCTGCTTTATATAAAATGGCCATATTACGCATGTAAGGTATCTTAGCAGAAACAAGCAAATACAATATCATAGTCCCTCGATGACGCTATCTAAGTTGCCTTACAAATGATCTTAGTCCCTCAAAAAAAGAATGCTAAGATACCTTGCAACATTGCTAATCATGGTTATACGATGACCCACGCCCGTCCCATTTACATCCAAAGATAGGGTTGTTTACCAAATCAATGGTAAAACAATAATGTCAAAGGAAAAGAAAATGAACAAGAAAGACCTTTGAGTAGGTAGAATGCTCCTAATTACTTGCTCAATTTCAAACAAACATCCTTGCTATTTTCAAAACAAACACCTACACTTTTAAAACATTTTACAAAAACTTGAAAACATTTTTCAAAAGATCAAACATCTTTGTATACATTCTTACGAACGAGAACCATTACAAAGATTGCCTAAACAACGGCCTCTTTACAAAATACTTTCAAAAAAACACATAAAGCATAATTTCAAACAAAAGCAAGTGATCTAGCAAGTAACTAAGAGCCCATCGAAAACCATGTATGGAAAGGGTGTTAATACCTTCCCTTTTCATAAACTACCCCCTGAACTCAAGAAATAATCTGAAAGGTCTTTCTTGTGCTTTTTCACCTTTCCTTTTGGATAAAAGAAAATTCAGTGGCGACTCTTGCTAACCGTAACATTTGTGATCAAACGCAAAACCCTCAAGTCAGTTCTCCCACCGCATCACAGAATTGGCGACTCTGCTGGGGATAATTCTAAAAGTGGGGTTACCTTAGGGATAAATCACATTTATTTGCTTACATTGTTTGACTTGTATGCTTTATATTATGGTTCTTTGTTTGGGTTTTAATCCTCTACCCGGATTTGGGATACCTTATAGGTAAGTAGCAATACATTGTGGAAACTGTGCGGTGTATACCGATATGGTCTAAGCAATAGCTACGTTAGTGCGACATATTTGTGGGTACCGGTAGCCTTTGAGTTAATCAAAGAGAATACGGGGCCGCTGAGTGATGTCATGAAGCACTAATGAACTTTTAGAACCTTTACTTGACCAACTTGTCCTTTAGGATGTAGTGAGATGACCGACTTTGGTGCAGTCCGAAGTTGGTAGATACTCGATACTACATTCATTGAGGTTTGGTTTCTTGGGATATTTTGGTCGCCATTAAAGAGGCTTGAACTGAAATAATAACCAAGGAAACAAACCAGTGAAATTGAGCTCCTTAGAACCCGGTTACTATTACTAGGACAGGTTTGATCCAACTAAACTTCAAGAGGGTACTTACCTATAAAACCCCATGCAGGCCTAAACCTAAGGATTTGTTTGTATATGCATACTTATACATAACATCATGAACATCATGAACATCATATACATCTACTAACCATTTCAAGTATTTTTGGATTCATCTTTGTTCTTGTTTTGTAGGATATGGATTCACTTCACAGGAAAACTATTCAAGTCAATCTTGTAAGGATCCCTCCACAACTTAAGGATCTAGCTTCAAGGATTCCTGAAAACTCTCCATTTACCGAGAGACATGGTCGCCTACTCAACTTGGTCACCTCCAACACAGATGAGGATATGATGAAGGTGATCTTTCAGTTCTTTGATCATTTACATTATTGCTTCACATTTCTCGATTATCAACTTGTGCCAACTTTGGAAGAATTCTACCAACCCTTGAGGATTCCTATTCTAAATCAACTACCTTTCAACAGTACGGAAAGAGACCCAAAGCCATAAGAGATTGCTCAAGCTCTACACTTGCACTCATCTGTTATTACAACTCATTGGGAAACAAGGAGTGGTGTCAAAGGTTTCTTACCAAAGTTCTTATTTGAGAAAGCCCAAAATTGTTGGAATTCCTTGGACTTACAAGCCTTTGAGGAAATTGTGGCTCTCCTCATCTATGGGATGGTTTTGTTTCTAAATCCTGACCAACACATAGATGTCAACACCGTCAAGATCTTCATATCCCGCAACCCGGTGCCTACATTGCTAGGAGATATCCTACACTCTTTTCACACTCGCACAATGAGGAAAAGAGGTATCCTTATGTGTTGCACTCCTATCTTGGCAAGATGGTTTATTTCGCATCTTCCCCAATCTGTATTAAAAAATGAGCAAGGTTCAAGGTGGTCACAAAGGTTGATGACGCTCAAACATTCAAACATTTATTGGTGCTCCCGATCCAAAGAGATTGTTATCATTGTCGATCATTGTGGAGAATTCCCTAATGTCCCTTTACTTGGAATTAGGGGAGGTATCACCTACAACCCATGCTTAGCCTTAAGACAGTTTGGTTACGCCCGAAGGGATGGCTCGCACGAGATGTTGATTCAAGGTTTGGTATTTGACTACGACAACGACGATCAAGGTCTTTGCTAGAGATTTATCTGAGCTTGGAGGATGTTGAATAAGGTGGATAACAAGACTTTGGGGCACAAGAATTCCATCCCTCTCGAGCCTTACCTCAAATGGGTACGAGCTCGTGCTCAGAGTCTTATGATGCCTTACCCCTCCATTCTTCTGGTAATCATTGAGCCTGTCATGGAGGGAGATGTTCCATACACTATCCTACACCCTGATATGCCCACCTCTCTTGAATACCTACAAAGAGATTGGATACAACTCAAGGGGGGGCGAGATGCTTTCGAAGCCCAATTCTACGTAAGCGAGAAGAAGGTTTTGGAACTCACTAGGCTACTTCATGAGGAGAAGACTCTCAATGCCTACATCGCACCAAAGAGGATGCGAACTACCTTTTTATCTTAGAGTTTTTGTATTATTTTGCCCGAAAAGGCATTGATGTACTCAAGCTTTAATCTATTAATATAATGTGTGTTTCCTTTTTGTCTAAAATAAATTTGAATCTTTGAAATCCTTGAAAACATTTACATGTGCATTTATCATTCATCATAACATAAGCAGGTCTTTTGCAACAAGTCTCCTCATCTCTCTACTGTTTATTTCAGTAAGATGGATCTCGAGCAAACAGTGAAGGACCTCCAAGCTCGGAATACACAGTTTCAATAGTTTCTCTTGACCCTAGCCAAAGGACAAGAAGAGTTGAAGACTTTGCTAGCTGAGGAGAAGAAAAAGAAAACAAAGAAGGTAACCAGAGTCCTAAACATGGGAAGAAGATCTCATGGGCAGACAAGAAGGACCTTAGACTTTGCAACGACATCTGGTGAAAGAGACAATCAAGATGGGAAAGGCAAAGAAACAATTGTCCCGTCAGAATCAGAAGAGGAAGAGGAAGAAGAAGACTATTCTGAAGAACAATATCCTCCAGCTGATGACAAGTATAAACATCTCGAAGAGCGGTTGAGTGCGATAAAAATCCAAAAAGTTCCTGGCTTGGACTTTGAGGGATTGGGGTTAGTATCGGGGATTATCATTCCTATGAAATTCAAAGCACCTGTGTTTGCCAAGTATGACGGAGTCTCATGCCCTAAAATGCATCTTCGGTCCTATGTGAGGAAAATTCAGCCCCATACTGCTGACAAAGACTTATGGGTACACTTCTTCCAAGACAGCCTGTCTGGAACTCAACTTGATTGGTTTTACCAGTTAGAAAGAGCCAACGTTCACAATTGGGAAGATCTTGCTGCAGCCTTTTACAAATAATACCAATACAATGCTAATCTTGCGCCTACACGTACTCAACTCCAGAGTATGGCCATGGTTTCCAATGAAGGTTTCAAGGACTATGCGCAAAAATGGAGAGACTTGGCTGGAAGAGTTCAACCCCCTCTATCTGAGAGAGAATTGGTAGACATCTTCTTGGGCACCTTGTCTGGTCCCTTCTTCAATCACTTAATTGGAAGTTCATCTACATGTTTTACTGAACTAATATTGACCAGTGAAAGGGTAAAAGTTGGTATAAAGAGTGGAAAGATTCAGAAAGATACATCCTTTTCTGCAGTTGTAAGGAAGCGTTTCATCAGAAAGAAAGAAGTGGTTGCTGTTTATCCTCAGAGAAATCAAGATAGGGTCGAGCGCCGACCAATGGTGGGGGCTGTTATGATTCCTAAGCCTGCGCCTGATCAGCAAAGAAACAACCAACCAAGGATGGAAAGACCAGTCAGACAATTCACCAGAATTAATATGACTTCATCTCAGGTATTACCGCACCTACTAAGATCCAATTTGGTGACCTTGAAAGAAGATACGAAAAACCCCAACACAAGATCTCCTCACTATCATCCCAATGCCCGTTGTGCATACCACTCTGAAAGTCCCGACCATGACACTAATAATTGTTGGGCTCTAAAGAACAAAATACAAGACCTCATTGAAGCAAAAGAGATCTAATTCGATGTGCCCAAAAGCCAAATGTCATTTCTGCCCCTATGCCCAAACATGGCCATAATACAAATGCCATTGAAGAAGCAATGTTTTTTACTTTAGTTGATGAACTTATGACCCCACTTCTGACTATTAAAATGAACTTGTTGAATGTCGGTGTGTTCTCGGGCTGTGATGAAGTGTGCCATTTTTGTTTGTCCTCACCAACCAGTTGTGCTTTGTTGAAAGCAGGCGTTCAGTGCCTAATAGATGACAAATAAATTTTATTCGAGAAGACTTATGTTCCACCTGTTCCTTTTGAAGATGTTTCTAGCATTACCATTTCTGCCAATTCTTCCAGGGTCTCCACCAAAAGACCCGTTAGAATTACATCTGTTCCAAAAGCAACTCCTTTAATAATCACAATGCTTGGACCAGTCCCATATTCGTCAGACAAAACCATACCATGGAATTATGGAGGGGATGTCTACTACCATGGTATCAAGCAGGACTGGCCAGCCGCCAAAGATTCAAGCTCTGAGAAAGTCAACTTCGACATCAGTAATATTGCAGGAACTAGCAAGATTACCCGAAGCGGAAGGATATTCTCTCCAGAAATTTCTCCCCCAAAAGCAGTTTTTAGACCCGTAATCATTCATGTTGTTACTCCTCCTAAGGCTATTCCCAGTCCTACAATCATCTCCACCAATACTCCAACTGACAAAGCCGTTACAACCCCTATTATCATTCCTATTGACACTCACGCTGCCGAGTTAACTGAAACTCGAGGTAAAAGTATTCTGATTGAGCCTGTCCGGACAAAGGCTCAGTCATTGGATATCCCTGAGACCTCCCGGAAAGAGATGGATGAGATTCTGAAGATCATTAAAAGAAGCGACTACGATGTAGTTGAGCAACTGGGGTAAACTCCCTCTAAAATTTCCATGTTGGCATTACTACTATGTTCTGAGGCGAATGCAAAATCCTTGGTAAAATTCCTGAAAATTGCCCATGTACCCCAAGAGACATCTGCCAATCATTTTTCAAGACTGCATAGCCAGCTTGACTGCAGATAATGGTCTAGGTTTTTCAGATGCTGATTTAACGCCAAGGGGAAAGAAGCATAATGAGGCATTGCATGTCTCAGTTGAATATAGGGGCACAACCTTGGCTCATATTTTGGTAGACACTGGCTCATATCTGAATGTATTGCCTAAAAAAGCTCTTGATAGGCTTGACTAGGAGGGATTGACATTGAAGCCAAGTAACATAGTAGTAAGGGCTTTTGACGGCTCGAAAAGGATGGTACATGGAGAGGTATACATTCCCATAAAAGTGGGAACACAGACATTTGATTCAAATTTTTACGTAATGGATATTCGTCCCTCATATTCCTGCTTGTTAGGCCGACCATGGATTCACAATACTAGCGTTGTCACTTCTATGTTGCACCAAATGCTGAAATATCTGATTCAAGGGAAGATTATCATCGTTCATGGAGAAGAAGGGTATATGACCAGCCATCTCAATTCCTTAAGATATGTGGAATTAGATGGTGAATTTATTGAAACTCCATTCCAATACTTTGAAGAGGTCCCGCAAGATGTGGCAGTAACCAAGGTTGTTCCCAACATCACAAGGCCTCCACTCTGGATGTCATCTCTGAAGGATGCCAAAGCAGTGGTAGAAGAAGGTGGGTGCACTATCTAGGGAAAACTCCCAGATATCCCATATAAGTCTGACAAGTTTGGCCTAGGTTTCACTCCAAGTGCTCAGAAGGATGTATGTCGCGCTCGTGCCAGAGGACCACCCCAAAAGATCAGCAACCGCGAGGTCAACACCGTAGAACATGATGAAGATAGTTGTGACTTGGAGGACTAGATATTCCCAACTGTCAATGGAGGGCTCAGCAACTAGGAGGCTAGAGATTTTGTCCCGATCACTTTTATCCCACCGTAATTTGTCTTTACATTTTGTTGGATATGTAATATTAAAACAACTCGCACTCTTAAAACCTTGTGTCTTACCCGAGGCACAATGGTCCATTTTTAAGGGTTATTATCTCATTTTAATATGACATCAATGAATCATGGACGTTTTTGCATACAAACTTTTGTGCTTGTTTTTTTTCTTTTTACATTTTTATTTCTTTTCAAGGATAGCTATACCCTTGCACACACTCACACTCACAATGCAGGTATACATCCATTCGGGATCCCATGGGTAACGATACTGCTATGGCCTTTTGTGACTCTGAGAATCTAATTTACCAAGCTGAAGACGAAGGTGAGGAAGATTGTGAAGTACCAGGGGAACTTGCCAGACTACTACAACAAGAAGAGAGAACCATTCAGCCTCACGAGGAACCCGTGGATACAATTAACCTAGGTACTGAAGAAGATAAAAAAGAGGTCAAGGTGGGTGCCAATATGGAACCCAGTATCAAGGAGCGTCTGATTCAGTTATTACACGATTATGTTGAAGTCTTTTCCTGGTCGTATGAAGACAACCGCTGACCTTCCAAAAGGTTACTTATTTGGTGACTAGCAGGATCGATCAGATTGATCCTAAGACATGGTTGATATTTTGGAGTTTGACTAATCCTAATGGTGATTAATGCCAGTAAAGTAAAGAACTTTAAGTAAATTGCATGAAGAAAAGCTTGATAGAATAAATAAAAGCGTTAAGTAAAAGGCTTCGACGGTGATAAGTAAATGAAAAGCAATAAATTGCTTGAATATAAAAGACTTTGATTAATTTAAATGGTGTTTCACACATACATTCTCAATGATTCTTTCTCTCACGCTGGGTACTTGAATCTAAATGAGTGACTTGTATAAGATGATGAACACACGCGAAAACTACGTGAACAACTAGTATTTATACTAAAACAAATCCTAAGTAACCGTTGGGCAGTTACGATGCTTCGAGATGACGCCACATGGCACGCTCACAGCCTTCGACGCTTCTGTTCTCGGCACGTTGCACTTGGTAACTGCTGGGAACCGTTTTCCCTCCAACAATTCAAATCTCAAACCGTTCGACCTTGGGCATCAAGTATCTTTGTCGAGAGGTTCCTTCGACGTCGAAGACAACAAGATTACCACTTAAAGGAATTTCTCTAAGTATCTTATCATTCTTTGATGAGTCTTCGACATGATCAGTTGGTCGAAGCCTTCTTATGTAGGAAACTCTTCTGACTCATAATTAATGGTCTATATGATAACAAACAAGGGTGTCGAATTTAGGAGCCAACAGTATCTGACTGTTTTAGAAAACTCAATGGGGTGTGTATTGGGGCAGCATGACGAGTCTGGCCGAAAAGAGAATGATATTTATTACCTGAGCAAAAAGTTTACCGACTATGAAACAAGATATTCACTGCTCTAGAAAACTTGATGCAATCTGGCATGGACTTCTCGCCGGCTGAGACAGTATATGATGACTCATACTACTTTGTTGATATCTAAGATGGATCCAATAAAGTACATCTTCAAGAAGCCTGCTCTCTCTGGGAGAATAGCGAGATGGCAGATGATCCTGATGGAATATGACATACAGTATACTACCCATAAGGCTATAAAGGGCAATATACTAGTTGATCACCTTGCTCACCAAGTTGTGGAAGACTACCAATCCATGAAGTTCGAATTTCCAGATGAAGACATCATGACGATAAATAATTGTGAAGAATTCAGGCCATATGACAGATTTGAACAAGGATCCCGATGGACCCTGTTCTTTGATGGGGCATCCAATGCACTTGGCAATGGTATCGGTGATACACTCATATCTCCGGAAGGGTGTAATATTCCCTTTACCGCAAGACTCTACTTCAATTGTACAAACAACATGGCGGAATACGAAGCATGCATCTTTGGTCTCAGAGCTACCATAGACTTGGGGATCAAATCCTTAAATGTATTTGGAGACTCAGCTTTGGTTATCAGTCAGATCGAAGGGGAATGGGACACCAAACACCCAAACCTTATCCCTTACAAAGAACATGTTTTGATGTTGCTACCACATTTTGAGAAGATTACCTTCGAGCATTTCCCGCGAGAAGAAAATCAGCTAGCAGATGCACTAGCCACAATGTCATCTATGTTTAAACTTAATTTGGATAACGAGGATCCCCAGATCACCATCAAACTAATGGAGGAACTAGCACACTGTCACGAGATTAATACTGAAGAAGTAGTGGACCAGCCTTGGTTTCACGAAGTTAAGAAGTATCTCGAGGCTCAAGAATATCCAGAAGGAGCTTCAGTTAATGACACGAAGTTCTTAAGGAGATTATCTGCTAAATTTTACCTTAGTAACGACATTCTTTACAAACGCAACTATGACTTTGTGTTACTTCAATGTGTAGACAAAGTTTAGGTAGAAAGGATCATGACCGAGTTACATGAAGGCACTTTTGGCACACATTCCAGTGGGCATACGATGGAAAAGAAAATCCCACGGGCAGACTATTACTGGTCTACCATGGAAGAAGATTGCTATCAACACTCTCGAACTTGCCATAAGTGTCAGATTTATGCTAACAAGGTGCACGTACCTTTGGTTCCTCTGAATGTCTTGACGGCTCATTGGCCCTTTGCTATGTAGGGCATCGATATGATTGGGGAAATCAAGCCAACAGCCTCCAATGGACATCGCTTCATCTTAGTGGCCATTGACTATTTTATAAAGTGGGTTAAGGCAGCCTCTTTCGCTTCCGTTGCCAAGAATGTTGTTTCCAGTTTCATCAAACAAAATCTTATTTTCTGGTACGGTATCCCGAAAAGGATCATCACTGACAATGGTACAAATCTCAACAACACTATGATCATCGCCTTGTGGGAGAAATTCAAGATCCAACATCATAATTCTTCCCCTTATCGGCCAAAGATGAATGGTGCTGTCGAAGCTTCAAATAAGAACATTAAAAAGATCATACAGAAAATGACAGTCACATACAAAGATTGGCCTGATATGCTACCATTCGCTCTCCACGGGTATCGTACCACAGCTTGCACATCAACCGAGGCAACACCCTATTCTCTGGTTTACGGCATGGAAGTCGTCTTGCCTATTGAGGTTCAGATCCCCTCTCTAAGAATTATGAAGGATGCAGGGCTGAACAAAGACGATTGGATCCAGATTCGACTTGATCAAATGAACTTGATTGATGAGAAGAGACTTACTTCTGTTTTCCATGGTCAATTGTATCGAAAACAGATGATCAAGGCTTTCAACAAGAAGGTCAGACGCCAAGTATATCAAGTTGGGGATCTGGTGATCAAACGCATCATACTGCCACAAGGTGGTCCCAGGGGAAAATGGACTCCTACATATAAAGGACCATTTGTAATAAAAAAACATTTTCTCTGGTGGGGCAATGATCTTGACCACCATAGATGGTGATGACCTGCCACACTCTATGAACGCAGACATAGTCAAAAGATACTACACATAAGAGACCCGCTAGGTTGACATACCTAGGCAAAACAAGGGCATCCCGGCGAACCAAAAAGGTTTGGGCAAAAATTAGGGATAAGACAAAAAAAAATCTGTACACCCGACAAGTTGAAAACCCGAAAGGGCGACTTGGGCAAAAAAAGGGTTTCCCAGTGGACTGAAAACCCGAAAGGGCAGTCCAGGAAAAAGTTAGGGAATTAAAGCGTATGACTATGTCCCGTTGGATCACCTTATGGACAACCTGCAAACTCAGAGGTTCTAACCAATTCAATCATCTTCTGACAAGGCAACAAATAGACAAGATGCTCAGAGATACAAAGGCTATAGCAGAATGGGAACCCCATGGGATTATTGCACATAGCTATCTTTTCTTTGTATTAAAATTTTCAATTTTTACGACGACATTCTCTTACTAGAATGTTTGTTTCATTGTACAAAAATACTTACTCAAAGTCAATACAAAGATATCCCTTTGAAAGTGCAAAAACTATCTGTTTTTATTTACGCTTGTGTTTTGTTTACAAAAACGTCCAATGATTCATTGTTGAACATATGCATTTGAACATAATTATTGTTTACAAATAAACAAAGTAAAAGACAATTATTAATGGCTTTAAGAGGTAGGGAAATCTCTCTAATCTATTTCCATAAATCCCCCACAATTTACAGTTTAATTCCCAGCGGAACAAGCTTCCAATTATCAATCCCCAATAGAAGTCGTCAAATTTCTCAAGATTCCCCAATAAAATTTTACAAGCAGTATACGGAATTTCCCTTACAAGAGAGTTTATTTCTCTAAGCAGAAATTCGTCAACACTTAGACTTCACAACATGAAGGCTTATACTCTATATCCTCAGCAACGGACATGTATTTATTTTCCCCATTCCAATGGAAGTACAACGGAATTAGCTCACATGCGCATACATCGCACCCATATATCATAAACATTGGTTACACAAATGCAGCATACCATGCACTTCATACAACATGACTTTGCATTTTAGCTAACATTTTACCCTTTTCAGGATAAGGTTAATAGCTACCATTAACAATGATCAAAGTTTTCAGATACGCTCCAGACGCGGACGCCATTCTGATACTCATTCAAATTCAAATTTCAGATACGCTCCAGACACGGACGCCATTCTGATACTCATTCAGATTTAAATTTCAAACGCAGTACAGATATGCTCCAGACGCGGAAGCCATTCTGATACTCATTCAGATTCATCTTTCAGATATAGTACAGATACGCTCCAGACATAGATGCCATTCTGATACTTATTCAGAGTCAACTTTCAGACGCAGTACAGATACACTCCAGACACGGACTCCATTCTGATGACTCATTCAAGGTTCAGCTCTCAGATACAGTTCAGATACGCTCCAAACACGGATGTCATTTTGATACTCATTCTTTCAGCTTACAAATTACAAATCAACAATCACTCTTGGATGGAATCTACAATCCCATCTCCAAAAACTTTCCATCACCTCTCCAAATGGCGTCTTTAAGCCTATTTCCTCAACCATCACATCACCGAGTGCAAATTTCTGGGCACTCTAGTGTCCAATCATCTTCCACCTTCGAGTCACGATTAGCAAAACATGTCAATCTAACTCTTCAGGCTTAAGAAGATTGAACATGCTCAAGACTGCACTAGGGTTTGATCAGCTCAAGACACCTCCTTATGCATTGATGACCAAAATTAGGGTTTGAGTTTGCACAAGGATTTTTGAACTATCAATGCTTCATATAACTTTCATGGACCATTATGGACCCCCAATATTACTCATGTCAAGTTTTAATCCTCGGATCACACTTTTGATCAGTCAATTGAACAGTTGACCTAAAAATCAGTTGTATTGGGGAAAAAGTCAACCATGGCCAATTTACAGTAAAACTTCATAATTTTTTGTCCACGTAAATATTTTAGACTTATATGTATCATTTGATCAAATTTGGACCCCAATTCCTCAATAAATTTGATCAAATCTCCAAAAGGGCAAAATGGTCAAATTAGGGTTTTGACTAGGAAAGGGCAATTTCTGATTTTTGACCTAGAAAATGGTCAATTGGTTTAAATCATGATCTCAAGAGTCCAATTTCATCATTTTTACCTAATGTCATGATTCAAAACATTGCAAATCCATTGGATTGACAGATGAACTTTGCAGTCAATTGATCAAAAGTTAATTGTATACTGAAAAGTCAAACTTTGACTTTTTTGGTCAAATTTAAGCACCAAAGATCATAATTCATAAAATCATGTCAAAATAGGAAACTTATTATCAATAAATCAATAAATCAAGATTTCATTTTGAAAAGTCAAAATTTCTAAACTTAGAAATTTTTTAAGTGTCAAAAACTTCTTATTTTTTCATAACTTTGAGCAATTTTTTCATTATGATGTCAGATGATTCAAAGGAAACTTCCAACATGAAAGTTGTAGATATCCATGATATATACAACTTTTATTCACACAACTTCTCCTAAAAGTGCTTATATCTCAAGTTTTAAGTTTATGAATACATGCTCATGAACTAAAAAAGACTTAGTGAAATTTTGCCCTAGTTAGGCAGATTTTTGACCTAACTTCATGGAAACTTTTCACATAGTTCCAAGGGGAATCTTCAAAATAAATTCAAATATGAGTTGTAGAGAACATTTCAAGCTTTCCAAAATGTCCAGGAAATCATTAAGATCATTCTTGAGTAGGGAGAATCGAAGAGATGAAGTTGGTGTTTTGTCACTTGAATTATAGGTCATTTTCATTATGAACAAATGCAATTTCAATGTTAGGCGGCATAATCTTTTCTTTGCATACCTCAAACTTGTTTGTAACTCCATAATTAATGGATTACACAAACTTTTAAGCTATAATCCAAGTGATTTAAGCTTTATCCAATTCACATTGCCATTTTGGGAAGAAAGTTAACAATACCATTCTTGAAAAGCAAGCTTTATGCATAAAATCCACTCTTGAGCCTCTAACTTGTTCCCTATGATCACACTTTATCTACAAAGTCATAAGAAAGTGTGTTTAAAGCATAACCACTATATATTATCAAGTACACAAGGCATTGAAACTTGTTTTCTCAAAAAATCACATGTTTAGCTTAAGGATGCAAATTCAAATTATGATCAACAACAAGTCTCTAAACTTGTTTCTTATAAATAGAAGCACTATTTGTAAGCTATGACACGAGCTTGAAGCCCCTGAAACTCACTCAAACTCCCTCTAATCAGAAATTGTCTCAAAACACCATTGTTGTGCAAGTTCTGACTTTACATACCAAACTCCAAATCCCCTCGTGTGTTCTTTGGCCTTTCACTTCCAAAAGCTTCTAAACATCAAATATAAACCATCCAAAGTCCATTTTCTCAACTGTAACACCTCCATCATCAAGTTCCATTTTCAAAAACAGGGGTCTGCAACTTGACTTCTCCAGAGCTCCTCAGCCACTTTCAGCTCAAGCTAATCAATGCATTAGCTTCCTGGGACCTCAAGGAAGCTAACTTGATCCTTGCAGCACTTTGAATCAAGCTCATTTGCATTTCACAATTTCCAGTTTTGAGAAATGAAGAAGTTACAGGTACACCAGATGGAGGTTGAAGATGAATTCATCAGGACTTGATTTGCCTTACATATTTATTGTTTTGTTTATATAAACGGATGTATAGCCACCCCAGTGGTAAAGTGCGCGCCTGTTTACCCCATAGTCCTGGGTTTAAGCCCCAGCGTGACCATTTTTACATTTTTACATTCTGACTTCCTTTTTTTTTTGTAGGGCGCTGGGCCTCCTTGGGCCCTTTTTGTTTTTATTTTTACTTATTAACCTCCTATTTCACTTATACGCCTCTGGCCCAGTTTTGTTTTATTTCATTTTATTTTATTTCATTTTATTTTCTTAAATATTTTTCCTAATGTTAAAAAATCATAAAAAATATATAAAAAAATTAGATTTTTATTTTAACTTAGTTTATTTTATTTTTCTCACAAGAAAATATTTCATTTAACTATATTTTATTTATTTTTACTAACTAGTTTTGTAAATTTAATTTAAAACTAGGTTATTATTTATTTTCTTTTTCACTAATTAAAATATATTTATTTTAATATAAAAAAGGCCAAAAATATTTTACAACACCATATATTATTTTCAAGACAAAAATACAAAAATACTTTTCTTAAACTTAATTTATTTTAATCAATTAATAGACTTAGGGTTTTATTTAAAATATTTTCTTATTAAATTAGGTTTACTTTTATTATTTTAATTAATTATTTTCTTGTAATTAATTAGGTTAAACAAAAAAAAACATTTTCTCATGAAAATCACTACGCCAAAAAAGACTTACGAAAGCGCTTTTTTGGGCCTTTAAAAGCGCTTTCGTAGGTGGCGCTGCTATAGGTTTTAGCAGCGTTTTTTGTTTAATGAAAAGCACTTTCGTAGGTCTACCTAAGGCAGCGCTTTTTTATGAAGAAGCGTTTTCATAGGTCTACCTAAGGCAGCGCTTTTTTTTGGAAAAGCGCTCTCATAAGTTTTCTTTTAGAAGCGCTTTTTCTGGAAAAGCGTTGTCTTAGGTAGGCTTTGAGCAACGCTTTTTTTCTGGAAAAGCGCTTTCATAGGTGGTCTTTTAGCAGCGCTTTTGCCTGGAAAAGCGCTGTCATATGTTTACCTTAGACAACGCTTTTTGTGAAAAAGCGCTTTCATAGGTTACCTAAGGCAGCGTTTTTCTTGAAAAAACGCTTTCATAGGGTGTTTTTTTAGAGGTATAATTTATATAATTCATATACCTGCATTGTTTGCAGCATATTATTTATATAAACTAGTTGCCATAACCTGTAATTCATAAACCGCGGTAATGCATTGTATACCATTGTAATCCAAAATATATATACACCATTGTTGTACCTCAAAATATATAAAAACCATTATTATCAGCATTGTAACTCAAAATCAGTCTTACAAAATCAACCCTAACAACAACTAAACCAGTCCTAATGTATGAAAGAAACACGGTCAATTATGTATTAAGGTCCTGGTCCTGTGAGGTTTGAACATAATAACACGGTCAATATGGTATTCCATGTACACATGTAACGTATTCATAACACTTTTCACATAATAATGTATTCATACCTTATATGATTCTCTGCTCAATAAAATATTGACACAATTCCTCTTTGATTTCTTCCAACTGAAGTTTCGTGTAATATGCACATTTGTATTCATCGAAGTACTACATAACAAAACATAATATGCATGATTTAGTTAAAAGTAAAAAATTATATGAAATATCCGAGAAATAATAAAACAAATCCTAAATTATAAATCCATACCGTGACTGGAATCTCTATTTGATTCAATTGAAGGATTTCTTTGATAAACCGCATAACGAAGTATCCGCAATCTATACCGTTTTGCTGTTGAGGACACTACATAGAAAAACAAATAAGAATATATAGTTGTATTGTTTTATCAAATAGCATAAATATTATAAGCAAAATAGTGGAAATTAATATACCTGCACTTTGATCCAATTAATGTTGTTTGATTTAGACCGTCGTACCCGAGCTTCTCTTTGACACCGGAATACTTGTATCACTCTAACAAAATAAAAATATATATTTAGAACAATGTCACAGAAACAATTAAATATATAAATACACACAAATATTTAGAATAATCTCACTTACGTATCAATCATTAACTTCATATCCGGATAATTTGTCCAATCAGCGTCAACCGAATTCAGATAATAGACCACTTCTTTTATAGGATCGATAGCAACCAACAACCAGTGACGTCTATAAATTAAAACAACAATTTAGAAGAAAATTTTCTACGCAAAAATTATAAATATTAAAATGAACTTAGAATGAAAATCTAACCTTGTAGGAATAGTATTATACGCCCAAAGATATAAGCTTTTTATACTGCCAGTTGCCATGAATCTTTCGACTAAGTGCTCTCTTACTGAATCCGGTTCCCTACCAATTGTCGCTCCGCTGACAACAAATGAGTAGCCTCGTGTAACCTCTTATCCTTACACAACCCCTTCATCATAATAAGATAACTATCTCTATCAGGATAACAACCTTGATAATCCATCTCTTGAAATATCTGCAACGCCAAATCCGACCGACTCTTCCTACACAAAGCATACATAAGCAAATTCAACGCGCGAACACGAGACTTCACTTCCCAACCACAAGAACTCTCAACGAAAATTCTATGAGCATCCTCAAGCTTATCCTTATTCACCATTATCTCCAAAAGGGTATTGAAAGATTGTGTCCAATTCACACAGTTAAACTGAGGAATGTTCTTATAAAGCAAGATTGCTTCATCTACTAACCCTTGTTTAGCATATGTTTTAATAGCAGACACAAAGATTGAATCTTTGCATTCACATGAATCTTGTTTCATTTGTTCAATCAAATCCTTCATCTCTTTGAGTCTACCTGAAGATCCTAGGATGGTGATCATGGTGGCGTATACAGGACCATTGTGGGAGTATTTAGGGTATTTTGATTTGGCTTGGTTGAAAATTTCCAAGGCCTTTAAAGGGTTTTTTTTAAGTTGTTATAATCTGAGAAAGTTGAGTTAGATTTAACACTCTTGGCCACCTTATACTCATACTTCCTTTACCGCGAAAACAGTCGCGACAAAACCGTATCAGAAGATTTTGATACCGATACCGATATCGTTATTCATTATTTCTATGATAAAGAACTAACTATGGTTAATTCACACCGGACTACCGTAATCAGTGTTGCAACACCTCTTTAAAAAAACATCTATCTCTCTAAGATTCAACTAAGATGTTCTGATACAGAAACCTAATGGAGCATGGACGAAACATCTCTCTCTCTCTCTCAGTAATAGAAAAAATTTGAACAGAAAGAGTAAAAACTAACCAGAGAAGAACGGTGGGGGTGTTGGAATGTTGTTTGTAACGCCCCGTTTTCAATTAATTGATTTATTTAAATTTGGGAATTTATTTTATTAGAATTAATAAAATAAAAAGAATTATTTATTTTGGAATATTTGAAGAAAATAAAAGAAATAAGGAATGTTGGGATTTTTATGTTATTGGGCTTAGATGTTGTTAGTAAAGAGTGGGGGTGCAGAGAAATAAAGTTATGTTTGGGACTTAGGCCATTTTCTCATTTTTGGTTTTTCACGTAAGAACAGAAGTTGGAATTTGGGAAAATAGAGCTCTGAAGAACGGAGAACGAAGAACATCGCCCAAGAACTCAAAGCTGCTAATTGATAAGGTAAGGGGGGTTTATACTCGATTTATATTTGTTTATGGGTTTATGTACGGTTGATTCGGGTAATCGTAGGAAATCCCAATTGTTAGATGTTTTCTAGGGATCGATAACCTTAGGATTGAACTTTGTTTAGAAAAGGTTTAAGTTCCCGATTTTATGAATCAATTAGAGACTTTAGGTTCCTATGATGGATTGGATGTCTTTGTACTATATTGCACCGCCGTAGAGAGGTATTTTCGTGCAAAAAAATGGGTATAAGAGCTGCTGCAAAAACAGAAAAATTGGGTTCGCACTCATCAACACGGGCGCGTTGATTTACGCGGGCACCCGTGTTGATTCACTGTATGCTGATGAAAATGTGTTTTCTGGCCATAATTCAACACGGGCGTGTTGATTAACACGGGCGCCCGTGTTGATTCACTGTGTTGGCATAAAAATGGGTTTTCTGGGCACAATTCAACACGGGCCGTGTTGATTTACACGGGCGCCCGTGTTGATCCCCTGTTTTGTCAAAAAAACATGTTTTCTGGACACATTTCCACACGGGCAGTGTTGTTTTACACGGGCACCCGTGTTAAACCTCCTGTGTTGGTTTTTAAACTATGTTTTCCGTGCATGTTGTTAAGTACGGATTGATCCGGTTTTGATGTGCAGTGTTTGACATGTTTTGAATATGTGTTTATTGAATTCCTAGTGTTGATTGATGTGTGTATCGAATAACGATTGTATGTATGATACCAACACTATGTGGATCTTATTGTCATGCTTTTAGATGATGTTATCAAGCATGAATTATGATATAACTTGATATGATTGATGTTTAATAGTATGCTGAGTGGTTACATGCTATTCCTATCATGTTATGTTTGATATTGTTGATGTGCATGATATGTTGATTGATGTTCATAGTATGCTGAGTGTTACATACTTACATATCATGTTGCATTTGTTAATTCCCATTGTGTGGAATTAACATGGTGGCCAATATACGTGTCCGCGATCTAATGGAACGTTGAGGTGGTAGCCGTGTCCGCGATATAATGGAACGGTGAGTTATCCGTGACCCGCGATTTAATGGGGCGGTGAAGTGGTACCACATGCATAGGTGTGTTGCATTACTCGAATATAACATGAATGGATGATTTTTCCAATGTTGTATTTGATTGTTTGTATGCACGTATGATTGATAAATGGTTGATGATGTTTGATGAATGTCTGCAAATATGAAAGGCAATATGTCATGGATATATAAATTGTAAAGGTTTTGTAAACTATGAAATATGCTAATTATTGGGTGATGCTTATGATTTCGTGAATTGATTGTTATGAATGTATAACCAAATGTATATTTGAGAAGCTCACCCTTACTGTTGAATATTTCAGATTGAGGAGCTTCGCTCAGGTGCTTGGCGAAGGCTTATCGTGTCTAGTTTAGTTTCGTTTTAGTATGTCCGGGTCATGCTCTGATAGTTGTAACTCCGGGAACGTTTGGTTGTCGAGCTGCTTTAGTCAGACTCGTTTAATTCCTTTTTAATTGTTATAGTATGATGTTTACTTTCCAGGTGTTAATCCCTGATGATTTAGAAATTATTATAACATTTGATTTATTAAATAAATTATTCCGCTGTGTAAACATGTATGAGTTACTACTAAAATTATGCATGACAGGAATTTATTTTATTAAAAGAGAATTGTAGCATTCCTCGATTATTACTTGTACTCTGAGTTTATAAATTTTAATATTTGCGAAAATTATATGCGGGTTTTAGAGGGTGTTACAATAGTGGTATCAGAGCATAGTCGGTCGTTGTGACCAGAGTCTTGAGTCAGTCATTCCTTTTCGTATGCGACTAGTGCAAGGTAACACTGTCGATACTGTATTCTGATGTGGAGTATGTTTTAATTCTCAGGAATATGGCTGGAAGAGGTAATGGACGAAATGATGCTGCACTAGCTGAGGCTTTGGGGATGTTAGCTGGTGTACTTGCTGGAAACCCAACTGGAGGCGTGATTGGTGCTGATAGGCAATTGGGAAATTTCCAAAGGAACAATCCTCCGTTGTTCAAAGGTACACATGACCCCGAAGGTGCTCAGAAGTGGCTGAAGGAAATCGAAAGGATTTTCCGTGTGATCGATTGTGCTGAAGATCTGAAAGTCAGATATGGTACGCATATGTTGGCAGAAGAGGCCGACGACTGGTGGGTTGCCACAAGGACTGAAATGGTTCAAGATGGAGAGGCACTGACTTGGGCTAACTTCAGAAGGGCTTTTCTGAGGAGGTACTTTTCTGAAGATGTTCGGGGAAGAAAGGAAATTGAATTTTTGGAGCTTAAGCAGGGAAATCTGACTGTTAGTGAGTATGCTACTAAGTTCACTGAGTTGGCAAAGTATTACGCACACTACAACAATGATGAGGCTGGAGAATTCTCTAAATGTATCAAATTTGAGAATGGTCTCCGAGATGAGATTAAGCAGGGAATCAGGTACCAGCGTATTCGTAGATTTTCTGATCTGGTGGATTGTAGCAGAATCTTGGAAGAAGATATTACCAAGAATCGGTCGTCTCACTCTCGTGGGGCTGTTGATAAAAGAGGGAAGCAACATATGGACCGTGGCAAGCCATATGGTAGAGATAACCAGAGATCAGGCGGTTGGAAAAGGCCTAGTGGGGGAGATTCTAAGGCTCCTATCAGATGCTACAGGTGTGGTGAGTCTGGTCATCACATTCGAGATTGCAAGAGTGATGAGAAGAAGTGCTATAAATGTGGAAAGGCTGGTCATTTGTCTGTTGATTGCAAAGGGAAGTCTGTTACTTGTTACAATTGTGGCGAAGAAGGTCATATTCGTCCGCAGTGTCCTAAGCCTAGGAAGGATCAGTCAGGTGGAAAAGTGTTTGCTTTGTCTGGATCTGAGACTACTCCAGAGGATCGATTGATTAAAGGTACGTGTTTTATTCATGGCACACCTTTAGTTGCAATTATTGATACTGGTGCAACTCATTCTTTCATTTCTTTGGATTGTGCTGAGAGGTTGAAACTGGACATATCGGGTATGCAAGGTAGCATGATTGTTGATACTCCTGCATCGGGTTCAGTGACAACTTCACTTGTATGTAGGAATTGTCCTATTGAGATTTTTGGTAGAGGTTTCGGTATAGATTTAGTGTGCCTACCGCTTGAACAAATTGATATTATCCTTGGGATGAACTGGTTGGAATTTAACCGGGTTCATCTGAACTGTTTTGCTAAGACGGTGATTTTCCCAGAAGCAGTTGGTGTCGAGAATTTGACTATGACTGCTAGGCAGGTGCAAGAAGCAATGGAAGATGGTGCTAATGTGTTTATGTTACTTGCTTCGTTAGATGCAACAGGAAAGGTCAGGAGTAGTGAATTGCCAGTGGTGTGTGATTTTCCAGAAGTCCTTCCTGATGATGTTGGCGAGTTACCTCCTGAGAGAGAAGTGGAATTTTCTATAGATTTAATTCCTGGTACGAGACCGGTGTCGATGGCGCCATATCGTATGTCTGCGTCTGAATTGGCTGAATTGAAGAGTCAGTTGGAAGATTTACTGGAGAAGAAGTTTATTCGTCCAAGTGTTTCGCCTTGGGGTGCTCCAGTATTGTTGGTTAAGAAGAAAGAAGGTTCTATGAGACTGTGTGTTGATTACAGGCAATTGAACAAGGTAACCATTAAGAATCGGTATCCGTTACCGAGGATTGATGATTTGATGGATCAACTAATTGGAGCCAGTGTATTCAGTAAGATTGACTTGAGATCTGGATATCATCAGATTCGTGTGAAAGCGGAAGATATTCAGAAGACTGCTTTTCGAACGAGGTATGGGCATTATGAATATTCTGTTATGCCGTTCGGAGTTACTAATGCACCTGGTGTTTTCATGGAATATATGAATAGGATTTTTCACCCATATCTGGATAAGTTTGTTGTGGTTTTTATTGATGACATTCTGATTTATTCCAAGAATGACAAAGAGCATGCGGAACATCTCAGAATTGTGTTAGAGTTGTTGAAAGATAGGAAGTTGTATGCAAAATTGTCCAAATGTGAATTCTGGCTGAGTGAAGTTAGTTTTCTTGGACATGTGATTTCTAAGAATGGTATTGAAGTGGATCCTACGAAAGTAGAAGCGGTATCCCAGTGGGAAGCGCCGAAGACTGTTTCGAAAATCAGAAGTTTTCTTGGTCTTGCAGGTTATTACAGAAAGTTTATCGAAGGATTCTCAAAGTTAGCATTGCCGTTGACGAAGTTGACTCGTAAAGGACAAGCGTTTATTTGGGATTCTGATTGTGAGAAAGGTTTCCAAGAATTGAAACGGAGATTGACAAATGCTCCTGTTCTGATTTTGCCGAATCCGGTGGAATCTTTTGTGGTCTATTGTGATGCATCTCTGTTGGGTTTAGGTGGTGTTCTAATGCAGAATCAACAGGTAGTTGCGTATGCTTCGAGGCAGTTGAAGGTTCATGAAAGGAACTATCCTACTCATGACTTGGAGTTGGCAGCAGTTGTGTTTGTCTTGAAATTGTGGAGACATTATTTGTATGGTTCGAGATTTGAAGTGTATAGCGATCATAAGAGTTTGAAGTACCTTTTCGACCAGAAAGAGCTCAATATGAGGCAAAGAAGGTGGTTGGAATTTCTCAAAGATTATGATTTTGGTTTGAATTACCATCCTGGTAAGGCAAATGTGGTTGCGGATGCTTTGAGCAGGAAATCCTTGCATATGTCTATGATGATGGTTCGTGAATTGGATTTAATTGAACAATTCCGAGATTTGAGTTTAGTTTGTGAAAGTACTCCGAAGTGTGTTCGTTTGGGTATGTTGAAACTTACTAGTGGTATTCTAGAAGAGATCAGGATCGGGCAGAAATCTGATGTTAATTTAGTTGATAAATTGACATTGATCAACCAAGGTCAAGGTGGTGAGTTTAGAATTGATGAAAATGATGTTATGAGATTTGGCGATAAAGTTTGTGTTCCTGATGTCGCAGAAATCAAGAAAAGTATATTAGAGGAAGGACATCGCAGTGGGATGAGCATTCATCCGGGTGCCACGAAAATGTATCATGATTTGAAGAAATTGTTTTGGTGGCCGGGAATGAAAAAGGAAATAGCTGAATTTGTGTATGCATGTTTAATCTGTCAGAAATCGAAGATTGAGCATCAAAAGCCGTCTGGGTTTATGCAACCGATGTTTATTCCAGAATGGAAGTGGGATAGTATTTCTATGGATTTCGTATCTGGGTTGCCAAGGACTCCTACGAATTGTGAAGCAATATGGGTCGTTGTGGATAGGTTGACTAAGTCTGCTCATTTTATACCGGTGCGAATGGATTACTCAATGGAGAGATTGGCACAGTTATATATTGAGAAAATAGTGAGTTTGCATGGAGTTCCTTCTAGTATTGTGTCAGATAGAGATCCGAGGTTCACTTCGAAATTTTGGGAAGGATTGCAGAAGGCTTTGGGTACTAAGTTGAGATTGAGTTCAGCTTACCATCCTCAGACTGATGGACAGACGGAGAGGACGATTCAATCATTAGAAGATTTATTGCGTGCTTGTGTTTTAGAGCAGGGTGGAGCTTGGGATAGCTATTTGCCATTGATTGAATTTACTTATAACAATAGTTACCATTCGAGTATTGGTATGGCTCCGTTTGAGGCATTGTATGGTAGACGGTGTAGAACACCTTTGTGTTGGTATGAATCTGGAGAGAGTTCGGTAGTTGGGCCAGAGATTGTTCAGCAGACTACTGAAAAGATCAAATTGATTCAAGAGAAGATGAGAGCTTCTCAGAGTCGTCAGAAAAGTTATCATGATAAGAGGAGAAAGAATTTAGAATTCAGTGCTGGAGATCATGTGTTTATGAGAGTTACTCCGATGACGGGTATTGGTCGGGCGTTGAAGTCTAAGAAGTTGACTCCGCGTTTTATTGGTCCGTTTCAGATTACGGAAAGAGTTGGAGAAGTTGCTTATCGTATTGCTTTACCTCCGAGACTTGCGAATTTGCACGATGTTTTTCATGTTTCTCAGTTGAGGAGATACATTCCAGACCCATCTCATGTAATCCAAATAGATGATGTACAGGTAAGAGATAACCTGACAGTAGAAGCATTGCCTATGAGGATAGAAGATCGGGAAGTGAAACAGTTAAGAGGTAAAGAGATAGCATTAGTGAAGGTTGCTTGGGGAGGTCCAGCAGATGGAAATATCACTTGGGAGCTGGAGAGCCAGATGAAACAGGCTTATCCGGAGCTGTTCGTCTAAGGTATGTTTCCGAGGACGAAAACTCTTTTAGTGGGGGAGAGTTGTAACGCCCCGTTTTCAATTAATTGATTTATTTAAATTTGGGAATTTATTTTATTAGAATTAATAAAATAAAAAGAATTATTTATTTTGGAATATTTGAAGAAAATAAAAGAAATAAGGAATGTTGGGATTTTTATGTTATTGGGCTTAGATGTTGTTAGTAAAGAGTGGGGGTGCAGAGAAATAAAGTTATGTTTGGGACTTAGGCCATTTTCTCATTTTTGGTTTTTCACGTAAGAACAGAAGTTGGAATTTGGGAAAATAGAGCTCTGAAGAACGGAGAACGAAGAACATCGCCCAAGAACTCAAAGCTGCTAATTGATAAGGTAAGGGGGGTTTATACTCGATTTATATTTGTTTATGGGTTTATGTACGGTTGATTCGGGTAATCGTAGGAAATCCCAATTGTTAGATGTTTTCTAGGGATCGATAACCTTAGGATTGAACTTTGTTTAGAAAAGGTTTAAGTTCCCGATTTTATGAATCAATTAGAGACTTTAGGTTCCTATGATGGATTGGATGTCTTTGTACTATATTGCACCGCCGTAGAGAGGTATTTTCGTGCAAAAAATGGGTATAAGAGCTGCTGCAAAAACAGAAAAATTGGGTTCGCACTCATCAACACGGGCGCGTTGATTTACGCGGGCACCCGTGTTGATTCACTGTATGCTGATGAAAATGTGTTTTCTGGCCATAATTCAACACGGGCGTGTTGATTAACACGGGCGCCCGTGTTGATTCACTGTGTTGGCATAAAAATGGGTTTTCTGGGCACAATTCAACACGGGCCGTGTTGATTTACACGGGCGCCCGTGTTGATCCCCTGTTTTGTCAAAAAAACATGTTTTCTGGACACATTTCCACACGGGCAGTGTTGTTTTACACGGGCACCCGTGTTAAACCTCCTGTGTTGGTTTTTAAACTATGTTTTCCGTGCATGTTGTTAAGTACGGATTGATCCGGTTTTGATGTGCAGTGTTTGACATGTTTTGAATATGTGTTTATTGAATTCCTAGTGTTGATTGATGTGTGTATCGAATAACGATTGTATGTATGATACCAACACTATGTGGATCTTATTGTCATGCTTTTAGATGATGTTATCAAGCATGAATTATGATATAACTTGATATGATTGATGTTTAATAGTATGCTGAGTGGTTACATGCTATTCCTATCATGTTATGTTTGATATTGTTGATGTGCATGATATGTTGATTGATGTTCATAGTATGCTGAGTGTTACATACTTACATATCATGTTGCATTTGTTAATTCCCATTGTGTGGAATTAACATGGTGGCCAATATACGTGTCCGCGATCTAATGGAACGTTGAGGTGGTAGCCGTGTCCGCGATATAATGGAACGGTGAGTTATCCGTGACCCGCGATTTAATGGGGCGGTGAAGTGGTACCACATGCATAGGTGTGTTGCATTACTCGAATATAACATGAATGGATGATTTTTCCAATGTTGTATTTGATTGTTTGTATGCACGTATGATTGATAAATGGTTGATGATGTTTGATGAATGTCTGCAAATATGAAAGGCAATATGTCATGGATATATAAATTGTAAAGGTTTTGTAAACTATGAAATATGCTAATTATTGGGTGATGCTTATGATTTCGTGAATTGATTGTTATGAATGTATAACCAAATGTATATTTGAGAAGCTCACCCTTACTGTTGAATATTTCAGATTGAGGAGCTTCGCTCAGGTGCTTGGCGAAGGCTTATCGTGTCTAGTTTAGTTTCGTTTTAGTATGTCCGGGTCATGCTCTGATAGTTGTAACTCCGGGAACGTTTGGTTGTCGAGCTGCTTTAGTCAGACTCGTTTAATTCCTTTTTAATTGTTATAGTATGATGTTTACTTTCCAGGTGTTAATCCCTGATGATTTAGAAATTATTATAACATTTGATTTATTAAATAAATTATTCCGCTGTGTAAACATGTATGAGTTACTACTAAAATTATGCATGACAGGAATTTATTTTATTAAAAGAGAATTGTAGCATTCCTCGATTATTACTTGTACTCTGAGTTTATAAATTTTAATATTTGCGAAAATTATATGCGGGTTTTAGAGGGTGTTACATTGTTGATTATGGAACGGCGGTGGGTAGGTAGGTAGGTCGGAGGTTGCTGGAGACAACGTCAGAACTGAATTGTGGAAGAAGAGGCGAGAATGGGATGGTTGAGCTTGTTTGAGTTATGTATTTGGGCCTGTAAGCCCAAATCTAAATCATGTTGTATGCTATTTCCACCCACTTTATTAAAAAACGCATCCTTTTTCTTTTCTAAAACACTATTTCTCCCCAATGGACATATACTATTTGAATTCTATTCTAGTTAGTAGATTCTTAGGCTATCATATAGTAAAATTATCAGAGCTAAATGAAATAGTATAACCGAGTAAACCATATGGCATTCTATTTTTAAACTATTTTATAATGGGATTGAGAGATTTTATCATTCCACCCAAATTGAGAGATGAGGAAAAAAATGAAACCTGATACGAATTGCAGTTGGCCGGAGAAGTGGAGCGCCGTTGACCGCCGTAGAAGCTCTGGTTTAGGGTTTTTTTCGTGAAGAAAATCTACTGAGAATAGAAAAGTGATACGAATTGTGTTTCGATATTTATTATAAAACTACCTACGAAAGCGTTTTTAAAGCGCTTTCTAAAGGTCATCTATAACAGCGCTTTTACATCAAAAAGCGCTTTCGTAGCATATCCTATAGCAGCGCTTTTAAAAGCGCTTTCTAAAGGCCAGCTTTAGCAGCGCTTTGGAAAAGCGCTTTCTAAGGCTGACCTTTAGCAGCGCTTTTGAAAAGCGCTTTCTTAAGGTACCTTCTGAAAGGCCAGATTTAGCAGCGCTTCCCAAAAAGCGCTTTCTAAGGGTGACCTTTAGAAGCGCTTTTGAAAAGCGCTTTCTTAAGGCACCCTTTGAAAGAGCTTTTTTAAGCGAATTTTTTTTAAAACCTACAGCAGCGCTTTTTTCCAAAAGCACTTTCTTTTATGTGCTGCTAAAACTTATTTTTAGCGTAGTGAATCCAAACAAAAAAATCCATTTTGTTTGCATTTACATTCTTGCATATTTATTTTTGTACATTTATTTATTCCAATTATTGTATAAATTCAATTTGGTTGTAATAGACTAATTAGGGTTTAATTTCTTGCAATCTCCATTTACAAATTGTATACCCCCCTCCCCAGAAATGTTGTAATAGCATAGTAACTTTAAATTTCACAATTTATCACTTTCATATATACAATGCTAGTAATTAGGGTTTGTATGGAAAGACTAAAATCAATACTTAGAAAAACCCTAATTCAAGACTAAAACAAGCATGAAAACAGCACACTTGCACCCAAACACCCCTAGGGTAAATTCCACTTGGTTTCCTTATACAAAATGGCCATATTAAGCATGTAAGGTATCTTAGCAAAAATAATCAAATACAAGATCATAGTCCCTCAATGACGCTATCTAAGTTTCCTTACAAATGATCTTAGTCCCTCAAAAAATAATGCTAAGATACCTTGCAACATTGCTAATCATGGTTATACGATGACCCACACCCGTCCCGTTTACATCCAAAGATAGGGTTGCTTACCAAATCAATGGTAAAACAATAATGTCAAAGGAAAATAAAATGAACAAGAAAGACCTTTGAGTAGGTAGAATGCTCTTAATTACTTGCTCAATTTCAAACAAACATCCTTGCTATTTTCAAAACAAACACCTACACTTTCAAAACATTTTACAAAAACTTGAAAACATTTTTCAAAAGATCAAACATCTTTGTATACATTCTTACGAACGAGAATCATTACAAAGATTGCCTAAACAATGGCCTCTTTACAAAATACTTTCAAAAAACCACACAAAGCATAATTTTAAACAAAAGCAAGTGATCTATCAAGTAACTAAGAGCCCATGGAAAACCATGGATGAAAAGGGTGTTAATACCTTCCCTTTTCATAATCTACCCCACAAATTCAAGAAATAATCTCAAAGGTCTTTCCTGTGCTTTTTCACCTTTCGTTTTGGATAAAAGAAAACTCGGTGGCGACTCTTGCTAACCGCAACATTTGCGATCAAACGCAAAACCCTCAAGTCAGTTCTCCCACCGCATCACACCAGGTGTAGGACCTTTGAAAGAAATTAAACTCAAGCAACCCTCAATTTTAAAGAAAATAAAGCAGATAAGTAAAAGTAATTTAAGACTCTAAGTTAACTCCTCTTTTTTAAGTATTCCCCATTAGAGTCGCCAGTTCTGTAATACGGTGGGAGATCTGACTTGTTTTTGTATTTTATCGTAAATGTGCGGATAACAAGAGTCGCCACCGAATTTTCTTTTATCCAATAAGGAAAGGGTGAAAAGAAAAGGAAAGACCTCTTTCGATTTTAAGTTTGGGGGGTAGGTTATGAAAAGGGAAGGTGTTAGCACCCTTTTCATCCGTAGTTATCTACGAGATCTTAATCTCTTAGATCACTTCTTGAAAATTTCTTTTTTGTGTAAGTGTTTTGAAAAACATTTTGAAAAGCCAAAGTACGGCTAACTTTGTAATGGTTCTTGTATCAGTCCTCAAGAACGCGTACAAAGTGGTTTTGAAAATATTTTGAAAGTGTTTGTGTGAAATGTTTTATTTTGAAGAGCTTTGTGAGTAAGTGATTAAGATATACCCTAATCAAGGTTGTTCTTGTATTTTTCCTCCTCCTTTAGATGGTAATATCCATACCATTAGTTAGTAGGAAGCCATATCGTTAGATGTGAAGGGACAGGTGTGGATCATCGTACATTCATCGAAGGAAACTCGTAAGGATGCTTTAGCAATTTTTGTAAGGGATTAGATCATTTACCGAAAGGCAACATCGAAGGGTCATCAAGGGACTATGATCTTTATTTGAAGGGACTTTGCTAAAGCTTCCCCACTTTCGAGGGACATGACTGTTTTCCGAAGGCAACAAGGGAGGTTACCCTAGAGGTGTAAGTGTGCGAGTGTATTGTTTTTCAGTTATTTAGTCTTGAATTAGGGTTTTCTATCGATTGATTTTAGTCTTACCATACAACCCTAGTTACTATCAGCAAGTAGCAAATATAGAAAACTGTGAAGGCGCGAAAAGTAAAAGCGGGAATGTAAACCCTAGACTATTACATTGCTTTGGGGCAGTTACATAATAGAAAATGCAAAGAATGAAAACCCTAGCTATTACAAATCGGGAAACCGTTACATAATCGAGGAAAATGCGAGAAGAATAAACTACGCGAAAATGTAAGAATAGGAAAAGGAAAATGAAAGTTTTTTGGTGATTTTTTGATAAAAAAAGGTTTTTGAGATTAATTAAATAAACCTAAAAAGTCTAATTAATTTTAATTAAAAAGAAATTAATTAAATTAAAAACCTAAAACCTAATTTGATTAGGGTTTATAAAAAAGGGTTTTGAAAAAATTAGGTTTGTTAAAAAGGTTTCTGGTTTATGAATTTAGGGTTTTTAAGGAAAATGGAGTAAAAGGTTAGGAAATAAGAAAAAAACACAAAATGCTAGGGGTGGGTGTTGAACCCAACCCTCAACTCTTTTAATCAGCACGTTCACCGTTACGCCAGTGTTGTGTTTGTGATTGAGAATGAGAATCAGCACGCTATGTATGTTCATCCTGTAAAACATGAAAATATGAAATAAAATCCCAAAATACCAAAAGGCAGGGATGGAACCCGTGACCTAGTATAGTAATGCCTTAGCGCGCGTTTTAACCATTGGGGTGGTGATACATCCATTATTATCAACGAAACAAAATAATTATAAGATAAAATCAATTCACTGGACCGGAGAGGCGTCGGAGCCCTAGCTTCAGTCGTCTTCTCTGGTGGCTTCTTTCTTCATTCCTGCAAAAGTAGACATTGTTAGAGACCAAAGGGTACCCTACCCCCATAAATCAAGACCTGTGAATTCAATGGGACCATTATCTTGGGCTAAAACGCGTTGGTTTAGGAGATATATAAAAATTATCATGGATCGGTATGAACATGGTGGTTCATGATTTAGATAGCATGGAGGCCATGAGGTTGGTCTAACATGCACCTTAAGATCTCATAAGCATGTTAAACAAGTTAGTGCACATTAAAACATAATGAAAGTAAAGATATGAAAATCATGCAATGATGAAACCGGTGATGCATATACGAGCGTTTCATGCTCTTTGGATCTTCAAAGACACTCCATTCTTACCTTACAATGTTGTTGGAAGTGAATGGATAGGTTCGTTTGCTTTGGAAATGGGTGCAATTAGGGTTCTAAGGTTGCCCTAGTTTTGACCTTTTTTTGTGATTTTTGGGATAGTGTTTCTTGCCAAGATTTCATTTAAGGGTTTGTACGAATGAAGAGATTATATAAGGCCTTAAATTAGGTCAAAGGTTGTGGGCTTGGACCTTGTAAGAAAAGTCCTTGTTTTACCATTTTAATTTTGACCTTAAATTAATAAAATATAAAATAAATAAAAATAAAAAGGTCAAGGGATGCATGGATAAGATCTGAGGTTCATTATAAGTTGCACAACATGCTTGGACCTTGAATCACAAGCCCAATAGCCCAAAATTCCAAGTTTGATCACTTTTGGTTTCGTGCACTTTCTCAAAATTTCCCAATTTTAACTAGTCATAACTCTCTCAATTTTCATCATTTGAAGATGATCTTTTATTTTTTGGAAATCTCGGGACGTACTCTAAAACCCCTATTTTTATCATTTTTGCATTTGAAGAATTTATCTTGATGTAAGTTGCCTTGACAAAAAGTTTCTTTTTGTTGACTTTTGAAATGGCCTATAATGTTTTGGCCCATATCTCTCAAATGAAGCATTTTTTAGACTTGAGCTTAGAGAGGCAAAGTTGTAGAGAATTGCATTTCCTCCAAAATGAGATTTGGTTGAGGAAATATGATGAATCATGTGAAAGTTATGCTTGGTCAAAGTTCAGTTGACTTCTTCTAAAGAAAACTCTAATTTGGCAACTTTTGATGATTTGAGAGTTTTCTTGATGAATCATGATCGAACCTTGATCAAATGATGGATATGACTCCGAAACCTTGATGTTGACCAAAAATCTTGAGGTTTGACTATATGTTGACCATAATTGACTTTTTGTATAATACAATTGATTTTCAGTCAATTGAGCCATTGATTGAGCAAACTTGTGATGCAAGACGTGAAACTTGGTATGAGCATTCTTGAAGACATGTAAGAAACCATGAAATCCACTTGAGGACTTAGAAACCCAATATTCCTTGAGAAAAGTGAAACCCTAGTTGTAGACCCATTGTTTAGGAGTGGAGTTTGTCTAATCAATTCTTGAGCAACCTTGAGCATTTGAGAACCCTAGGAGAATATCTTGAATGAAAATGGGAGGGCAAATTTTGGGGTACAACACCTTCCAATAGAGTTGCCTCTTTACCTTGAACGCCACTCTTTGATATTTTTATCATAAACGAACATTGTAGGAAATACATCATAAGTCAAACATCATCCTTGTGGATATTATTTATTTGACTCAAACAAAGCCAAAAACATGGTGTCAATGTCTTCATTACAGTTTACGACAAACTCAATTATACGACTTTTTGAAAACATTATAGACTGCTCGTTTTCAAAGTGAAAAGTAAGCCTTATAACAAGAGGCCACATATGATGCATGTCAAACTAAAAAATTCTCCAGATAGCCTCACATGGTGCCAAATAACAACATTCATAGAATTGTTTTATTTCATCCAAAACATGTTCTTTTTCATATCTATTTGAAATCTCAATTTTCGCTCTGTCAGGGCCCTTATTAACATATTTAAACAAATACTTGATAGCATTTCCCTTGTTGCAATACTCAACATTGATTTGTGCTTGATATCTCACTAATAATTTGGGATTGTAAGAAACTACATACCTATTGTCCAAACTTATTCCCTTTCTCTGAACAGACAAACCAGAATCTCAACACATATACTTTGGATAGCCCTCTTCATTCACTATGGTGGAACTTTGGTAATCTTTTGGGAAAAATTTAGAGTACTTTCCATCTTTCATGCATGGGGAATTGACATTGGCCTTTTTCGCATGGTCCATGCATCATAAAATTTGAAACAACACTTGAAAGTTTATGATACAAATTATCATCAGGTAGTTCTGTAGATATGAATTTGTCTATGTCAGCACCTGTTTTTAATGAATTTGATGCATCGAGCCATAATAAAATGTGTGTGTGTGGCAAACCTATCTTCTTAAACTCTATGGTGTACGTCTCCGAGCAACAACGAAAATTTAATTTAAAATTGCTTTATATATATATATATATATATATATATATATATATATATATATATATATATATATATATATATATATATATATATATATATATATATATATATATATATATATATATATATATATATATATATATATATATATATATAATCAACAACACTCCAAATAAGTTGTTCCATTACCTGCAACGATGTTCCCGAATATTTTTTTCCTTTTTAAAACCACTCATCATTTCATCAAGCTTTCCCTTAAAGACCCTGGAAACAATGCCCGGAAGATCACTTGGTGCAAGGCCTCACATAGTAACAAAGTTTTTGATTTCTGGCCAATTAGCATTGCACGTGATGGTGATGAACAAATCAGGATAACCAAATTTCTTGAAAATTTCCATTGCATCCTGACAGTTGTTAAACATGTATCTTGGACCTCCAATAAAAGATGTAGGCAGTACAATATGATTTCCTAATGCATATGGATTAATTTCTCCACTATGGAAAACTTCATGTAATTCACTTAGATATCACATCTTATTGATTTTTGGTTCATGCATAGCCAATTCAATCTTTGTGACTCAATTATCGAGAAAATGTCCATAACAAACTGCTGAAATAACCTGCCAGCATTAACAATGATTCCAGGTTCGAAATCTATTTCCTGAACGCGAAAAGCGATAAAGTCTCTGAATGTAACTCACAGCCGCTTCTGAATTCCTTCTCGGATAACATACTCTCTGTAAGGATTGTTTTCTGTATATTGGTCTTCACCGTACGGGAACAACATTGGATACTGAAGTGGTAAGAATGAAACATAAGTATCTTTTATTTTTTCCAAATGTCTAGACGTCTTCCTAACAATAATGTCTCGACCCAGTTCAAGGTTTTCAAGGTCACCTACAATTAATACAGCAACCTCGAAACATGAGGTAAGATTATGTGTTCTTGGATCTTTTGTTATGTTCCTAAACAATCTCAAACAAAAATTGGATGTGTTGTCACACTGTACATGATCATGAACTTTTAAAAAAAATATGGCTAACACATTGTGTTTATCAATCATCTTGGTAATGTCTTAAACTAAAGATTTGTCTAAGCAGTTTTGTAGATCATTTGAACTTGAGAGAAAAGATAATTGTCAATCATGATCATAATATACAAAACAGCATAATGAAGGCATGAAATATACCTGAAATGGGAAAATCTATTGTTTATCAGATTTGTTGTATCATGAATATAGAGTTGTGCAAATTTGGGAACTACTCCATCTTCTGGAATCAGACTGCCAATTTTGTGAAAATTTTGTCCGCCAATAATAAATTAGGGAGGACCACCGCAAGAGTTCGAATGAATCTTACCACCCATAGAGGTAAAATAGAACATACTATTATATGCTCGGATGTTGTCTTTGTAATTTTCACTTTTATAGTCTTGGCCATTCATTAGGTTGTGTAGTAGTTCTGGAGGGTTGTTTTCATATGGTAGGTCAACTTCTCCTTTCATACAACAGAGGAAAAATTTAACATTTCCGATTGTGTTGTCACATTTGTTGGACCGCACTTCATACCACATTTGGGCATCACAATGAGAACAATTATACAATGGAGCTCCAAAATCCAGAATTTCTGATGTGATACAAACAAACAAATTAGCAGATGATGCATAATTGTCTGACAAATTTTTGATTGTTATAGTTAAAAAGACATCATAATGGAATTTCAATGTTTGTTCGCTTTGAGATTCAACTTCCCCATATTTGTTGTGACGAAGAACTTCTGTTGGGTCATTTATATTTGAACATGCTCTGGATAATTAACATCCATTAATAACTTCCAAACAACAAACCATTCAAATTCACCTAATTCGTAAAGAAAAAACATACATGCAACATTAACGGGATCTGTATTTGAACCTTCAGTTCTAGGAAAATTGAAGGTGAATGAAGGGATCGACTCAAGAACACTGGTAGGTTGACGTACACGTTTAGAAAGGTGCATGGAAGTTGGATTTATTATTTCTGAAAGAGGTGTGCACGAATTAGACAACAGTGGCTAGGTTTAGGGGAAATGTATAGCCATCATTCTCAATAGCAGCATTTGCTCTAGTATTCACATAATTTATTTCACTGTCAGCTGCGACATATTACAAATTACAAAATTAAGAATAGACAGATTTATATATAACAAATGGACAACATTGTAATCAAATATATGGAATAGAAAAGTGATATGGAGAATTTACATGTTATTAATGTTGACAATGGAGTTCTCAGAGCAGGATGTTGTATACAGGATGAACCTCCAAGTCTGACGGTATGCATAAGAGGTGTAACATTTTTGTATAACACAAAAGAGCATAAAATTATACGTCATATGGTATAGTAAAATTATTATCATGACTGGTTCCATTTACAAACTTGTAACTTTCAGAATATGTTTAGATTTTTTTCCTTTGCAATATCATCTTCCTCCGATGCCTGCCATTTGATGAGCCATTTCCATCCATAGACAGCGATATAGATTACTACGTGTACAATAAGAGTGACTGATGGAATAGATGTGTAAAAAGGATCCAAAATGTATATACACTATTATGTAAGTGTGTGTGCGAAATAATATCAAAAGTTGGAAGCAAGTGTTTGGGAATGATATTGAAACTGTTAAGTATATTAACTGCAATAGGTTCCCAAAAAAGTTGTCAAGCCTTTAATGGTACAACAAAAGAATGATTGAATTAATCAGAATTAATGCAAATACAACAACCGTAGTTGATTATGATGTTTATTGTTTATCGTACTTCAATCCAAGGAGCTTCACTAATTATCGTTTTAAACTTATGCAAACATTCAAATCATGAATATAACTAAGACAAAATATTTGTGTATATTGTACATGTAGCCTTTAAAGTTGTTCAGTGCTTGATGAATCACACTATAACATAAAATCTATACAATTTGCAAAATATTAGTCATAGTTGGTATGAAATTACATACATGCAATGTGTTATAACTAGTTAAGTTTTTTCCTCTAATTCGACAGACTACTGGCATTAACCTTTTTAAACGATTGCTACTAAACAGACAGCATTAAAAAATACTAACAGAAATAGATATATGAAATGAACACAATAACAAGAATAACAGGAATAAATTATTGATTAATATACTTAACATATTTGTATTGTTCCAAAATAGATTAACATAACAAACACGACAACGGAATATCGTTACACAATACCAAAAGTAATCCAAGTAAAATAACAAACAACACCAAAAATTATAACATAAACCAAAAGTTAAAAATGCAAATTCGAGCTTAGCATACACCCCCCAAAATCAAACATAAGAATCATCCAGGACATTTAAATGTGAATTCCATACTATTGATATAAAAGACGACTAAAAGAAGACATATGCCAATCACTCATTCTCAATCTTAATGTTTTCGTAATTCTTGAGTTGGCTCCGTCATTTTCATCAGCAACTTCACATATGTCCCTTTTAACAGGAGTGCTTTTATCAGCATTTTCTTCAATAAGTTTGTAAGCTGAACCATTATCTCTACATTTCTCCTCGGCATCAATGTTCTCAAACTTGCTGCCCAAATCTTGAACCACAACAGTATTTATTTCATTATGAACAACACCAGCAGCCAAATCACCCTCAACACTACCAGAGTTCTATATTAAACATACATTAATATTAATAAACACTATATGAAGACATATAATGAAGTTCAACTACAACGATACGCAATTGTGTACGACAATATATAACACTTGAATAACATTTTGAATTTAGCCACGATATCTTGGTCATGAAACAATTTTTTGACACGAAATGACTATTCAAACCCAGAGTTTACGTCATTGTTCACGATAAACATAAAGAGCATAGTTTGTTCAACAAATTCACCAATAACCGATGGCAAAATGGTTGGCTCATCAGCCTAAAATCCAAAATGTTACAAACAGAAAATATTAGATAACATCTGATAATACAACCTAAAATAGGTAATAGATATATGTAAGAATGAAACACTCACACGATCCATTTAATCAATTAAGTTAACACATATTTCCTTTGTTAGCAAATAGCAATCACGATCAAAAACTACAAATGTGGCAGAATCAGTTTCATCAATCACCCTGAGTTTGATACGTGTTGTACCCCAAAATTTGCCCTCCCATTTCTCATTGATTTCTCACCACAAAGCCCTTGAAGCTCAAGATCCAGTTAGGGTTTCATCTGCTCAAGACTTCTCCTTGCACTGTTGACCCAAATTAGGGTTTGTGTTTGCACAAAGATGTTTTGACCTAAAATGCCTAAGATGACTTTCTTGCTTCATATTGGACTCCCAAGTTTATCCATGTCAAGTTTCAAGTCTTGATTCCAAGTTTTGCCCAGCCAATTGGACAGTTGACCTAGAAATCAGCTGTATTGGGGAAAAAGTCAATTGTGGCCAATTGACAGTCAAACCTCATGAAAATTGACCCACATCAACATTATGAACTCCTATGAACCATTTGATCAAGTTTGGATCACAATTCCATAAGAAATTTGATCAGATCACCAAAAGGGCAAAATGGTCATTTTTAGGGTTTTGACTGCACAAAGGCAATTTTTGACTGTTTGACCTAGCCAATGGCAAACCAAGTTCACATATGGACTCAAGGACCCCATGGAATTATCTTGACATGCTCAATAAACTCAAAAGATCCCAAGTACACAAGATTGACAATTGAATTTCCCAGTTTATTGATCAATTTTGACTGTATACTGAAAAGTCAAACTTTGACTTTTTGGTCAAAATCAAGGGTCAAGATTCATTTTTCATCAAAACATGCCAAATCATGAAACTTGTTCACCAAGAAATCAAAAAATGCAAATTAGGGTTAGAAATGAGAATTTTTCATAACTTAGAATTTTTCTAAGTTATGAAAAACCCTAATTTTTTCCCAACTTTGCCCCACTTTCTCACCAAGATCCATTTGGATTCAAACAAAAGTCAAAACATGAAAGTTGTAGCTTGTTGAATAATCTACAACTTTGATTCACAAAGTTTTCCCAAATGAGGCTTGTATCTCAAGTTACAAATTTTTGAATAAGGGCACTAAACCATTCTTAACTTAGTGAAATTTTAACCTATTTTGACAAGGTTTTCTACCTAACTTCAAGGCCATTTTCCATACAGTTCCACTTGGAATTTCAATTTGCATTTCAAAGATGGATTGTAGTAAACATTCCAAGCTTTCCAAAATGTCCAAGAACTTCTCAAACAACCTCATAACATGAGAGAATTGAATTTCACAATATGGCAAAAACTCATTTTTGAATTGGCTATTTTTCATGTTCATAATTTGTGCAAACTTCTCAAACCAGCATGCCCCTTGATTACAGGTCCTTAAACCATCCAACACTCAATAATTTAATGCATGTTCATTGTGCTAAAGCATTGTTCTTTAAGTTCAAGCATTACATACAAGTTTAATCCATTTATGGAAAAAGCAAAATAACCATTTTTGAAAAGTTAAGCTTTATGTCCAATTGAAAATCCAAGAGGTACAAATGAAATCTAATTGGCACAAGATTATGATCAAAACACTCTGATCAAGGAGAGATTATGCAGCTCATTAGGGGGCCTCTATTGACCTAGAACACAACTTGGGCATTTGTTGCTTAAAGTGTAAGTAACTTGGCATTTTGCAAGAGAACTCTCATATCAGCTTACAAACACTTAAGAAAACTTGTAAAACACATCCAAGACATCCCAACCAAGCTAGTACACGACCCTAAAAACCCTCATACACTCCCAATCCCAGAATCACCTTCAAACTGCAAGAACAGGCCAGGCCTGCAGTTTGAGTGCCATCTCCCATTTCTCTCAAGCTTTCTTGCCCAAACCAGTTCACACACATTCCCTAGCATCTATGCAAGCTAACCATGACTTGAAACACGACCTGTAATTCCTCTAACAAGTTCCACCATTTTCACTTTTTCATTTTGCAGTTGAAGTTCTACAGCTCAATTCAAGGTGTCTCAAGGCAAAGTAAATATTGGAACAGCATCACCACACCTCAAGGAAGCTATACCAACCATTATCTTGCACTGAAAGCTCCCCCATTGCCAGATAGAACTTCAACTGAACAGGTATTTTGGTGAACTTCTATCTCTCTTATTAGGCATCATTAGCTCTAAGTTTGTGAATAAGCA